>CAKOAT010220710.1:103414-150991 GCA_932364175.1 Eruca vesicaria subsp. sativa | reverse complement strand
TACAATTTTTCAACCATTGTTTTGTTTTTCATGCAATTGTCCTAAGAAATGTTTTTTAGACATACGATATTTATGGCATTAACATATATTCTTTTCAAACAACACATCTTTTTACATGAAAGAGTCATACTTTTTCATATTTGAAGGATTACAATCTTTGGTTATAATTGTTTTTTTTTCTTCTATTGGTCTTAATAATATTTTTATACTTAAACTAAAATTGCTATGAGCAGTTATTTTTTTTTTCAAACAACACATCTTTTTAATTTGAAGAGTCATACTTTTCCCTAATTCTTGATTTTTAAATTTTTTTTTTGAAAAGTTTCAGTCTCGTGGTTGTAATTATTATGGTTCTATCTAATGGTCCTGAAAATGTATTTGGTTGAACTTTTTTTTCCTCGCAACTCTTGAAAATATTCATTTTAAAACAAAACACAACTCTTGATAATCTATCAATGTACCTTTTCAAATTACTAAAAGTAGAACGTTTTACAGATGCAATTTTTTAAGAAAATTTATGTGTTTTTTTCTAATATAGGTATGATTCTTAGTACTCTTGAATATAATGTTTGATTCATTATATAGTTTTAAACGATCTTTAAAAATTTAATGTGGTGTCTGCAATAATAAATTAATAGATTTAGTTTCAGTGAAACTAAATTACCATATCCAAACCAATCTGGCCGTAAGAAAACAACCTAAATTTTTTTGTGTAATCTCTTATTCTACTTCTGATAAAGTCCATTTTTTTTGTATTTCTAACCCAGTTTGTATAGAGGTACTAAGCCTCATAAATTTAAAAATGTCTTCTTTGTATGATAATTACAGTTTTTTAAAACATATTATATTATTTAATTAAAAGATTTAAACTGTTCCATCATTTTAACAAATTTTAAAAGTTTGTCTTCTCATATATAAAAAGATAAAAGAAAATGACTGCGACTTTAATATTAAAGTTTACTTAATATTGTTATGCTAAACGCATAACATTTAAATTTATATATTTTCAAACACAAATTATATTTTCCCTCTTCTATTATATAAGATTATTTTTTAAGTATTAATCTTCGTACAAAATAATTAGTTTATTAAATGATTCAAAATGATTGACTAACAAATATAAATTATATAAAAATTACTTTTAAAAAAAACATCTTTTCTCCCGCGCGTTTACGCGCTGGGTGGTTTCCTAGTATATTTAATATTGAAATATATATATATATATAAGTTTATATGTTTATATATTTACCTTTCAAAATAAGAAAACAATGGATTCTCGCAATTAAGAAAAATATAAAGGTGTGCACTATGGACGTCTTCATCACTCGACCACCAAACCTCTTTCAATTTCTCACCCAATCGCCCAATTTGACAAAAGATGTCTGGAACATCGTCTTCCATATATGTCGGCACGACACCACCATCATCATATCTTCTTGGAGCTCATTTCCTTGTACGTACTTTCGGTGCAAAGTAGTACGATGTGAAATGTGATGTTTCTTCCGTCAAACTTTCCGCAACAATAGAACCTTCAACTCTTGCTAGGTTTTTGGCTTTTCCTTTCAATATTTTCATGGCCCTTTCATACTGATACATCCATCCATAATGCACGGGTCCACGAAGTAATGCCTCATACGGGAGCTGGACAACTAGGTGTTCCATGACGTCGAAACAATTAGGCGGGAATACTTTCTCCAAGTTGCAGATTAAGACGGGGATGTTTTCATGAAGTTGTTGGACAACGTCCACTTTAAGAGTGCGGGTGCTCAGATCCCTAAAAAATGCTTCAATTCCTTATATATTACAAAAACAAAAATTATTCACATTAGTACATATATATAGAAATAAATTAATCATATCATTGTATTATATTAATTAATTACCTGAAAGTGCTTCATATACTTTTGCCGGTAGTAGCTCCGCAAACGCAAAGGGAAGTAATCGCTGCATAAATACATGACAATCATGGCTCTTCATCCCGGAGAACTTTTGCCCTTTCTCGACACATCTTGAGAGATTTGAAACATACCCATCAGTGAACTTCACTTCTGAAGCCACCCAGTTGAACAACGCCAACTTTTTTTCTGATGACAGTCACTGGAACTTGTCCATTGCTTTTTATATGTAGCTCACTCCTTGAGCAGATATCGGGTAAGTCCAACCTTTTCGTCTTCCCTGGGACATTCAATATAGTGTTCACAATGTTCTCAAAAAATTTCTTCTCTATATGCATCACATCGAGGTTGTGGCGCAAAAGAAGATCTTTCCAATATGGCAATTCCCAAAATATACTCTTTTTGTGCCATTTGTGCTGAACACCATAAGAATCAGGCATATTACTCGGAACATGCCAATTCCCACCACGAGGAGCTGTTTCTAGAGCACAGTAGTAATCGATTTGCGCTTCGATTTGTTCTCCAGTTAAATATGGAGGAGGAGTGTCTCTGACAACCCTTTTGTGTCTGAACAATTTCTTGTTTCTTCGGTATGGGTGGTAAACGGGAAGAAATCGACGGTGACAATCGAACCAACTAGTCTTCTTACCATGCTTCAACTGAAACGCATCTGTCATTCCATTACAATATGGACAAGCTAATCTCCCATGTGTAGTCCACCTAGATAACATCCCATATGCAGGAAAGTCACTTATAGTCCACAAAATCATCGCTTGCATCGTAAAGTTTGTTTTCGTTGAACAATCATATGTCCTCACCCCTGTTGACCACAAATCTTTCAACTCTTTTATCAGTGGTTGTAGGAAAACGTCGAGAGATCTTTTTGGATGTTTTGGACCAGGTATTAATATGGTCATGAATAGAAACTCTCGTCGCATGCACATCTCTGGTGGCAGGTTATACGGTGTAAGAAAGACCGGCCACAATGAATATTGTCTCCCAGACATTCCAAATGGACTAAATCCATCAGTGCATAATCCAAGATACACATTCCGGCTATTGCTAGCGAAATGTGGATGTACATTGTTAAAATGTTTCCAGGCTCTTGCATCNATGCACATCTCTGGTGGCAGGTTATACGGTGTAAGAAAGACCGGCCACAATGAATATTGTCTCCCAGACATTCCAAATGGACTAAATCCATCAGTGCATAATCCAAGATACACATTCCGGCTATTGCTAGCGAAATGTGGATGTACATTGTTAAAATGTTTCCAGGCTCTTGCATCTGATGGATGAGTCATCTCTCCATTCGTCTGAGTATGCTCGGCGTGCCATCTCATCCCTCCAGCAGTCTCCTCAGATTGTTACAATCTTTTCAATCTTTCTGTGATTGGTAGGTACCACATCCTTTGGTACGGTACCCTATTACGCCCTCGACCTTGCGGTTTGAATCGTGGCTTCTTAATAAATCGACATTCTTCTAACTTCTCATCATCTCCCCAGTAGATCATGCAGTTGTCGATGAAAACGTCTATCATCTCCGAGGGCAACCCAAGACTTTATACCAATTTCTGAAACTGATAATAAGATTCAGCAAACACATTGTCTTTTAGCAAATACTCTTTAAACAAGTCTGCCCATGCATCCATACAATTTTCAGGTAGATTGTGATCGGTTTTAATACTCATCATTCTAGCAGCCAACGACAATTTAGATAGACATTCTCTACAACCACTGTAAATTGGCTCATTCGCAGCATCTAACATTTCATAAAACTTTTTTTGCGTCTAAGTTAGGTTCTTCAACTTCATCATCATCATGAGTTACAAATGCATCACAATCTACCATTTGTTCCTCTTGGTGATGATAGCTATTTTCATTACGCAAATGATCAACCGGTTCAACCTGAAAATTGCTATTACTACTGCTACCTTCATTCATACAACTAGCATCGTCTTCTCCATGTTGATACTAAATATAATAATATGGCATGAAACCTCTATTTATTAAATGCTTCCAAACATTTTCACGATGACCTAATTTTGTATTGCAGCATTTCCAACAAGGAAAGAACATCTTACCACTTTCCTGCGTGAGTGGTGTAGAATCTGCTTGATGCATAAACGTCTCCAACCCTTCGAGATATTCTTTCATCACCCTCCCGTTATTATCTCTGTGTGTACATCCACTTCTGCAACTCGAAAAAATTTCCCGGACCGGACATTTTTTTGTGTTTGATCAAGCTTATAGCTGATTATTTTTTGGTGTGTTTCAAATGAATCACAATTGTAGTATTTATAGAAATTTTTGAATCTGAGCATTTACTAGGAAATTTCTAGGAAATGTAGGTACAAAACATGTTTTTGATTTAAATTCAATATTTCATATCCAGTTCCTCCTAATTTCGTAGTAACAAATCTGTTCCTCTTAATTTCGTAGTAATACTTTACTAGGACTTTACGAGGAAATTGACTTACTACGGGCTTATGAGGAAATGTACTATTGCCACGTAATTTCCTCGTAACGTTACTACGGTGTTACGAGAAAATATTTTTCTCGTACCTGTACCTGTACAAGGACCTTACGAGGAAAACTTGTTTCCTCGTAACATCGAAGTTAGTTCGTTGTAAATTTACGAGGAATTATTTTCCTAGTAAAATTTCGTAGTAACTTCTTAGTTTTCTTGTAGTGCGATAAAGAACCAAAACTAACCTATATCGTCAGACCAACGCCAGGGAATCCTCTCGAAGTCGAAATCGCCTACCGAGGAATGATCGACCTTAAAAACAAAGAACTTCTCTCAATTCTCGTCGCGGTATGCAATTCCCTGGATGATGTGGCGTTCAACACGCGGCGACATAAGAAAAGTCCCTGGGTTTGGTCGTTCCTCTTCAACAAACACAGGTGACGGAGCTCCTCTAGACCGAAGCGTAAGCCCTCCTCACGAGCGCCAAAAGGTGCCTCAAGAAATTCAGGCACATCTGAGTAAGACATATGCCCAATTCAGCTGTGATTGCGAGAATTGGGGCAGGAATCAAAAAGAATAAGCCACAGGTTCGTGCTTCCCTTCCTGTACTTCGGCTGCCCGCGACTGCCAAAAGATTTCGGTTTTATCTTGTTCTGGAGCGTAGTCGATGGCAGACGGTTTCTTTTTCTCTTTGGAGGGAGCGTCAGCCGAAGGACCTTTTCATTTCAAATCCGTGGCATAACAGACCTGCGAGATTTTCCGATTTCCCCAGATGGTCTCGATTCCACGCGGGGTTGAGAAATTGAGACATATATGGTACGTAGACGGTACTGCTTGCATCGAGTTTAGCCACAGGGTTCCTACGATCGCGTTGTAGGACGTGGGTCCGTCAACGACTAGGAATTCGACGATTTTGATCATGCTTCCGGCTTGAACCGTGAGGTTAACTGTGCCGAGAGTCATGGTGACTTCTCCAGAGAGTCCTACTGGCGGGCTTCAGTTTTCTGCGATTTCGGATGGATCGATTTCCGTTCTCTCCAGGGTAGTTTTGAAGATGATATCAGCCGAACTTCCGGTGTCACTAATATCCTTGCGACATCCATATTCTGGATTGTCAGCTCGATGACAGGGAGGTCGTTGAGAGGTTTGATCGAGTCGATCGTTGCTCTATCCTTGAAGGAGATGACATCACCGTTTAGGTTAGGTATATCGTTTCTCGTCCGTTCAGTGGTTATTGTGTTAGAGAATCCAACCCCCCCCCCCCCTTTTTTCCTTCTAGCGTTAAACTGTGGGAACTGAAATTCGCACTATCGATTTTCCGTAAAATATAGAAACTTAGGAAAACCCTAATTCTCTAGAGGTCTCGGATCTCTGCGGAAGCACACTAAAACGACAAAAAGATTAACAGAACATAGATGAAGAAGTTGCGTAAAAGCTATTATTGATAAAGACCCTTAATACATTGACACCAAAAACATTTCTGATCATAACTGATTTCTTGATGCATCAATGTACAGTGGCAATACTATTTAACTTTTTGTAGTAGAATGAGGTATTGAAAATTAGATCGACTTCCACCACTAATTGGAACATCCTAAGGTTAAAAGTAGATGAAAGAAAAAAACACTCACTAATAATAATGAATAATCATGTTAGACAAAATGTTCTGTAGACCTCTGATGATAAGAGTCCCAGGACAGTAACTCCAATGTTGCGCAAGTATCATGACCCCCATGAATCTGCAACTGGTCAGCCTCAAAGCAGTACACGCTGCTCTTTATACCGATCTTGCTTGATCCCTGAGCGTATTTTAGCTTTTGTTTATTCATGGCATATCTTATTCTCACCGAGTTCTCCCAGCGCCAAGTCATCTCGTATAACTTAGTCAGAACAAGATAAGGAAACGATGACTTTGGTTCAGATTCTAACATTCTTTCTGCTACTCTCTCAGCGAGTCTTGTGTCTCCAAGATCAATGGATGCATAGAGAATAGGTTCCCAAATATGAGAACTTGGTTCAAAAGGCATTTTCTCAGCAACGTCATTTGCTTCACTGATCATACCTACCCTGCACAGCAATTCAACTATACATGCGTAATGCTCATTCTCGGGATCAACTCCATGGACCTTTTTCATTGAAGAGAACATCTGAATTCCTTCGTTAACAAAGTTAGCATAACAACAAGCTACCAAGACACCCATTAAAGTAACTTTGTCGGGTTTCAGACCTCGGTGCATCAACAATTGACTGAAAATGGCTAGGGACTCATATGGTCTGTTGTTTCTTGCCAAGCCCATTATCACTGTGTTCCAAAAGAACAAATCTTTTTCATCAGTTGTTGCAAACACTCGCATTGCCGAATCAACCAACCCCGTTTTGAAGTACATCTCCATGAGTGAGGTTGCTACGGGTGTGTCCAGATCAAACCCTAACTTGACAGCCAAAGAATGCACTTGAGATCCATGATCTAGCATCGCGACATTCATTGAGCTCAAAACGCTACTGAAAGTGAACTCATCCGGCATAACTCTCTGCCTCAAAGCGAGGATAAAGAGCTTAAGAGCCTCTTCTCCAAAACCATGCCACGAATAGCTAGCAACCAAGGAGTTGCACAACACCGAGTCACATTTCTTTAACTGTCGAAAAAGCTTAACCGAATCCTCCAATCTGTTGCATTTGGAAAACATGTCAACCGCAGCTCCTGAAACAACGGTGTTAGAAAGAAACCCCATCTTGATGCAAAGAGCTATAGCCTGCTTACCCTTGCACAAGTCCTGTAAACCCGAGGAAATAGATACAACTGCCGAGAAGGTGTATTCGTCAGGTTGATACCCCATTTCTCTCATTAAACGAAACTGATCCAAACCCACTTCTTTGTTTCCAGAATCAGAACAACACAAGATCAAAGAGTTCCACGAAATAACATCTCTATCATCCATTGTTAGAAACACAGATAGAGCACAATCAAAAACTCCTAGTCTTTTGTACATATCCATAAGTGAATTCCACACCACCGTATTGGACAAACTTACACCGCTGCAGATAACATGACCATGAATTTGTTCACCATGGCGTACACAAGTAACCAGAGAAGCAAGAGTGGAGAAAGTGAACTCAGTTGGCTGAATAAAACATTTATGCATATCCAACAATATCCTGATCGCATTTCTCGGATACCCACAAGAAGCAAATCCTGAAATCATTGTGTTCCAGCCAACAACATCTCGTTCAGGCATTTCGTCGAACAGGTTGAGTGCGTGATTGAGATAATCGTTTTTGAACAATCCATTTAGGCAGACGTTCCATGATACAGTGTTCTTGTCAGGAAGAGCGTCAAATAATTGCAAAGCATCGATAACGGAGCCGGATTTGAAGTAGAGCTGAAGACAGCGATTTCCCCAGAAAGTATTGTCTACCAATCCAGATTTGACGAGCTGGGCATGGACGATTCTGGCTAAAGTCGGACACTTTGAGAGCAGAGAGCGGTCTACGAGACGCGAAAAGTAGGAGGACGGCATACGAAGTCCATGAGCTCGTCGGTGCTGTGAGAACATACATGTGCGGAGTTTTTAATTATTTATTTGAATTATCAAGGCAGGGTTAATTATTTTTGAGTGGGCAATACAAAGTACTTATAAACGCACTGTTTTGCTAAAACTCTCTTTAAGCGATTTTGAGGGCGATTTGGTTTGGAGGTTTCGAGATGGATTCGCCGCTCCAGCCGAGCTCATCGACTGGTTCTCCGGTGGTTCAAAAGGTTGATGAGAGTGGTTCTGGTATGGGGAAGGATTCTAACGATGTTGATTTGGGAAAGGCGATTCCGAGTTGGGCGTCGAGAGCAATGGATAAAGGGTTTTGAAGAAGTATGAAGTTGAAATAATCTCAAAGGATGGGAAGAATTTGTGGTTGGGAAGTTTCTGGATCTTGCGCCTCACATAGCCAAGGTTCACATGGTGGTGAATAAGATTTGGAAATATGGGGATTCAAGCTCTAAGGTGGAGGTTGACGATGTGGATGGGAAAACAATGAGATTTAAGATTGCTAATGTAAATGCTCGGGAAAAGATCATCAAGAGAGGGATGTGGAACATTGCGGGGGTGCTGTTGAGGTCAAAATCGGTACGACGGAATTAATAACCAAAACTCCCCGCGAAAATACAAAAGGAACAGTTTTATAAAATGAGGAATAGTTTTATAAAACTCAAAGTCATTTATGAAACTCGCAGACCGTTTTATAAAACTCGAAAGGTCGTTTTATAAAACCCGAAGATCGTTTTATAAGACTCGAGAATCATTTTATAAAACTCGAAGATCGTTTTATAAAACTCAAAGATCGTTTTATAAAACTCGAAGATCGTTTTATAAAACTCGAGAATCGTTTTATAAAACTCGAGAATCGTCTTATAAAACTCGAGAATCGTTTTATAAAACTCGAGAATCGTTATATAAAACTCGAAGATCGTTTTATAAAACTCGAGAAATCGTTTTACGAAACCTAGGGATCGTCTTATAAAACTCGAGAATCGTTTTATAAAACTCGAGAATCGTTTTATAAAACTCGAGAATCGTTTTATAAAACTCGAAGATCGTTTTATAAAACTCGAAGATCGTTTTATAAAACTCGAGAAATCGTTTTACGAAACCTAGGGATCGTCTTATAAAACTCGAGAATCGTTTTATAAAACTCGAGAATCGTTTTATAAAACTCGAAGATCGTTTTATAAAACTCGAAGATCGTTTTATAAAACTCGAGGAATCGTTTTATAAAACTCAAAGATCGTTTTATAAAACTCAAAGATCGTTTTATAAAACTCGAAGATCGTTTTATAAAACTCGAGAAATCATTTTACGCAACCTAGGGATCGTTTTATAAAACTCGAAGATCGTTTTATAAAACTCGAGGAATCGTTTTATAAAACTCAAAGATCATTTTATAAAACTCAAAGATCGTTTTATGAAATCCGGAGATCGTTTTATAAAACTCGAGAATCGTTTTACGAAACCGAAAAAAACCGAAAAAGCCGTAAAAGGCGAACTAGTCGCAACTAGTTCGCCCATGGGCGAACTAAGCCAGCCCGGCTTAGTTCGCCGATGGGCGAACTAAGAGATGCTCTCTAGTTTGCCCATCGGCGAACTAAGCCGGCCCGGCTTAGTTCACCGATGGGAGAACTAAGAGGTACTCATCTAGTTCGCCGATGGGCGAACTAGAGACTTCCCGGATATTCCGCGTCTCGATCTCCCGCATTCCCGATTCGAAACTTACGTCTTTCGACAAGGTCGCGTTCTAAACCACGGCCGAAACATCTCCCGTTCCATCTCGATCCGACTTACCGTTCGGGTTTTACGATAAAAACCGTAAAACTTCGCTTTCTCGGAAAGAACTCGGGGAAATCGTATAAAACGGCAACGGTTAAACGAAACACCGAACATTGCCTAAACTATACGATTTATTCGAGATTTCTCGTTGAAATCATAAAAACGCGCTTTTTAATAAAAAAACACCGAGTAAGTCGTAAAAAACGTGTTTTTAATAAAAAATCGAGTAAATCGTAAAACCTTGCGATTAACTTGAGTAATTTATTAAAAACAACGTCAGATCAGGAAAAGATCCCGTAAAAAGTCGGAAAACGGATTTATCGCAAAACGGTCTGGAAGGACCTAAAACGCGATAAAAACCCATCTCGCGATCTTAACGGAATCTAACCCGCGGATTTGATAACGTTTTGACGGTTTACTCGCAGGAGGAAAATAAAAGTCAAGTTTAAAGATAAAAGGAAGGTTTTAAGAAAAATAGAAGATTTCCGCGGAAGAAAAAGGAAGGATCGAGAAGAATGGAAAATTCCCGATTTAGTCAAATCTGGGCGAAATGGAAAGATCGGATAGCCAAGGCGAGGAGTATATAAATAGGAGGTCTAGGGCAGAAGCAAGAGACACGAAATTCAGAACTCTCACCACCAAAACTAGCATTTAGGAATCTTTCCGTTTTTCTGTTAACGAGCTGCGTCTCAATTAGGGTTTTTTGTTCTTAAGTTTTTTGCTACTCTCTTTGTACCAGTTCAATGCAGATTCGGAATAAGAACCTCTTTGCTCTTGATTTTCGTTTATCTTTTAATAATTCTAAGTTTTCTTGTTATCTTAATCTTCGTTGTGCGGTTCTGCAGATAGCCGGTTCCTCTGGAAACTTAGGGTTTTCTTGAAGTTTCCTTAATTACGATTATTTGACAGTAGGTGGATTTCGACACCCACAGTTTGGCGCTAGAAGGAGGGGGGGGGTCGGATCTATCTTACACCGTAGCCGCAACATGTCCAACAAAGAAACGATGACTGGTGACAACCAAACTCGCAACGAACGCGACAACATTGAAACACCACTACCAAAAGACGCGAATGCGGCCAACGCTACGAACGCTAACGCCGAGACCGTCGAAAAGATGCTTTCCGAGTTTAACAAAAAATTGGAAGAGCAGGAAAAGCTCATTGGTTCGCTCGAAAAACGACTCGAACCCTTAACTGCGAGAACCAGAGCGATTCGCCCCCGCGGAACTACCAAGATCCGCGGAAGGAGACTCGATTTCGGCGCTCCTACAGATCATCCCAGAATCGATGAGGGAAACGTACCGGAAAAAGATTCCGAAAAATAAAACCCTGACACGACACTGAACGAATCAGAAAAATCTTCTATTCGCGAACAGGAGACCGAAGGCGACGGCATCGAAAGGGTGAACTTGGAAACGAGCGACCAGGCCGACTCGACAGACGAAGACGCCGACGTCCATCCTAGGAGAAGAAAAACTCGCAGTCCTCAACCGGAGTCTTCTCCCGAACGTTCGTTTACTGGAGACGAAGGGGAACTCGACTTCGCGCGATACGCAAAAAACCGCCGAGGAGCGATCTCCGGTCACTCGCAGCAAACGCCGACAAGGTCGGAAAATGCTGGCGATCTGACCGAGATTCGCGATCTCCGCGAATACATCACCAAAACGGCCGCAGCAGTAAAAGCGGTGAAATCTCAGATTCACCACGCGACCAGCGCCACACCCGAGATCAATCGGCTACTGTACGAATCTCGGAAAATGCCCTTCACGGCCCGCATCACCGAGATCAAACTGCCCGATCCCGTAAAGCTTAAGGTGCCAACTTACGACGGGACGTCCGATCCCAAAGCGCACATGCAAGCGTTCCAGATCACCATGGAACGGCCAAGCTCAAGGACCACGAAAAAGACGCAGGCTACTGCCGCCTCGTCGTCGAAAACCTAGAAGGAGCTGCGCTCGAATGGTTCGCCAAACTTAGGCGAAATTCGATCGGAAGTTTCCGTCGACTGGCTTCGGAATTCCTGAAGCAGTACTCGATGTTCATTAACCCGGAAACCTCCGACGCCGATCTCTGGAGTTTGGTGCACAAGGAAGACGAATCTCTCCGCGATTTCATGAGTAGATTCCAACTCGTCAGGGCTAGGGTTAGCGGGATTAGCGACAAAGCCGTCATCGACGCGTTAAGGAAATCGCTCTGGTATAAATTGAAGTTCCACAAATGGATAACTCTCGAGAAACCGCGGACGATCCAGGATGCACTCCATAAGGCCACCGACTTCATAACCATCGAAGAGGAAACTAAAATCCTGTCCGAGAAGCATAAGCCGGCGAAAACATCCGCGAAGGATAACGCGTCTGAGCAGAAGCAGAAAACGAGAAGCTCTCGTAACGATAAATTCGTCCACCACGAGGAACAGGATCGCCGAGGGGCGCATAACTACGCCATCGACTCCAGTTCGGAACAAGGGCGAACTACGGGTAACACGTGGACGAGAAATTCAAATTACGATGAGAATTATTTATGCGACCTCCACCAAACCCGTGGTCATTCCACCGTGAACTGCAAAGTGCTCGGCGCCAGACTTGCGGCAAAATTGGTCGCGGAAGAGCTCTCCGATATATCCAGTATCAAGGATCTCATCCGCGATTCGGACCGCGTCCCGAAGAATGACAAAAACACGCAAACCCCGCCTCAGGGAAATCAGTCGGGCGAAAAACGCGGACGAAGAGTAGACGAGAAGGGTAACGATGCTAACAGCCGAAAAATCAACATGATCATCGGCGAATCGCCATACTTTAACGACACCGTCTCGTCAATAAAATCCTACCAACGTAAAGCCGAAACCGGCTCAAGTTGGAAGGTGCCGACGGACGATTCTCCGACAGGGGTAATCTCCTTCGACGATGCTGAAACCGGTGGAATTGACCAACCGCATGCCGACCCCTCGTCATCGATTTGGTGATAAGCGATCTAGAGGTTGCTCGAATCCTGGTCGATACCGGAAGCACGGTCAACGTCATCTTCCGCAACACGCTAGCACGCATGGGAATCGACCTCTCGGAAGTCGAGCCGATTCCAAAACCGCTGACTAGTTTCTCCGGCGAAACGTCAATGACCCTGGGATCAATCCGACTACCGGTCGTCGCGAAAGAAGTGACGAAAATTGTTAACTTCGCGGTGGTCGACTTCCCGGCTATCTACAACGTGATTATGGGCACACCTCGGATAAATTCCATGAAGGCGGTTCTGTCCACGTATCACTTAGGCATCAAATTCCCGACGCCTACGGGAGTCGCAGTAATTTGGGGATGCCAAAGACAATCGCGATCTTACTTGCTGGCCGAACATAAGCTGAGGCAATTGGCGGTCGCGATCGTGAAACCAAAACGGGCAAAGGTCACGCCACCGCCCGCAGACGACGACCCGAAGCAAGCAACGGCCGAGAAACCAGAAGTTTCCGCACCCATCGCTTCCACCCAACCGGAGGAGACAATCCCGGAAAAAGACATCGATCCCGCGACTGAAGTGATCGAGAAGTCTACGACAGCCGAGTAAGCACACTCGCGCAAACAATCAGAACTACGAGATGGCTTGATTTCCGAAAGGAATACGTAGGCAGCTCGCCTAAAAGACGAGTTCAGCTATCCCCCTTCCAAAGTGGGGGGGGAGGGGGGAGTGGGTGAGTATACGAGTATTCGTATACTCCCAAAAAATTTTTCAAAATTTCTTTTAGCTTTGTAATCGAAAAATTTTCGAAATTTTTAATAAAGACAAAGTTAGAATATCTCTGATACCATCGAAAAACGCAAATCCGGAAAATCGCTTCCGCAGTAAAAACTACTCCATCATTTTTATAAAAATTCGCATATCAAAATATTTTCGGAAAGAACGGGCGAGACGTCGCCTAAAACTCTCAAAGAAAAATATGTTCCCAGAGTCCGTCCGCGACTATAAAAACACGAACGCTCGGCGATTGGCCCCGTCGAGCACGCTAGCCGTCCTAAACAAACGCACCGACCTATCGGTCCGCATACATCCGACGAGGATAAAATAGCGCGCTATAAAAGAAATCCAAATTTTTGGTCAGCACTTCCAGGCAACTTAGAAATTGTTCCCGGTGAGATGCTCGGTTCCAACCATACGAATCGTATAAGCCGAGAACCTATCGCGGATTCTAAATCGGTATGGAATCNCATCCGACGAGGATAAAATAGCGCGCTATAAAAGAAATCCAAATTTTTGGTCAGCACTTCCAGGCAACTTAGAAATTGTTCCCGGTGAGATGCTCGGTTCCAACCATACGAATCGTATAAGCCGAGAACCTATCGCGGATTCTAAATCGGTATGGAATCAGGTTAAAATCGCAACGGGCAAAACGAAAGCCGATTAGTCGTCGCACAGCCCCAATCCGAAAGTAAACCTAGGTCTTGCCCTAAACCCATCACACTGGTCGCTTACGTCTCAAGGCATGAATCGAGATCCTAAAGGCATGTCTCTTCGCCCACATCTAAACACTCGCGAAAATTGAAATCTCCCGAGTTAACGAATCGGAGATTTACACCGAAGAGTTAGGTACGAGATGACAACTCGTATTCTTTCCTCTACATCTTACATAAAAAACGAATTTCATACTTAGAAAATATTTTCTTATTAAAAGCATCCAAATACACACCGCCCAGCGGTAGGGATTCAAAGCCACCAACGGCTAGTCCCAGAAAAACAACGACAAAATCGAAAAACTAAGAACATCACACATCAAAGTCATCAAACGCAGGCTAATCGACTTCACCATCTACGTACGAAATCCCAGGACCGACTTCGACCGAATCCGGCGACACCATGACGGGATTCCATTGATCCCACATGTGCGCCTTAAGGTCGAAAAATTCGGACTGCATATCTCTTTCCCGATCCAAATTTTCCCATCGCACGAGGGATTCCTTAGCAAACGAATACCCTTCATTCTGAGTCAGGGATAACCCATGAACGATCCCGCGACATTCGCGATAATCACCATGCGCTCGTTGAACAGCTTCCGCATCCGAACAACCGGTTTCAAATCGCTCGCGACGAGCCTTCATCTCCTCGGCAACCTCTCGTTTGCCCGCACGACGAATCCTTTGGTCAGAAAGCTCTTTGGGACGACGAGACCTGGTAGCGCACTCATCCCTCAAGCGAGCAACCTCCCTCGCAACCACTTCTTCGGCTTGGTTGGCTTCGACCTCTGCCCGAAGACGAGCAACTTCCTTTTCGGCCATGTTCGCTCGAAACTCGGCAAGGCGAGCCTCAGCAGTGCGATTGTCCAGGGCTCGGCTCATGATAAGGAACCCTACCAAAGAGAAGAATTAAGCAATGTCATAAAAACTGCTCGAAAAAGAAAACAATAAACACACGTACCTCCTTTGCTATCTCAGACCCCCTAATAAGCTCTGGAACTTGATCATGGTCAATGTCCGGAAAATGGGAGGTCGATGATCCGCCCGCCTTCGTCCAGAAGCCATCTTCCGCCTGACTATCAAGAAAATCCTTGAGAATATTATCAAGAGAAGCCGCGCGCTCAGAGTTATCGTCTTCAATTACCGGATTTTTATCCCTTCGGAAGCGTGATTTGCCACTCCCCATCGAGGGAACATGCGGAATGAACTCTCCGATAAACGCGGAGAAAGATAAGCAATTGTTGCAAAAAAGGGGGAAGAAAAGTCAGAAGCCTAAAGCTCTTGAAGTTCAGCCAAAGAGTAAGAGGACTTCTCGACGAAAACTTTAATAATGGCTTGTTTTTTTTTGGAATGTTCGTGGGTTCAATAAAGAGTTGAAACATTCCATTGTATCTGAGTGGTTAAGGAATAAAGAGATGAGGTTTGGTTGTCTTCTGGAGACTAGGGTGAAGGAAGGCAAGTCAGATAAGATTTTAAAAAAGGTTTTTCATGATTGGTCCTCTATTACTAACTATGAAGATAGTGAAGGTGGTAGGATTTGGTTCTTGTGGAGGGATTTAGTCCGTGTTTCTCCAGTATATAAATCGGACCAAATAATAACTTGTCTTGTGGAAGTCAAAGGCGAGGAAGAGTTCTATTGTTCAGCAGCTTATGCTAGTAATCAAGTAGAGGGTAGGAAGAGATTATGCGAGGATTTGATTTATCATTGTGATTCTTCGAGTTTCCGTAATAAATCTTGGATTGTTATGGGAGATTTTAACGAGATTTTGGATGGTGATGAGACTTCGAGAGCTGAAAGTATTAGTAGGATCTCTAGTGGTACAAGAGATTTTCAGGAGTTGGTGTTGAGATGCCATTTAACTGATATGGCATACCAAGGCCCTAAATATACTTGGTGCAATAAGAGGGATGATGGAATTATCTGTAAAAATTTGGATCGAGTTTTGGTAAATGATGTTGGTCGGAGAATATTCACAAATTGTTATTCCATCTTTGAAGCTGGAGGGTGCTCTGATCATCTTCGGTGTAAAATCCTGTTATTTTCTCCCTATGAGAAGATAAGGCGTCCTTTCAAGTATGTGAATGCTATTAGTAGTATCTCAGCTTTCATTCCTATGGTACAAAGTTTCTGGGATACTATAGATAGTCTTTTTCATTCTACTTCTGCGATGTTTCATTTCTCTAAGAAGCTGAAACAGTTGAAGCCACTGATTAGGGAGCTTGGTAGGGAGAGTTTGGGAAATTTAACAAAGCGCACGAAGATGGCTTTTGATTTGTTATGTGAGAAGCAACGTATAACTCTTTCTGACCCAAGTGATGTAGCTGTTCAAGAAGAGGCAGATGCTTATGGGAAATGGTTATATGTGGCTAGTCTTGAAGAAGATTTTTTGAAGCAACGGTCCAAGCTACATTGGTTGGAGGTTGGTGATAAAAATAACAAGACTTTTCATCGAGCAATCAAGGCAAGACATGCTCAGAATATGATCAGAGAAGTTCGATGTGTGGATGGGAGTGTAGTGAATACACATTCTGAGATTAAGAAAGAAGCTGAGGAATTCTTCTCTAATTTTCTTAATCTTGTTCCTGAGAGTTACCAAGGTGTCTCAGAGGCGGAATTGGAGCATCTTCTTACTTTCCGGTTCTCGATGACTGAGTGTCAATCTCTTGAGGCTGATGTTACTGCTGAGGAGATTAGGAAAGTTCTATTTGCCATGCCAAACAACAAGTCTCCAGGACCAGATGGGTTCCCCTGTGAATTTTTTAAATTCACTTGGCAGATTATTTCACATGACTTTATTGTTGCGGTGCAGTCAGTTTTTAGGTTTGGATTTTTACCAAAAGGAGTCAACTCTACCATCCTTTCCTTGGTTCCCAAGAAGGTGGATTCGATGGAGATGAAAGACTTTCGTCCTATTGCCTGCTGCAATGTCCTTTATAAGGTTGTTTCTAAAATTCAGGCCAACCGTCTAAAGGTGCTTCTCCCTAGAATTATATCTGAATCTCAATCAGCTTTTGTCAAAGGGAGGTTGCTCATGGAAAATGTCCTTCTTGCTACTGAACTAGTTAAGAATTATCATTCAGACAGTGTGTCTCCAAGGTGCTTAATGAAGATTGATATCTCCAAAGCGTTTGATTCTGTGCAGTGGGACTTTGTGCTGAAGAGTTTGAGTGTGCTGGGATTTCCGATGAAGTTTATCCATATGATCAAGCACTGCATTACAAGTCCTTCTTTCTCAGTACAAGTCAATGGCGATCTTGCTGGGTACTTCCAGAGCTCTAGAGGACTTCGCCAAGGTTGTTCTCTATCCTCATACATTTTCGTACTGTGTATGAATGTCTTGTCTATGAAGATCGACAGAGCAGTGGTTCAGAAGAAGTTTAAATTTCACCCAGGGTGTAAGAGTCTCTCTCTAACGCATCTTTGCTTTGCGGATGACCTTATGGTCTTTGTTGAGGGATCTAAGAAGTCGGTTGAGGGAGCTCTCTCAGTCTTTGAAGTATTTGAAACTTGGTCAGGATTAAAGATAAGCCTGGAAAAATCTACGATCTATATGGCTGGGATTGGGGAGGCTGAGAAGTGTAGTATCTTGACAAATTTTCCTTTTGCGAAGGGGGACTTGCCAGTAAGGTACTTAGGTCTTCCTCTGATGACCCAATGTATGAGAAAGCAAGATTACTTGCCCATGGTGGACAGAGTTAGAAATACTATAAGTACATGGACTTGCAGGTACTTGTCGTATGGGGGAAGACTGCTTTTTATAAATTCTGTATTGATGAGCTATATTAACTTCTGGTCTGCTGCGTTTCGACTATCTAGTGCTTGTGTGAAGGAAGTTGAGCAAGTCTGCTCAGCTTTTCTTTGGAATGGTTCGAGGTTAAAAGCTAATAGTGCTAAAGTAGCCTGGTCAGAAGTATGTGATAAGAAACTGGAGGGAGGGTTGGGAGTTGAAGCTTGAAAGAAGTTAATAACGTCAATGGCCTTAAACTTATTTGGAGGTTTCTGTCGGGAGAATCATTGTGGAGCAAATAGATTAATAGGAATTTACTTAAAGGGAAATTGTTTTGGGAGATTGATGTTGTTCAAAATGGTTCTTGGATGTGGTGTAAGATGTTGAAGTTGGGAGAGGTGGCTAAGCTGTTCTTTAGGCGAGAGATTGGTAATGGGAGACATGTCTCCTTTTTGTTTGGCATGTGGTCTGTTAAAGGAGCTTTGTTTGATTTGCTGGGTCCTCGGGGGATTATTGATATGGGTGTAGGAAGATAAGCAACTCTGGAAGATTCGATTACTGCAGTAAGAAGGAGACGTAACCATCGTATGGTTCTTCTTAATGATATTAAGGTTGAGTTAAGTATGATTGCGGGGAAGTTGAATTCTGGTAAGGATGATACAAATCTTTGGAAGGGTAAGTCTGGTTTTAAATGGAGGTTCTCTACGCGTGAAACTTGGGAGTTGCTGAGGGAATGCAAGCCATCGTGTCCTTGGGCTAAAGCTATTTGGTTTACTCATGCCACTCCTAAATATGCGTTCATGGCGTGGTTGTCAATGAAGGATAGGCTCTCTACATTAGATAGAGTTGCTCGGTGGAGTCAAAGTAATGATATGGAGTGTGTCCTATGCAAAAGAGCTGATGAAACAAGGAGTCATTTGTTTTTTGCCTGTGATTACTCGTGCCAAGTCTGGGAGTTCATTGCTAAAGGAATTCTTGGGAGTTCTTTCACAAATAACTGGTCAGATATTGTGGACCTGATCTCTGATGAGACAAGGGAAAGAATGAGCAGATTCTGCATTCGCTATGCATTTCAGGTTGTTCTTTATGCTGTCTGGTATGAGAGAAATAAAGTTAGACATGGTGAGAAGCTGATTCCAATTCCTGTCATGTGCAAGACTCTTGACAAGAGCATCCGTAACAGAATTACTTTGTTGAGTAGGAGTAAAGCAAAGGGAATGGAGAATCTCATGCAGTACTGGTTTCTCTATTAAAATGTAATAGGTTTTGAGATAAAGACACTAGAAGCAATCTCTAGTATAAAGGACTGCATATGATGTATTAAAGCTTTTTTTGAATCAATTTAACATTAATTCAAAAAAAAAAAATTATTTTTGGGTCAATTAGTGGAATACAAATATTGGGTGGAAAACTGATAACGTAATTATTGTTGTAATTAGATAAGGATATCGGGGGAAAATGGGTTTTTAAATCCTTAACTATTTGCAATCGGCTAATTAGATGCCGAGCTATTACTCGCGCAGTTTAATGCCCTAACTATATGTTGACCCGGCAAATTGAAGACTACAAAAGTCAGCCGTTAAGTCAATAACGTTTGCCGTTAATTTTAATACTCTTCCCCCATTCTCTTACTACTTAACTCAAAATTCCTAATTTTGAAAATCTAATTCCGCGATTCCGGCGATGATAGAAGTGATTTCTGGCAAGATAGAAGAGCAAATCCAATGATGTGATGAAGAAGTTCGGGAAAAACAAGAAGATTTGTCGGGATACGGCTCAGCTTTCTTCTGAATCAAAATCGGTTAGTCATATGTTCTTTTCACTGCTTTCTTATGGATTTTCCGGCTCTTTAGTAACAGTGGAAACATCGGGAACTATAGGATTCGACCCTCCCCTTCGAAACAGAATCTTATCCCTGCAACTTCCCCGTCTTCCGGAGAAGGTCTTCACCATACTCTTTCCAGAAATCGTCTCTGTTCTCACCGGAATCGCCTTCTCACAAAATTAGGGTTTCAGATTTGGGGATTTTCTGTTTTTGAGTTATGTAAGAGAATTAAAACTAACGACAAAAGTTTATTAACTTAACAGCTGACTTTCGCAGTCTTCAATTTGCCAAGTAAACATATAGTTGGCGCATTAAACTGTGCGAGCAATAGTTCGGTATTAAATTTACCAATTCAAAATAGTTCAGGATTTAAAAGCTCATTTTCCCAGGATATTGGAGCTGATATAGATGATACAATGGGGGAAAATGTTGATTCAAAGTTCAAACATCAACATGGATTTCTCATGAAACTTTCTACTTCCTTGAGCAATAGGAGAAATCATGAATTTATACCTCCTGCAACAGCCTCTCCAAGAATCGAGCAGCCCATTACCATTAGACAAGTTGGAGAACCAGCACATTGTGGGAGTCGATTTCACCCTACTGTCAAATAAATCGTAAATAAGGAAACTTCGGGAAAACCCTAAGTTTCCAGAGGAACCGGCTATCTGCGAGAACCGCACAACAAAGATTAAGATGACGAAAAAACTTAGAATTAAAACGAAAATAAGCGAGATTGAAAGCAAGAAGGTTCTTATTCCGAATCTGCGTTGAACTGGTACAAAGAGAGTAGCCGAAAACGTAAGAACTAGAAAACCCTAATTGAGACGCAGCTCGCTAACAAAAAAACGGAAAGATTCCTAAATGCTAGTTTTGGTGGTGAGAGCTCTGAATTTCGTGTCTGTGCTTCTGCCCTAGACCTCCTCTTTATATACTCCTTGCCTTGGCTATCCGATCTTCCATTTCGCCCATATTTGACTAAATCGGGAATTTTCCATTCTTCCCGATCCTTCCTTTTCTTCTGCGGAAATCTTCTATTTCTCTTCAAACCTTCCTTTTATCTTTAAACTTGACTTTTATTTTCCTTCTGCGAGTAAACCGTCAAAACGTTGTCAAATCTGCGGGTTAGATTCCGTTAAGATCGCGAGATGGGTTTTTATCGCGTTTTAGGTCCTTTCGGGCCGTTTTGCGATAAATCCGTTTNATCCTTCCTTTTCTTCTGCGGAAATCTTCTATTTCTCTTCAAACCTTCCTTTTATCTTTAAACTTGACTTTTATTTTCCTTCTGCGAGTAAACCGTCAAAACGTTGTCAAATCTGCGGGTTAGATTCCGTTAAGATCGCGAGATGGGTTTTTATCGCGTTTTAGGTCCTTTCGGGCCGTTTTGCGATAAATCCGTTTTCGGACTTTTACGGGATCGTTTTCCGATCTGACGTCGTTTTTAATAATTTACTCGAGTTAATCGCAAGGTTTTGCGATTTACTCGAATTTTTATTAAAAACACGTTTTTTACGACTTACTCGACGTTTTTTTATTAAAAAGCGCGTTTTTATGATTTTAACGAGAAATCTCGAATAAATCGTATAGTTTAGGCAATGTTCGGTGTTTCTTTTAACCGTTGCCGTTTTATACGATTTCCTCAAGTTCTTTCCGAGAAAACGAAGTTTTACGGTTTTTATCGTAAAACTCGAACGGTAAGTCGGATCGAGATGGAACGGGAGATATTTCGGCCGTGGTTCAGAATGCGACCTTGTCGAAAGACGTAAGTTTCGAATCGGGAATGCGGGAAATCGAGACGCGGAGTGTCCGAGAAGTCTCTAGTTCACGTTTTACGGCTTTTTTCGGTTTTTTGCGGTTTTGTAAAACGATTCTTGAGTTTTATAAAACGATCTTCAGATTTCATAAAACGACCTTTGAGTTTTATAAAACGATCTTCGAGTTTTATAAAACGATCTTTGAGTTTTATAAAACGATTCTCGAGTTTTATAAAACGATTTCTCGAGTTTTATAAAACGATTTCTCGAGTTTTATAAAACGATTCTCGAGTTTTATAAAACGATTCCCGAGTTTTATAAAACGATTTCTCGAGTTTTATAAAACGATTCTCGAGTCTTATAAAACGATCTTCGAGTTTTATAAAACGATTTCTCGAGTTTTATAAAACGATTCTCGAGCTTTATAAAACGATTCTTGAGTTTTATAAAACGATTCCCGAGTTTTATAATAGATTCCCGAGTTTTATAAAACGATTCCCGAGTTTTATAAAACGATTCTCGAGTTTTATAAAACGATTCTCGAGTTTTATAAAACGATTCTTCGAGTTTTATAAAACGATTCTCGAGTTTTATAAAACGATTCTCGAGTTTTATAAAACGATTCTCGAGTTTTATAAAACGATTCTCGAGTTTTATAAAACAATTCTTGAGTTTTATAAAACGATTCTCAAGTTTTATAAAACGATTCTCGAGTTTTATAAAACGATTCTCGAGTTTTATAAAACGATTCTTCGAGTTTTATAAAACGATTCTCGAGTTTTATAAAACGATTCTCGAGTTTTATAAAACGATTCTCGAGTTTTATAAAACGATTCTCGAGTTTTATAAAACGATTCTTCGAGTTTTATAAAACGATTCTCGAGTTTTATAAAACGATTCTCGAGTTTTATAAAACGATTCTCGAGTTTTATAAAACGATTCTCGAGTTTTATAAAACGATTCTTCGAGTTTTATAAAACGATTCTCGAGTTTTATAAAACGATTCTCGAGTTTTATAAAACGATTCTCGAGTTTTATAAAATGATTCTTCGAGTTTTATAAAATGATTCTCGAGTTTTATAAAACGATTCTCGAGCTTTATAAAACGATCCTCGAGTTTTATAAAACGATTCTTCGAGTTTTATAAAACGATTCTCGAGTTTTATAAAACGATTCTCGAGCTTTATAAAATGATTCTCGATTTTTATAAAACGATTCTCGAGCTTTATAAAACGATTCTCTAGTTTTATAAAACGATTCTTCGAGTTTTATAAAATGATTCTCGAATTTTATAAAACGATTCTCGAGCTTTATAAAATGATTCTCGAGTTTTATAAAACGATTCTGAGTTTTATAAAATCACTTTTGCGGAAAGTAATGATCTCCCTTTTACAGAAGCTATCGCAGACGTTGATTTCGAGAGTACGGTTTTCGACACCAACAGTCGCGAGCGATTTGCAATCAGTTATTCGGATGCGGAAGCTGTTCAATGGGCGCATGGTGATTATCGCGAATGTCGCGGGGTCGTTCATGGGTTATTCCTGACTCAGAATGAAGGGTATTCGTTTGCTAAGGAATCCCAAGTGCGATGGGAAGATTTGAATCCGGAAAAAGATACGCAGTCCGAATTTTTCGACCTTAAGGCGCGCATGTGGGATCAATGGAATCCCGTCGTGGTGTCGCCGGATTCAGTTGAAGTCGGTCCTGGGATTTCGGATGTAGATGGCGAAGTCGATCAACCTGCGTTTGATGACTTTGATGTGTGATGTTCTTATCGATTTTGTCGTTGTTTTTCCGGGACTGGCCGTTGGTGGCTTTGAACCCCTACCGCTGGGCGGTGTGTATTCGGATGCTTTTAATAAGAAAATATTTTCTAAGTATGAAACTCGTTTTTTATGTTAGATGTAGAGGAAAGAATACGAGTTGTCATCTCGTACCTAACTCTTTGGTGTAGATCGTCCGATTTGTTAACTCGGGAGATTTCGATTTTCGCGAGTGTTTAGATGTGGGCGAAGAGACATGCCTTTAGGATCTCGATTCAGGCCTTGAGACGTTAGCGACCAGTGTGCTGGGTTTAGGGCAAGACCTAGGTTTACTTTCGGATTGGGGCTGTGCGATGACTAATCGGCTTTCGTTTTGCCCGTTGCGATTTTAACCTGATTCCATACCGATTTAGAATTCGCGATAGGTTCTCGGATTATACGATTCGTCTGGTTGGAATCGAGCATCTCACCGGGAACAATTTCCCGGAAGTGCTGACCAAAAATTTGGATTTCTTTTATAGCGCGCTATTTTATCCTCGTCGGATGTATGTGGACCGATAGGTCAGGGCGTTTGTTTAGGACGGCTAGCGCGCTCGACGGGGCCAATCGCCGAGCGTTCGTGTTTTTATAGTCGCAGACGGACTTTTGGGGAAATATTTCCTTTCGAGAATTTAGGCGACGTCTCGCCCGTTCTTTCCGAACATATTTTGATATGCGAATTTTTATAAAATGATTGAGTAGTTGTTACTGTGGAAGCGAATTTCCGGATTTGCGTTTTTCGATGGTAGCGGAGATATTCTAACTTTGTGTTTATTAAAAATTTCGAAAAATTTTCGATTACAAAGCTAAAAGAAATTTTGTAAAAAATTTTGGGAGTATACGAATACTCATATACTCACCCACTCCCCCCCCCCCCGCTTTGGAAGCGGGGATAGCTGAACTCGTCTTTAGGCGAGCTGCCTACGTATTTATTTTGGAAATCAAGCCATCTCGTAGTTCTGATTGTTTGCGCGAGTGTGTTTACTCGGCTGTCGTAGACTTCTCGATCGCTTCAGTCGCGGGATCGATGTCTTTGTCCGGATGTTTAGAGACAGCAATGTTTGCGGACTCGGACACGTACATTCTCTCCTCCATCGATTCCATTTCAACTATGTATCATGGTAACTCATCCAACCATGGTCGTCGATCGATGCAGTCAAGAGGTTGTTGATCGATGACATTGGGCGGGTATCGATCAATTCCAGTAGATTGGTATCGCTCGATGCAATTCTTTGACGAAGTATCCAGATCTTTTCTCACAGTATTCCCTTCATCATCAAGCTTCCGCTCAAGCCATTTTTCCAACTCCAAAAAGTCTCCAAGAGTGACCTCCCTACCATAATCCAGATATTCAAGCTTTTCTCCCTCCTCTAACTCCAAGAGTTCTTCTACCTCCAAGGATTTCTCCATGGTGATTTCTTTGTTTACATCTGAGGTAAGATCACAGTTTGATTCATCTGCGCTCTCATGTGTCGAGTATGTGTTTTGAGGACAACTCAAACTTTCAGGAATATGCATCAATCAGGAACATGGGTATATGTCGATCGATACTGAGATACTGGTATCGATCATTTCTGAGGTAACACCAGTGATCTATTCTGAGTTAGTGTATTCAAGCGATAGTGGTATCGAGTCTCCAATACCAGTATCTTCTATTCTGCTCAACCCTCCAGAATCTATGATACTTATTACACGTTTCTAGAACGTACTCAAAAAAGTGGCTTGGAATCTCATCTTCTCTATTTATTCCCCACATGGCATAGATCTTGTCCGACTTATCGTTGATCTCTTTTTCTCGAGCTGCTGCGACTTCATCGAAAAATATGTTGAGGAAGGCGGTTTTAATGTCCTCCCAACAGGTTAAGGATCTTGGCTGCAACTGACTGAACAAGCTAAATGCATCTTCAGATAAAGAGTAAGGGAAAATCTTACAGATAATGTGGTCTACAGATACTTCATTCTGCTGGCTTGCGGAGGCTAGCTCCTCAAGTTCTTTGAGATGGTCTCTAGGATATTCAAGAGGAAGACCTTGGAAAGTGTCCTCACTTCCCCAGTCATACCACTGACGCTTCAGCTCAAAAGTATTCATCTCTGCAACAACAATCAAATCAGGGATCACAGCACCCTGTGCATTAATCAACTCTCCTAAGATGTTGCGAGGTCGACCTTCTTTGTCTCTTAACATCCCATTCTCATCGACCTTAAGTATGAGCACTTCAACCTTCTCCTCTACGCAAGTGGTATCTGTCGAGAATTGACGGAGAGTGTTCGAATTAGCAGTATCGATCGACATCAGATGAAAAGTGTCGATCGATGATGGAATCATGGTATCGATCGATTTCGATGTTATAGTATCAATTGATGTGGAGGTTGTATCATCAATACCAATTTCTTCTACTCTACTCGGCCCTCCAGATCCATGTTGTTCATCATCCTTTACAATATGTCTCGTCATTGACCCCATCAACGATCTTTAGATATTCTGGAGCGTCATAAATAAATTTGTTGAAAAAGACTCTCATGATATCAATCCTAGGGATTCTGGTTTTGACTTCTTGAACCATCGTGTTGCTTCTCCAGCGAGAGTGTATGGAAAGAGTTTGCAGAAGTGGTGGTCTTCAGGGACTTCATTAAAGAGAGACCAGATCAGTTCTTCAAACATGTCAATATGATCCATTGGTTTCTCGTCATGAAAGCCATGACAGACACGCTGACTCATAAGAAGGATATACACCAGTTTCAGCTCAAAGTCAACTTCTTTTGTCATTCCGCAAGTAGTGTCGATCGACGTTGGGGTGTTGGTGTCGAGCGACACAGAATGAACTGTGTCGATCAAGGGAGTGTAGACAGCATCGGGGTAAACAGTATCGGTCGACACGGAAAGAATTGTGTCAATCGATTTTGGGAGATTAGTATCGGTCAACACGGAAAGAATTGTGTCGATCGATTTCTGGAGGACAGTATCGGTCGACACGGTGTGTACTATGTCGATCGATTTCGGGAGAACAAGGTTTAAGTAGTCTGGCAAGGGCATTTTACTTCTTCAAGGTGGATTTAATTTCACAGGGATTTCAGTCCCCTGTTTATCTTTATTTTGGCCAATTGTATTATTTAATTGACCTATTAATTCTATTTGGACTATTGTCTCATTAACAAGTGTTGTAAGCGAAAACTTACCTGCTTCCGGCGGAGCGTTGTCGATCGATTTACGAGTTTGGTTGTCGATCGATGTGCGTTGTACTCTGTCGATCGATGTTTCTTGGAGGGTGTCGATCGATCCTTCCCGCGTAGGCTTATGGATTGTGCATGAACCAGCATGCTCCTTCCTTGAAGGACTCAGAAATCCTCTCTTCATTGCTTTCTGGTACTGAGATATGTACCTGAAATAGAAGAAACTTTTTTATGAGTTTTTGTAATAAATAAAATAACCTAGACTAAATCTCACTAGATAAGATCTAATGGTGATCAAAGCTCCCCGACAACGACGCCAAATTTGATATCACTCAAATTAATCTAAGGAGTGAAATACTCTCTCAAATAAGAGGTTCAGTTGTAGTACTTAGGAATCGAATCACGAGGAGCTAGGGAACCAATTAAATCTAACCAATTATCAATAATCTAGGTAAATAAATAATAAAATAGTAAATAAATAATAAAGCAGGAAATAATGCAAATATTAAATAAAAAAATAAACAAGATGAACAAAACTATTGTTCAGGTTGGCAGGAGGTTGTTTTATGGAAAGATGGATGCTAGATTTAGGGTTTCTATTCAGGTATTGAGATTATAATCCTATAGGATGCTATTAAGTTGCTTGCGAGATACTATAGAGCATTAACTATCTTGATTAACAAATTATTTGAACTATTGTTCAAATAAATAAGTCTAATGACTGACTAGTCGCACTTGACAGTGTCGATTGATTATTCGATAGGAACATTGAACGATACACTAAACTCATCATCGATCGATTTTTGTTCGGAAGATCGATCGATGAGTCCGGTCAAGCGATAAACACGAGTTAACATAACTCACTAACGACTTCTAAATAAAACTATTTCTGTATTTCTAGCAATACTAGTTTAATAGGAATGTGTTCAGGACTATCAGAATTGCTTAAACATCTGACGCGTCTGTGCAGTACTGCACTCAAAGGGTTCCAAAAGACACCAAAATCACCATATTTCTCCATAACGTACCTGAACCTGTAAATACTCTAAAAATACTCCAAAACATAATAAATATATCTTAAAAGACCATATACCATAGCTAATAATGGGTAAAATCCATGGTATATCATTGAGCAAGACAATTACTCAAGAGAATGGAATGAGGGTTTGTGAACTTAAATGGAAAGGTGTTAGACTTAGGGTTTTTATTTAGGTTCTGGAGATTATAGTCCTATAGGTGCTAATTAGTTGTCTGCATGGTATTAAAGAGCTTAACTATCTTAATAACAGATTCACTAAACTTTCGCTTAATAAATAAGTTTATTGACTAGAGTGTTATTGACCCAAACAAGAATGTCCGATCAATAACAGTGTTTATTGATTATTCTATAGGAATATCGATCAATAAACTTTACACGACGTCGATCGATTTCTGATGGGAATATTGATCAATGCGGCTAGTCAAGCGTTATACGCGAGTTAATCTACACGCACTATGAATCCCCTAGGTCAAGTGTTTGCCTCCTCTCTAGTAAAAATCCTAGCTTAATGAGGATGTGTTCAAGACTATCAGAGTAATCTAAGGATGCTTAAACAACCTAACAATCCTAGATTCAGGTTTCTAGTTAGCAAGTCTAGAATATAAGCATTAAGAACATTCTATTAATGAATATCACAAGAAGCGATCCTATAGTTGGGGCTATCCCACTAACCTATTCAAAACCTAATTCTAACAAGTGAATTACTCAAACATGGCTAAGCAAATCATAACACAAGCGCCACCGTTCGATGCACGTTCATATTCCCCGGCACATCTCAGTTCCATTGAGTCGGGAACAGAATACTTCCTACGAATCTCGGCCAAGTCTTCTTATCCAACATTGGATCGAGGACCATTTTTTATTTACACATCTTTCCCGATTTCGAGGAAGAGAATTATACAAGGGCTTTTCAAGCTGTATTACAACTTTATCAGTTTCTTTTGAATTCTCTTACTCGAAATATGCCTACTTCACGAGGTAGGCGAAAGAGTCTGCGCCTCTGAGGAGCCCCGGGAGTCAGCACATTGTCTGCCCCAACAGTAGCTCCAGGAGACGCCACGGGAGAAGAAAATAGATCTGTAGAAACACGACGGGACCTAACATGTCCTCTAACGCACGAAGACGAAAACAACAAAAATTTGACCTGATTGTTCATCTTCTCGAGGTCGGAGGAAAGGCGTTTAAGATCTGAGGCGTGATTCTCAACGGAGGAGGAGCATGAATATATACCGGAGCTGAAAACCCTCGGCCGGTCCCAAAAAGGAAAGGATGCGTCTCCATAAAAGCAAATAATCCAAAAAGAATAGGAAAGGAAGGACGACCAAAAAGGCATCCCCGAATCAGCGCAAATGGCTAAGGTTTCCCGACCTCTTCATTCAAAAAACGCCGGATGACCAAAACCCTTCCATTTGTCCCATTTCAAGCTACCGGCTCTTATAAAGGGACAGGCGCATTTCCAATCGAAAGATCGAAATTCTGCACAACCAGTTCCAAGTAGACCCATGCCCTGAAGATATCTACTGAACACCGTTTTACCTAGGGGAGAGTAACCCATTCCAGGCCTTAAACACGGTCCCGACCTAACAAGGACCTGAAGATAGGGCGTCTAGAGCGTTGCCTTACTTGAGGCGAATCTGCTGAGATAAAGCGACTACGGTCAACCTAGACACACTTTATCTCTCGATCGGCCTCTAAACCCCTGCTCTGAATGGACCCAGGGCCCGGACCCTGCATCCAGGTCTCCTGGGCCTGACCCCTGCTCCAAAACCAACCCCTGGGTAAAATGGAAGTTCTCCACCTAAGGGAATTCTTCCATATTCGTCAATATGGAAGAGTTTAACCTAATACAGCCGACAACTACACCTATAAAAGGGGAACCCAAACCCTAGAATAAGGGATCGACACTTTAGAGATTGAGAGACTAGATCTAGGCGGCTAGATTTAGGTTCCTTACACCAAAACATTGTAGTCCCCTTTGATTAATCAACAAAACGTCTCCTTCTCTATTTGTTTCTCTTCATTTTATACAAATCTTCCAGTGTTCTGTAGTACTAAAATGACCTTACACAAAAATACCATAACACTAGGATACTGCCATATGGGTATAGGCCAGTATATGTCGCCATGGCCTTAGTAGCTGTAGGGACATTAGTCTTTAGGCAGGGGCTGTCTCTCTGAGGTGAAGGCTGCAAGGTCTTCCTGCCTTAGATAATGATGAATCCGGCTTCTAGGGAGGTTATTAGGTCATCCAAGCATGGAACCACAGATGGTGTTTGGATTTTTTACTGCATCCTACAGTGGGGATTTTCTATGTACCCTTCAGTGATGGATCAAGTTGTTTGTTGCTCATGTTGGTTGAGGCGCATAGCCTAGATGGGAACATGGCCTAGTGGACACGTGGCTTTGTAGGTTATAGGAGTCATCTGGGCACATGGCCGAAACAGATGGTAGAATGGTCGATATACTTCAGTGAGCATGGATAGTCGGTATGCTTCAGTGAGCATGGCGTCTTCTTGGTGATGAATAGGAGAACGTGGCTTGAGCCATTAAGCTGAGTTGGAGACGTGCTGTACTGAGCATATAACGTCATCTGGTCTAGAGCAACTATGGAGATTGGCCTGTTGTAGGCATATCGATGAAGATGGACTTCTAGGCATGAATTCTTGCCCTGACGGCTGTGGAGTTGGTGAGCTCTGAAGATGGACGTCTTAACCTCCCTTTTTAGGTTTAAAAACCATATAGTTATAGTGGAGGTCGTGCCTCTCTCTTAGCATTTGGGAATATTCATTATGTCCTTGGATAATAGAATATTTTCATTTTTCTTAAGGATGGCCATAAGTATTAGAATACTTCTATTTTCTCTTAGATTTAAAGAGATTCAGCCATATTATGATAAATGTGAATGTTCACATTTATGTTGAAGTTTTCCTCTTCACTCGGAGGCAGGAGGAATTATTCGCCCGGAACCTGAAGTCGGAGGCTGGACTAAGGAACCCGGACCAAGGGTAGGGACCTGGACCAAGGGCAAGGACCTGGACCAGGGGCTGGAGCAATCTCTTCTTGGATTATTTTTTTCCAACATTTTGTCCCGTATTTTCTTGTTTCATGTCTGAAGGCGGGAAATAACAAGACTTTCTTCATAGAACTTTATGATTCGTACCATAGTAAAAAGTTCTTTGCTGAATTTGGAGTAGGATGTAGGCTCGTCTACTAGGGAGGATGCCAAAGCTTGAGCCATAAAACTCCCATGTTTGTAATGCTTAGATGTACTTTCTCAGGAATCTGAAAGGGTTCATAGCCTGATTCGAGATGTATGGCTTGGAGAAGGAGCAATATATTTTGGTCTGATATAGACACCCGGTCTGGGTCAAGTAGTATATTCGTCGGTGCACCTCATGGATGTGGTGTCATAGACTGGACCAATGTAGATAGACATGCAGACATGCTTCAATGGGCATGATGATCATGTGGATCTGGTTTTACTCTCGATTCTGATGGTCTGCATATGGGAGTCCCGATCTGATAGTAAAAGGGTTTCCTGGCAGGGGAGATACATGGTCCAAACACTCGTTGTGCCTTCTTTCCTCAGAGGGTGACTTGACCGAAGGCAGATCCACTGATGTTTATCATTGTGGGTCTATCCAAAATGCTTGTGCTGCTCCTGTAGCTACACTCGGCTTTAGTTTAGGCCATGACTACGGTTCGCCTTTCTTGAGGATCCTCTGGCTCCATGAATCGATGGAGGAATATATGTGTAATGACCCATGGATTATGTGGAAGAGAATCTTGGCGAGGCTAAGGAACAGGAGGATGAGGTTGTTTAGTAAGACCTGGCTGCCAAAACTGAGGATCGTCGTGCTTTATTCTGCAGGCCTTCTTCGCGCCTCTTTTATGATCTTCAGAGCTTGCAAGAGCAGCAACAGTCTTTTGTTCAGGTCTTCTTGCTGGTCCCTTTTCGTGTTTAGAATACTTCATGCCCCTTAAGGTTTTCATTATGTAGCTTTTTGCTTTGTCTCAGGATTGTACCTTGGCTTTTGGCGAGGAGACGTTCAGCATGTTGGTCTTGGTACCTGGAGATAACCTTGCAATCTGCCCCCGAAAGGTAGGCCACAATCAATGCTTGGACAACCTTGTATCATGCTTTCCTGGAGGATATTGGGCATGTCTTCGAAGATGTGATATTTGTAACCCAAAGGTCACATGAAGTCCTATCAAGGGACCTGGAGGTTGGATGGACGTTCGTCCAGGAACCCGGAAGCTGGATGATATATTCTCGTGGAACTCGAAGGTTTGAGTAAGTATGATTTATCAAACCCAAAGGTTTAAGCACATGGCCTCATGGGATCCGAAGATCTTAGGGCATATCCTTTTTTTGAGAACAAAGGTTTTAGGATGTTTTAAGCTCGGAAGCAACCTAGGAATTTTGTCTAAACTCCCTTAGGTAGGCTCTAGGACAAATATAGACTGCCAGGCCTGGAGGCCAATATTATTGCATTTTCCCCCTCCCTTTCAGACATGCCTCTATCAACATGTTATCGTATTCCATTTTTAAGCAGGTTACTACCAATATCAAATGTCATAGGCTTAGGCATGCAAATGAGTAGGGATCATATTCCACTCCCCTTATCTGAGTTACTTTTGAAATCTTGTTTTTAAATCCTAAGACTTTTATTTTAGACAAGGGGCATTGGTAGGACCCAGAGATGCCTTATAGAACCCGTAGGTTTTGCAGGACCTGCAAGTCCTTGGAGGACCTAAAGGTCTTTTAGACCCAGAGGTCTTTTGGACCCGAAGGTCTTTTCATATGAGTGCTTCATATTCTAACCAAAAATAAATCAATCATAGGTCCACACACTTGAATAAGATTTGTTCAACCACACCTCAACCGTAATTTTATGATATGAACAACAAATAACCAATGATAAATATTAAAATTAATGTTATCCAAATAATATGATCTTTACATATGTTAAAAATATTTTAAAAACTCAGCTCTTAGAATCTTCTATATATTATTTGCGAAGTAATTTGCCACATATTCTCTTTACAATCATCTTTACTGAAAATGATGACATGATTACTAACATTGATGACATGACTTATAGTTAAATATGACATGGACAATTACATTTATTGCTAATATATATCTATATATATATATAATGGTAAACTTTATAGAATATGACAATAACTGATACACTACATTAAATGTTGATTTATATTTTTGGTAAACTTTTTAAAATATGGTAATGACTCAAAAATCAAATCATCACTGAAAATAAATATATTGAAACATATATTATATATTTTGAAATTTTATTTAATTTTACTTTTACTCTAAAATTATAAATTTTTTATTAATAATATTTTCAAAATTTAGTACATTTTTTTAGAAATTTAATAAAATTTTAATCGTAATACTATTAGTTTCTTTTAGATATCGACAAATTTTATAATTATTGTTTAATTATAATTTTTAATAACTATACAATTTTTATATGAAATTTATTAGTAACTTTATACAAGTTGATTTAATAAATTTAACCAAAATAAATAGATAAAAAATTCAAAGATTAGAATTTTAAATATATTACACATATTACTAAATTAATTTTAAATAAAAAAATTTATTTATTTTTCTTATTTTTTCCTTAATTAAAGCAATTTTCTATTAAATATTTCACAAAATAATAAAATATATAATATTAATAAATTTCATTTTAAATATAATTTAACTTTTAAAAAGTTTATCATTGCACATAGTGCAGAAAAATACTTAGTAAATAAAGTAAGGAAATATATGTTAGTATTATATCACTACAAGGTAACTAAAATAACAATTACCAACTGATTAAATCAGCTATTTTGTTTTAAAATAATTTATTTAATTGCTGTTTATTTTTGTATCAATTGTTCAAAAATCCAGGGGTACACAAAATTGAAAATTACTTTAGGAAAAATTTCAATTTCCATTCTACCATAAGTTTGTATCAATTTTCTAATTTACCATTAATGAATTAATATTTTACAAATACCCTAAATTTGTGATAAAATAGCTCTAAGCTATTTTTAAAAAAAAAATAATAGAATATTTATAAACCCAACTCCAACCCCTTTATACTAAATCCTGACAATAATCAGTAAAATATAAACCCAAATGTTAGTATATCTTTTGACTGGTGATATTTTTGAAAAGTGGTACTTAACTTGTGTTATTTCTAAAAATATTTTCATAAATTTATATTTTTTTGTTTAAATAGCAATTAGAGAAAATAAAAAAAATCAGTAAATTAATGGAACACAAAATTGAAAAAATATTATATCTTTTTCGTTTTAATGCTTGCAGATTCAAAAATAATATTCTACTTAATCTCATAACTGAATATAGTATTTTTAATAAATTATGTTTTCATGATTTTTTAAAATTGTAAGGTATATTTTTGAAATGTAAAAATAATTTTTAAAAAACAGTAAAAATAATGTTACAAGAGTACATTTATGTTATAAATACTCCTTAAAATTTTAAATATTTATATATTTCATGTTTATTTGCTTACCATGCCGTAGGACGGGTTTAACCTATTAAGTATATATTTAAAAAGTTTTTTAAAAAATTACTTTTAGAAAATCTCTGGATGTTAAAAATATCTAATTATTCTTATAATTTGGTGATCAAAGAAATATCATTTACTACAAAACTAACTAAAAAATAACCTAAATTGTAGAAAATATGGAAAACACTATTTTTTTTTAAATATCATTCTTCACACTATTAATTAATTTTCATTCAGAATAGTGAGATATGATTCATTAATAGTGGTATACATTTTTATTAATTGTGGTGATAAAAGTTATTTAATAATTTCAAAAAAAAAAAGAAACCAACAATTTATAAAACAGTAATTTTAACTTTAAGAAAATGGTTTTAATTTTAACAAAATGTTACTATTCGATTGCTTTCAAAACTTCTCATTTCTAGATAAATATATTATAAATTAGTTTGATCAAAAAAAAAAAATTATAAATTAGCATCATATTATATATCTATCTATACTATTAAACTGAATGCCTAATAGGATTATGTCCATGATTTTTAATTTATTTAAGAAATTCCATTGACATTTAATTTTGATATAAATATTTTTACTAAACTAAACAACCAAATAATTCCATATATTTATGGTAAATAATACTTTAAGGTAATAATTCTAGTTTTCTGCAAAATATACTATCCTTTTAATTTCAATATTGTTTTGCATGCATAATATTATTTAACGATCGAATATGGATATAATCATAATTTTTTTAAGGAAATATTTATTATGTCATTTTATACATAATTTTCATATACCAATTTTGATTATTTGAAATATTTTAAATTTATGATAAAATTAAATTTTGGATCTAAAAAATACAATTTATCATAGGTTATTAATAATGAAAAGCAATTAATATCGTCATATCAAAAAAAAATTTCTTTTTCTATTACCGTTGTTTCATTTTCTTCAAATGACATAAGAAAATATTCATCAAAGTCTAAGGATTAAAAATTCATATTTGATATAAGATTTAAAAGTATGTTATTAAAAAAATATTAGATTAGCAGAGTTTTTGGCTTTTTAGTGGATCATCAGATGTCAAATCATGGGTTAATAGCGGATGTTTAGATTTTAACCGAATTTTATCGACTTTTTAATTAACAAATTTTAATTGAAACCAAACTATACACATATTACCAAATCTCTTGGTTCAATCTTGGGTCAGGATTGGATACGAAAACACTGCTTAAAAAATAAACATTATAAATTATAATAGAACAAATTTTTTAATCACTAATAAAAAACTTTCAAATTTTTTATTTTCTAATACAGGTTATAAATTTAATCAATTTATTAAAATTGAAAAAAAAATAAAAATTTATTTTTTTAAAGCGCAGTTCAAAGCGTTGATCAAAATCTAGTTGATAGTTAAAAAAATATAAGGCAAGACCAATAATAATATTTAGTTAATGAAAGGGTGCACTAACCTGTTTAAGTAGATTTTGGGATGGTTCTCTTTTAATAGTATAGGTTATGTTAATTAAATGAGAATTCGGCCAAAAAAAGCTCCAACTTTACATGAATTGCCAAAACAAACAATATATTGGCTGGCCAAAAAAATACTGAACAATATTTGACTTTTAAATTTTAATAGTAAGTTATCATTGACTTTCCAATTAAACACTCCGTTAATAAATTTGACAGAAGGATTGAACACCGTTTGTTAAGATCTGTTAAGTAAACCGACGTCGTTTTGCGTTGGGATGAAACGACGTCATTTTACCTATTTTTATTATAAAAACATGTCGATTGCGTGGGTTGAACCTGAGAACTCATGGCCAAATTTGAGGTTTCTTGCCACTGTGCTACAAATACTATTAAGGAAATCTCTAACATGTTTTGTTTTATTGAGTATCAAAAAAATCTTGAAAAATCTAAATTATTTTTTAAAACTTCCAAAAAATCTTAAAAATTCAAGAAAATTCTGAAAAGGTAAAATTAAAATTGAAATTGCAAATAATTTTTTGTTTAAAAAATCAAAACATTAAAAATTTGAAAAATTCTAAAATAATTCAAAGAAATGCAATGAATTAAATTTAATGATTAAAAAAATTGAAACCTACTTTTATATAAATTTATGTATGTAAGATAAAATAAAAAAATGATATTCATCACACTATAAATTTTTTATGAATAATGTATTTAAGATAAAATAGAAATGATAATTAAGATAAAATAAACAAATAATATTATCACAAATTGTTTTGCTAAAATATGATATTGAATGAACATACAACAAAAAATAAAGATTTATATACATTACTAGTTAATAATTAAATAAAAAAACATTTGTAGTTTTTGGTGTATGTTGGTTTGTTATCATATCTTAGCAACAATTTTTTTTATTGTTTTTAAAAAACAAAAATTGTATTAAAACATATAGTGTGATAAATATCATTTTTGTGTTTTATCTCAAATATATTAATTTATAAAAAACAAAAAACGTCCAACAAATTAAAAAATAAAAAAATCTCAAAAATGAAAATGAAAAAATGAAAATTAATGATTAAAATAATTTGCTCTTATATAAATGAATGCATGCAAGATAATAGGCACAATTATATTTATCACAATATATTTTTTGTATGACTAATGAATTAAAGATAAAATACACAAATGATCTTAGATACATTAATTTGTATATACAAAATATTTTTTTAAAGATTTTAATCATTAGTTTTTTTGTCATATTTTTAATCATTAGTTTTCACATTTTTGGATTCTTTAGATTTTTATGAATTTTTTAATTAATTTTAGAGAAAAATAAATTTTAGTTGTATTTTACTTTTTTATTTTTTATTTTTTATTTTTTATTTTTTATTTTAATATTTTTAGAATTTTATTGATTTTTTGAATTTTGTAAAATTTTAAGGTTCTTAAAGATTTTTTGGATACTTAATAAAAGGAAATATGTTTGAGATTCATCAAAAGTGTCGTTAGCTTGGTGGCGAAAGAGCATGTTGTTTGGTTTCGAGTTCTCGAGTTCGAGTCCTCAGATAAACATATTTTTCGTTTTAAAAACATACAAAACGACGTCGTTTCACTTAACATTGATATTTAACGTCAAAATAACGGCGTCTACACGGTAAGATTGACGGTGTACTAAAATGGCGAGTCAATGATAAGTTCTCAAATAAAATTAAAAAGTCAATAAAAGTACAGTATTTTTTTGGTCAGCTTCGAGTTCAGGTTTTATTTGGCAATTCGTGCAGAGTTCGTGATTTTTTTGGCCGAATTCCCTTAATTAAATTGTGTTTTTATAATGTTTTATGGGAAAATGTCATTTAAATCATGAACTTTCAAATTTGGTTGAAATAAAACACCAACTTTCTCGTAAGCCAAAAAAACACTCAACTTTTGTTGACAAGCCATTTTAATCACAAACTTTAGTCGACTATACCATTTTAGTCATATCGTTAGTCAACAGTTATAATTGACTAACGGTATGCATAAAACGACATTTAAAGTTGATGATTTTTTTGGCACAAATATAAATCAACATTTTTCTATATAAGAAGATTAGAATGACTCCAATTTATGGTGATATTGCTAGAATGACTCATATTTTTTTTCAAATTATTAGAATGTTTTCGTGGTCAGAATTACCCTTGGCTATAGTTATACCAAAAAAAAAGGTCCCTCAAATTAGGTCGTCCGCAGATTTAATTTGGGGAAAACAATAATGCCGAACAACAGAGCTTTTAAAATTGTCTATCATATGACACAACAGATTTGTCTATATTTTGTCTGATTTGTATAAAAAAAATTGATTTCTTAAATATGTATGTCGGATGACACAACAGATTTGTATCAAACCATATATTTGTGCGGTCGACTTAGTTTCCAAAGGCAGACTTGTTGAATTATGACCGATTTGTATAGAAAAGCTATTCTTCCTACGGTAGACTTAAGGCAAATCTATCACAGATTTACAATGTTGCAGACTTGTTGCATTACGACGTGGCCGACTTGTTAGTTTGCGTAGTGGCAGATTTGTTTAATTATCCTGGGTTTTAATAAACCAGTAGAAATTAAATTCGGATTGAATCCCGGTTTACTCCAATTAATCCGATTTTGGTTTATTTTGAACTTTGTTTATTTCTAGTGGTTTAAGACCACAATTAGGGATAATTATTTTTGTAGTAACTGTCGTCATCTCGTTCACCCCTCTTTTCTTCTTTCTCAAGTTCTTCCTTTCATGGTGGTTTGAACACTTTCTTCCATCCTTTTTGCTTACAGAAAAATGGATCACATCATTTTGGTCTGTGGGAAGTGGAAATTCGAGAGGAAGAAGTGGTTATTTGAAGTGGACAATGAGCAAGATAGTAAATTACTCATACCTAATGAGAAAACTACATATGAGAATTTTGTGAAGAGAGAGAGAGAGACCTGTGTTCATCGAGATAGAGAGACCCGTGTTCTGTTTTTTTTTATATTTCCTTTTCCCTTAATCTCTTATTTTCTCCTTTTTTCTTAATTATTTTTTTTTCGTTACAAAATGAGAAAATTGTGTATTAGTCAATTTCCATGTATCAAAACAGGGTCTAGTATTTAAATTCTTATATGAGTCATTCTAGTCATTTGAAGATCAATTTGGGTCATTCCAAGTAATTTCTCTTTAGATATTGAAAAAAATATTTTAATACTATAACACTAATAAAATTATAAATAAAAAATAGTTCCAACCAAAAATATAAACAACAATCAATGTAAAATAATTAGTTAACATATCATTAGTTGAGTGTTCTTTAATTATTAATGTTCATTTTTGTAAATATTTATATAATCCTATTTGGATTACATTTTATAATTTTATTTTCAAAAAGTTTGTAATGAAATATTAATTCAACTCTTAATTCTTAAACTTAAAAATATATCGGTTAATGGATTCTTCATGATTCTTTATATTTATAATAACGATCTTCAAAAATATATATAATTTCTATAAATTTGTTACAAGAATTTTTCTGCATTTAACGAAAAATAAGTTTCATCAAAAATTTTAAACATCTAAATTGTCCCCACATCCAAAATGAAAACTCTTGACATCCAAGTTTAAACATTTTGGATCTCAAACCTTTTTGGTGAAAATTATTTTTCTTTAAATGCAGACAAAAAATATGTAAAAAATTTATAGAAATTATATAGATTTGTTTAAATATATTTATTATAAATATAAATAATCATGAAGAATCTATTAACTGATAACTCTTTTCATTTCAGAATAAAGAGTTAAATTAATATTTCACTAACAAATTTTTGAAGATAAAATTATAAAAAGTAATCCAAATAGGATTATATAAATATTAAAATATTAATTGTAAATAATTAAAATATTTGTCATAATCATTTTTAACTAAAATACTTAATTAATGATATGTTAACTAATTATTTTACAATGAGTTTTGTTTATATTTTTGGCTATAATTATTTTTATTTATAGTTTATTTCTTAGCGTTATAATTATTAAAAATTTTTTTTTCAATATTTAAAATATATCTAATTGTTTAAAAATGTTGATTTATATTTGTGCCAAAAAAATAACTTTAAAAGTCATTTAGGACATACCATTAGTCAACTGTAACTGAATTGTTGACCAAAGATATGACAAAAATTTTATGGTGGACGAAAATTTATGATTAAAATGGCTTATCAACAAAAGTTGAATGTTTTTGGCTTACGGAAAATTTGGTACTTTATTTCAACTAAATTTAAAAGTTAATGATTTAAATAACATTTTTCCCAATGCAAAAAAAAAATCAAAATTAGATTTGTAGAGGAAGTATAGAAGAGATAGGAAGAGATAAGAGAGAAGGTGAATTTGGTTAGTTGGTGAATACTAAGTTTTTCTAAGGTTAGTAGGTGCATTCCCATGTTTTAATTTCGATGGAGTCAAAAGAGAAAATTTAGTGGCCAAATTTTCAAAAATCATACCATTTTCTTATAAAAGTTTACAATAAATGTGAAATAAAGTAATAGCAAATTTGAGAATATCGTTCTATATAATGTTTAAGGGATTTTGATATTAATCACCAATACAGATAAGTGAAGGTTTAAAATCTGTTCAAAAGGAACGCTGAAAAAGAGCCTGTGGTTGATAATGTTTACGTACAAGTTTCTTAAAAGAATACCGAGTATGAACACAATTGAAAGTTGGCAGATTGCACTTGTGTCAGATGCTCATCATTTGCAAAAAAAAGTTAAAGAAGAGGAGAATGACAACTTGTCTCACAGAAGAAATGTCAACAGGGTATGAAAAAGAGACTTAGGCTGAATAAGTTTCCGCGAAGAAATATTTGAATTCAAGAAGCCTTGATGATTGCCTTTCTGCTTTCCCTTCACCAAACACACACAGAACCAAAGATTTCACATATGTATGAAAGGAAGCATAAGTTAAGCAGCAACGTGAATAAGATTATGTACCTTTGTAGCGTCCTTGAGAGGTCCCCAACACTCAATCCGGTTGTATTTAGGTGTTCTTGAATGGAAATAGACCCATACATAAGCATCCATAAGCTCAGGGTTCTCTCTAAACATGACTGAATCTCCATAGACCACAGCTTTTAACACCTAAGAACCAAACGCCAAAGAGTTAAAGACCATTTCTCCATTTCTTGTGTACCAATTTGAAAGAAAAAAAGAAAGAAGACTAACCAAAGGCAGTTCCTTGGAGAATATGTGATACCGTAGCTCTGCAGCCATATCCTGCAATAAACTAAGACCACTAACACAACAATGAATATGTAAACGCATCTCGTCATTCACCTTCTTCCACTCCGCAACCACATCATCTTTCTTGTACCAGCCTTCTAGTTGATCCAAGTTGATGACGTTTGAGATGGTTAAGGTCAAGTTAGCAGTGAAGTCACAGTGTGAAAGAATATATGTGCGAGGTGTTATAATCCCTCCAATAGCTTTATTCTCCAATAGGTCCCCTAAGAACTCCACTTTGAGCTTGGAGAAATTAACGTTTGCTTGTGGAACTAAAAGCCTCACAGCCTAATTCACAATCATTCAAATTCACAATCATTAATTTTCCTATAATAGTCCGATCGAGTACATAGAGTTTCGCAATTCGCCTTTCTCAGTACACAAATCTTCTAACATTAAGTGAAATTTTTTTTTTAAAAGATCTTTGGCTCACCTCGGAAACAAAGGTATTGTAGGAGATACCACCATCGCTAATGGCGGAACTTCGAGGAACCCGAATTCTTGTTTTCAGGAGCTTGCCACTGATGAATTTTCGATTGGGACGAAACAGAAGAGGTTTGTGGGAATAAGGAAGGATGTGACAGGCCATGAAAGGAACATAACAACAGGGTTAATGCATAAGTTGATTCTTCTTCATTGTTCAGCTTCCACCGTTTTTTCCTTCCGAGCGAGAGATGTGGGAGAGAGAGGATGTTATTTAAAAGACACACAGCCACAATTGAGTTTCTCTGCGGAGCTTTATTCTTCACACAATCAACAATTTACCATTTCATTTTAGATTTTCTCCGAATATTATTATTTCCTTATACCAGATGTTATGATTGGTTGTTTGAGTTGAGCGTTTCTCCACGTAAGAAATCCTCTCAGTATAAATTGAATACGGCCCAATTATTATTTTTACTTTGAGTAAGAGCTTTCTCCGGAAAAAGTGCCTATTCCACCCTGAACAAGTTTGATCATGCCAAAAACACTCTAAACTAAAGCACAGTGCCGATTCCAACCCAAACATGATAGAAATTCGAAAAACCCACCTGAACTCATAAATGTTACTCAATAAAGGACCTTAACTAACACAAGTTTAGTTCACTGTTAAATAATTGTTACGGTGATATACAACGACACGTTTTGCTCATTAACAAAAAACGATGTCGTTTTGTCTCGGGATTAAAATCACAACATTCCACTTCTTCTTCCCCGATTCTCTCGACATAAAACTAAGAATCCTAAAACTCAGAGACATAAAGAAACCAGAAGTAGTGTTGGTTAGAGTTATTGTAAGAGAAACAAGTGTTAAAAACTTCATATCAAAATCAATCGCCAATTGTGAGAATGTAGTAGAAGCTAAAATGAGATATTTTCATCAATTTATTCAAAGATTATATTTGATGTTAAGCAAATCCGACCTTTGAAACTCATTTTTTATGTATTTAGAATAGTTTATGGTAGATTATGTATTTATCTGAACTTGATTTTGATTAATATAAATTTTGATTTTATATGCACACCAAGTGTTCGTTAAAATGACTAAATGTGTTAAATTTTGTTAATTGTATTTACAGGGAGTGGGAAATTGTCACGTTTAGTGTGAATCATGGTGGGTATTGGGTTAAGAACCTGGCAGGACACGTTAGTTATATTAGTGGCGAGGTTAAAACTCTCGAAGGAAAACCGGAGGATCTTTATGTTATGCTTGGAACTGAGTTTACGCAAGGATTGGATGGGCAGAGTTTGTGGTATAAGTTACCATTTGAAGATCATAAAGATCAGAAGATACTGAGTAATGGGGATCCTAGTTTTAGAAGGATGTGTGATACATGAAAATGGACAGGCGTTGTTAATGTGTATCTAGTGAACACAATAGAGCATCCGTGTGATGGGGAGCAAGCTGTTGCATTTGATGAAGATATTCGGGTTGAAAGGAATGTGGCTGGTTTTGTTGATGAAGAAGAAGATTTTGACTACCATAACACGCCACCAAACTCTGATGGGGAAGAAGAAGAAAAAGAGAGCTTTGTAAGATTCAGAAGAGGTAGTGGCCATCTTGACTTAAGACAAGTTTTTGACACTATAGAGGAGTTCAAAAATGCCTTGGTAGAGTATGTACTCAAGGAAGGATGGAATATCAAGCTTAACAAATGGGAGAAACTAAAATCTTCGGCTGTGTGTGCGAGTGAAGAGGGCTGTCCATGGAGAATATATTGTTCTTACAAAGAACGAGTTGGAAAGTGGATGGTGAAGACATTTTTTGAAGAACATAGCTGCCAGAAGGATGGATATAGTAAGATTCTAAAAGCTCCTATGATCACGAAGCTGTTCTTGGATGATATTACATGAAACCAAAGGCTATACATTGAGAAATTGAGCAGAGGTTCAATTTAATTACAACAATCTATGTGTGTAAAAAGGCCAAGAGTAAAGCTACTGATATAATCAACCGTGACAATGAAGAAACAGTTCTCAAGGTTGAAAAATTATCGTTTAGCTATCCTTGAGTAACTGAATTATTATTGAATTTTGCATTCCTCAGATTTTTTTTTATTTTTTTACTAATCATTATTAATATTGCAGAACTAATCGTGGATCAACTGTGGAGCTAGACACTGTGATAAATGATGAAGGATCAGAAGTCTTCCAAAGGTTGTACGTGTTTTTTGCAACAATCCGGACCTTATGGTCAATCTGGTGTCGTCCTATCTTCGGACTTGATGGGTGTTTTATGAAATCTACACTGAAAGGACAATTGTTGGCTGCAGTGGGAAGAGACGCCAATAATGGTATGTATCCAATTGCATGGGATGTTGTTGATGTGGAGAATGAGGACAACTGGGTATGGTTTATATCAAAGCTGCAACAAGATTTTAATCTACAAGCGGGTCAAGGTTATACTCTCATATCTGATAGACAGAAAGTATGTGTATAATTTTGATGTTGATGGTTTTCTTAAGTGATATAGTTTGGTTTGATTGCTAACTGGTATGGGTTTTGAAACAGTATTCATGGGCTGTTGAATGCTGTTGAAAGGATATTACCTAATGTAGAGCATAGGATGTGCGCACGCCACATATATATGGAAACTTGAAGAAGTCCTTTCCAAGACAACATGAGATGAAGAATCTGTTTTGGGCAGTAGCTGAGAGTTGCACTACTCTTCAGTATGAAGCTAGTCTTGAAGCTGTTCAACGCTATGATATGCGTCTATATGCAGCCATCATGGAAAAAAATCCGAAGAATTGTAGCCTTGCCTTCTGCTCTCCAACATCATCATGTGTGGATGTGCACAACAATATATCCAGTCATTCAACAATGCTATCGATCCATCAAGATATATGCCTATGGTGGAGATGTTGGGACTATAAGAATATCAGCAATGATATGCATTGACATGAGGAAGAAGATAGCAGCAGATACTACAAGTCGTTATCCTACTCGAGTAATGAAGGTAATCAAGTATGAGCAGGAGAAAATGAAGTATTGTAAGATATTTCCAGGTGGTGATGGTCTATATAAGGTCCGTGAGACTAATGTGTCACATAGTGTCAATCTGAGGTTAACGACTTGTGCATCTCGTAGATGGGATTTGAGTGGAATACCTTGTCACCATGCCTTACGCATCATCGCAGAGAAGAAGCTCAACTACAAAGAATATATCTCAGCTTGGTTCCTCAACTCTAGGCAACAACAGATTTATAGTGACTCAAAAAGACCGGTCAATGGCATGTGTTTCTGGAACAAAACTGGTCATATGGTTATTCCACCACCTAACTTGGTGGATCAAACTGAGAACAGAAAGGGAAGAAAGCCAAAACCAAAGAGAAAGAAGGGAAAGACTGAATCACCAACTAAGAAAAGGAAGGTTAGTAGAGAGAAAAGGACTATGCATTGTGGTATATGTGGGGAAGCTGACCACAATGTCACAAAGTGCACAAATTACATAGGTGTGCCAAAGCACTGGCCCAAAAAGAAGAGAAAAACAAGGACGGGAGAAGATGCACAAGATATAAGAAATTTGCATTTTGGAGAGGGACCAAGTCAAGCAACACAAGACACACAAGACTAGTTTCAGGTACTGAGTCTCAATTTAATTCTGCAACTTGATGTTTTGTATTCACTTTCTTTTTAACTTTATTTTGGTGGTTTGTGGTGGAGTCATGAAGCTCAACTTTTGGCTTGTGGTGTAGGCATGGAGCTTTTTGAACTTGGGTTTTGGCTGCTTCATTTAGTTTGTTTTTTCGTGCAGGAGTGAAGCATTAGCCATCGATCGGTTTCAGACATGTTTTGTTTTGTCATTTGTTGTTTCTTATGAATATCCCTGAATATTGTAATGAAAAATTAGTAATCCAAATTCTTGATTTTTGCTTTGGTATCAGAGATTGTTATATAACTTAATTTCTTAGAATCAAGCACAAATACCATTAATAGGGAACACATCATCAGTTTTACGAGAAAACTACAAATACATCATCAGTTTTACTACAATTACAAACACCATTTAGACACACCAGTAGGTCTTACTACAACTAGAGACACCATTTATAACTCAAACACAACAATAGTCATACTTAGAAGATAAACTTCAAAAACAGAATCATCACCAACACAAACCCGAAATGTTCTTCAAGCTCCGGAGCTGCATTTTGCATTCTTGGACCTCCTTCTCAACAACAGTTTCACACACACGGGTCTCCATTTCCAGATTCTCAATCTCGTTTTCACATTTATTAAGTCTCTTTCGAAATGTCATTGAATCCCCTTCACCGGTTTCCACTTTTTCAATCATATCTTCCATCTCTTCATAAACACTAACATCGATCCATTTAAACGTGTGAAACCAGTCCTGTCAAATTTCAAAATAAACCTATATAAGTACTAAACTCCATATAAACAATCTATGACCTTGATTTTTATTACTCACCCATTCTCTCCCATGAGGACAAGAATGAAAAAAATCGTCCTGGATTTCTTACAGTGTTTGCTGTCCTCATTACCACAGCTTCTCCACATCTACATATCTTAGGAATACCTCTTCCTCGATCTCCCATTTCTCAAATCAAAAATTTCTACACACCCAGACAACATTCAAGCTCATCAATACATAATTACACAAGAGAGACGTTGTGATTTTAACTTACCTTTACACACTTCTGGTTCTTTGTGTCTCTGAGTTTTAGGGTTCTTAGCTTTATGTCGAGAGAATTGGGGAAGAAGAAGGGGAATGTTGTGATTTTAATCCCGAGACAAAACGCATCGTTTTTTTGTTAATGAGCAAAGCGACGTCGTTGTATGTCACCGTAATGGTTATTTGACGGTGAACTAAACGCGTGTTAGTCAAGGTCCTTTATTGAGTAACGTTTATGAGTTCTGGTGGGTTTTTCGAATTTCTATCATGTTTGAGTTGTAATCCGCACTGTACTTTAGTTTATGGTGTTTTTGGCACGATCAAACTTGTTCAGGGTGGAATAGGCACTTTTCCAATATTTTTCCGGGGTACGTCCGGATATTTTCGTATATATTAATTGAGTTTTGAAGAATGATTTTGTTTTAGTATTTAGATTTTTATTATCTAATTGCTCATTTTCTCATTCCTTTGCTGATGTATGTTCGAAAAGTTCATTTGCGAAAACCTCCAATCTGAAAGTATTATACCTATTTGGACCATTCATCTATTCATGGTGGGAGCCGTTGAAGGGCTACAGAACATGAAATGGACTTTTGGGAGATGAAATGAGTGTATTTCCTCTATTATGTTTACTTCATCAAAGATATTTTAGTTTTTGTAATTTAGAAATTGTTTACTGTTGAGAAAAAAAGGAAATTGTTAACTAATATAAATAATTGTAATTTTTTGAAGTTTATTAGTCGAATTGGTTTTGATTAACTGAAACCGGTTATTAGTTACACTGAAATGAAAAATTATTTATAAATTTCTGTAACTTTTTTAAAAAATTTAACTATGTTTTCTTATTAATCTTTTACAATTTCATATGATTCATTTCCTCTTCTCTTTCTCTTATTAGTCATAGAATAAATATTTTACCAAATTGAAAACTTAAACATTATCGTTGTTGATTGAAATTATTTCGATTTGTTGCTTAATAAATTTCGTAAAACATCAATTATTAAAAAAAAAACTGTGTTCTCAGCTAGGTGAAATTGGAAATAATATATTTTCATTTTGGTAGTAGTGTATATTTATATCATTTTTTTTTGCGAATCCCTTAGAATTTTTTATATCTTCTTTTCGTAAACTAGTGAAAAAATTTTCTGTCACGAAGAATTATACATTTAAAATTAACAATTTCAAAAATTATTTGTCCTGTTTGGAGAATACCCTCTAGATATTTGTAGTTTGAAAACTTCATCAATGTACAACTTTCTGGGAACCTATTATAGTTGAAATACTTGTCTGTTGATATACCATGATTTTGACCCGTTTTTAGTCATGGTATATTGGTGTTTTTACTACTATTTATTATATTATAGAAGATTTTAAGCATATTTATATTTCAAGGAGTATTTTGGAAGAAAGTGATGTTTTGGATCATTTTTGAGAGAATTAGAAGAATCGTTCGATTTGGAATCGACTACGAGGTCGACACGGAGTGACTCGAGTCGATTGACATGCACCTTGCATAATCGATCGATTACCAAGAAACAGAGGCCAATTCGCCAATTCACTTGAAGCCCAATCATCATCAAATGATGATTTTACCCGTGACGAGTTTTAACCTAAGTTTCTTTACCTTGCCAAAGTGTTAGAGGCAGAGAGAGAGAGAGAGAGAGAGAGAGAGAGAGAGAGAGAGAGAGAGAGAGAGAGAGAGAGAGAGAGAGAGAG
>CAKOAT010220710.1:85801-103314 GCA_932364175.1 Eruca vesicaria subsp. sativa | reverse complement strand
GGCTATGTCTCAGTAGTTCACTTGTTAGATTTAAGGTTTAAATAGGTTAGAGGGATTAGCCACAACTATAGGATTGCTAGTTGTGCTATTCATGAACATGATGTTCTTAATGCTCATGTTCTAGAGTAGCTAACTAGGAACATTGAATCTTGGATTACTTAGGTTGGATTAAAGACATTTAAGCAATTATGATAATTCTGAATACATCCTTATTAGCTAGGATTGCTAGAAATACATCGAAAATTTGATCAAGAAGTCTTTAGTGAGTCTTTGTTAACTTGCGTGTATTGCTTGACCGGACTCATCGATCGATATTCTGACAGGAAAGCGATCGATGATGAGTATAGTGTATCGACCGATATTCCAACTGAATAATCGCTCGACGCTGTCAAGTATGACCGCCCGGTCATTAGACTTATTTATTCAAATGAGAGTTTAATAGATTTGTTGATTAAGATAGTTAATGATCTATAGTACAATGCAAGCAACTGAATAGCTTCTATATGATTATAAGCCCAATGCCTGAATAAAAACCCTAAGTCTAGCGCTCTTTTTAGTTTAGTTTCAAAAGCCTTTATTCCATTCTCGATTAAGTAATTGTCCTGCTTAATTGGAATATTTCATATTTACTTGTTTACTGCTTTTATTATTTATGTTCACCTAGGTTATTGATTGATTAGATTTAATAGGTTGCCTAGCTCCTTGTGGATTTGATCCCTGAGTACTGATATCACTCAAATGTTTAACCCTAAGGAAATTAAGAATTAACTCCTCTGGATTTCAGGTTAGGACTATCGTTCGATAACCTGAAGGGAATATTGATCGATGTTTCTGTCGAAGCTATCGCTCGATGTAAATGCCGCTATATCGGTCGAAACGACTATCGTCTCGTCGATCGATAATGCATCCAGCGAGTGGTAAAGGTGTGTTTGAATGGATTATCTTGTTTTCATTAAATTAACTTAGACTTAGGGTATTTGCCAAGCTATCGCTTGTCCAAACTGATCCTAAAATCAGAGGCAAGGGTGATCAATCCTTGACCTTAGCATTCATTGATAACTAGATTGAGAACTATATTTTAAACACCCTAATAATGGTTCAATTCAATGCATGAGTCTACCTTAATGAGAAACCTAAATCTAACAAGAGAGACTACTCAAACGTATTCATGAGAGACAAAGTCATGATGGTCTGAATAATACTTTAAGATAATAATAAAAAGAAACAATAAGTAAAAAGGGATTTCAAGACTTTGTAATTGTAGTTCAGATCTCTCTCTCCATCAAAACTCCTCTTAAAGTGTAGCTAGATGCTTCTTCTAATTAAGTCTAAAAGGTCTCCAAGGTTGTCTACCTAAACTGGTACAAAACCCTCTTAATATAGCCTAACAGGCAGCCATGGACTTAGTGTGTAAATTATTAAAACTCTTGTGAAGCAATTAAGGCTTCTAATCTTCATTTAATCGATTGGATAACTTATGTAACGATCGATGCAAAATGTCGTCTATCGATCGATACGGGTAACCATCTATCGGTCGATTGCTCTCAACGTGCATCGGTCGATAGCTTAAACATCATTTTGCTCATATCTTCATAAAGTCACCATTTTAGCTCCAAAATGCATGTTTTACACCAGTGAGTACCTGAATCTGTAAAAGCTCTAAAAAGACACTAAAGTATCTTTTTGTTTCCAAACACATATATAAATCATGGCTGAAAATGGGTAAAATCCATGATATATCAACTCCCCCAGACTTATCCTTTTGCTTGTCCTCAAGCAAATAATAGAACATTTGTCTAGAAAAGGTTTGAAAGGCGGAAGTTCTTACAATTCTAGACTTAGGACCGTCACCTCTCTACTTATTGCAAGCCACATCAGATATCTATCAATTTCCAGAAATACATTACACAATATCTAGGCTTAGCAACCAAATTCAACTAGTCAACAACTTAATGATCCTGTTTGTCTATCCCCTCTGCCAATCTCATTTATGCATAAAATAAAGGTGTAGGCTTTACCTTGGGAGTATCGATCAAGGAACACTTGGATTCAACTCAAACAAGTTTCAGGCATTCTCATCCTGGTTCCCTTTCTCTCTTTATCCCTCTTCTCTGAATCCCAACTCTTTCTTTCTTTTCTCTTCTTCTCTTTTTATTTTTTTATATCAATCGCAATGAACAACTAATGTTCATCTTATTGATCTTCCTTGACAAAGTATAAGCGAATAGTGGGGTCATAGGTAATGTACCTCTCCCTCGCTTCGATCATTCCTTTGATTTAGAATAGTGGGGTCATAGGTAATGTACCTCTCCCTCTGCCTCTCAGGAAATCATATCGTTTTTTTATTTTCTGGGGATGCTGAAGGAAGGAGAGAAGGAAACCAAAATTTTTGAGACTTTTACCTTCTAGACTTGCAGGAGGATTCCGATCCCTTGTATACCACGCCCCAAGACAAGCAATAGATGTCAGGTTAGGTTGGAAATCGGCTTTGGTTCTTCCATACATTGTTAACAAGTGTTATTATAGCTAAGAGGTGATCCGCTTTAGTGTCTCTAGTACCTTCTGTAACTGAAAAATCTAAGCGTGGTGCTAAGAAGTGGTTAGGTAACAAGTCTAAATATAATCATTACTTCCTTATTAGTAAAACACATGTTGTCTCTTTTTTTTTTATAGAAAATGAAATAAAAATAAAAATAAAAGTAAAAATGAAAATGTTTGTAGATACCCCCCCAGACTTAAACAACATTGTCCCCAGTGTTCTTAGTCTAAGAGGAAATGAAAAATAATGTAGCAAATACGTTCATGTTAGTAGGAACAATCGTACCTCAACCTCGACATATCGATCGATACAAGGTGATGTATATCGATCGATAAGGTGCCGTCACCTATTTGTGCTGTCAATCATTGAACTCAACATCCAAGAGTTATGTAGTTTATGTTAGCTCTGTTAGACATTCTCAAAACACACAAATAGTTAGATAATAAAATAGTAGCGGGAATAGTCAGAAAATAAAAGGTACGAATAAAAACCCTACAAGTCTGAAAATAAAAATGAAAACATAGTAGTATGAGATAAAAGGATAGAAATACGGGCGAATGAATCAACCCTCACTGCCCTCGTCATCGTTGTCGTCGTCATCGTCCTCCTCACCACTCTCGTCATTCTGATCATGCTGCGGGGCAGAAGCTGCTAGGGATGGGTCAAAAGCTGAGGTGCTAGCTCGGCTAGAACAGCGGCATCTCGAGACGCGGGACGAGATGGCACGAAGAGCATCCAACACTCCTCTCCTGTAGACCTGCTCCTATCCTGTCTCTATCCTTGAGAGATCTGGGAACGGGGGCAGAGAAGCTGATGATGAAGCGCGGGAGGTGATGGCACTGCGGACTCCTGTGTCGCGACGCTGCGGGGCTGAAGCGAGCACTAAAGCTGGGTCTGGCTGGAAACGGAGCCTGTCGAGGTTACCCACAAAGAGAGTCGTCTCTGGGTGAGGCAGGCGGAACCGGTGTGCACCAGCTGGAGTCCTGAAAGCCCATAGGAGATCCCTGTCCATCCACTGGCTGTTACGCAGATGCTCTGCGTCCAGGTAGTGGCGGGAAGTGTCCACGTTATCCTCGGCAAAACGGATCCCACAGTGCTGGAAGATCGGTGTCAGCAGACTCCCTACCGTCTCCTTCTTCCTCCCTTTGCCACCAGAGAAAGGATTGGTCTTTAAGCTGAGTAGATGCTCAGCGAAGACAGCACCCAAGTTGGGTGTACCCATGTTGCGCTCCGGGTCTAAGAATGTCAGATCGACCAGTCCGTCAAGCGCATGGTACAGCAGTGTAAGCTCGTAGATCCGCACCTTGTTGGGCTCCATCTTGCAGAGCAGTGTGGCGGCAAGGATCCTCATGAAGTACCGGAGGGTCGGGTGGCAGATGTCGGTCTGAACCACTGAGGCTGAACTCCAAGGACCTGTGACAAAGATCTGCCAGAACTCCTTAACCGCTGGAAAGGCTGAGATGGTGCTGGAGGTGGCAGTCTCGTTCCCAAAGCCGTAGATCGTGAAGAGTTCGGGGATAGTGACGTAGTATCGGACGCCCCTAGCGAAGAAAGACATAACACCATCACAAGCAACACTCGATGGCTGGTTCCCATACTCAAAGCGAACCGTGGCCATGAACTGTCGGACTAGCTCAGGATGGAGGTCATAGGCTTGGGAGCCAATGGTCCCGAACCCAAGCTGGATGAGCATCTCGCCAAGATCCTTGTCGATCCCTAGGCGTGTGGTAGTGGCGGGATCGATGAAACATGTGGGAGAGATCTCCACAGTAAGCCATGCGTTGTAGAACAGGCTGTCGTAGTTGTCCCAATCCTTACTCACAGGACGACGCAGGCACTTGGGACTCTTAGCGGTGCGTTCCGGGTTGTTGAAACGCTGGTGGATTGTAATCCGTTCCCCAGCCCGACGTGGCCAAGGGTCGCGCTCATCTTCCCTTTCAGAAGAGGAAGAAGACAGTGGAGGATGACTGCTGGTGGCGCCAAGGTTATCGAGCCTTCGTTGGTTCGCCTCTCCCTCTGTGCATCTCGAGTAGTCATCTGCAAAAAGGAGGAAAGAAAACGAAAATCAGCCATCCGTTAAGTTCATCGATATCGACCGATGTAAGTCGATTGATATCGATCGATGATGTCACTCAGATGTTTAACCTAAGGAGTGATTTACTCTCTCAAATAAGAGGTTCAATCGCAGTACTTAGGGATCGAATCCACAAGGAACTAGAGTCACAAAAGATATAATCCTAAGTGATTAAACTAGGTTGAAAAAGGTTTAAAAAAGTAAATAAAATAAGTAGCAATGGTAAGTTGCTAAGGGAAATAGGTTTTGGTTTTAAAACAATGAAAGAAAGTAGTTAGATTCAAGGTTAAAATTCAGAAAATCAGGATTATAAATCTATGGATGTCTTAACGAATTGCTTGCAAATATATGAGAACTTCAACCCTTAGAAAAATCTATAGCTGTCGCTAGTTAGACTCGTCCATTGATCTGATTACCGACTGCATCGACCGATGTTGCTATCGCAGTGTCGATCGATATAAGCCGTCGTCAATCGATAACTCTAAAGGAGTATCGATCGATATAAAGTATCAGATCGGATCGAACTGTGTTCACCCGAGAACTTCTATCAGAACGGCTGTCGCATCGTGCCTTAATAGAGTCTGGGTTTAGCCTAATGATTTCAGGAAGATGACTATTAGATTAGTCACTCCATAATCAATACTCTAGGTAGCAAGTCTAGAGTAAGCATTAGGGTTCATTTGAATAATGAATATAACAACTCAACAATCCATAGTTGGGGCTAATCCCTCATAACTATTTGAACCCCAAATCTAACATATGAATCTACTCAGACATAGCCAAGAGATTCATAGCAAAAGAATAAGAAGAAAAGAAACTGCTTTTATTGCTAAGTATAAAGTAGAACACAAAACTCAAATCTTGTGTGTCTTTCTAGGGCTCATAGGCATAACTATAAATAGGGAGTACAATTAGGTTAAAAACTCGTCAGGGGCAGTCTTGTAATTTGGTGAGAACTTGAGCTTCATGTCGGCCAAGTAAATCTTGCTCATCACGCTCTGTATCGATCGATGGTACATTGTGTACATCGATCGATGGAGTATCTCGACTTCAACTTCTACGGAATCGTCATCGATCGATTACACAGGGTGTGTATCGATCGATATGTGTCTCTCAATGTCGGATCTTCAGAGTCATCTTGGAAAAATCTTCTTTAAGCACCAAAAGGCACCTAAATCATCACTTTACGACAAAATGCTCTTGAACCTGAAAACATACCTAATAGAGTCCAAAACATAGATAATTATAATAAAAACATATAGAAAATATGACCAAAAGCGGGTCAAAATCATGGTATATCAACTCCCCCAGACTTAACATTTTGCTTGTCGTCAAGCAAACATCAAGTTAGTCTTGAAAAGAAGTTTAAAAACAGCAGGGACTCAATCAAAATCTCAACTTAAAAATCATAACCTCTTACTTTGTTGCAAACCACATCTTATTCTTATCAACTACAGAAGTACATCATACCATATCCTAGCTTAGCAACCTAATACATCTAGCCAATCAACTTAAACATTCCTTGTCTGTCTATCCCCTCTACTGATTTCATTTATGCATAAAAATAAAGGTGTAGGTTTTACCTTGGGATCGATCAAGGAACACTTGGATTCAACTCAGACAAGTTTCAGGCATTCTCACCCTGGTTCCCTTTCTCTCTTTATCCCCCTTCTCTGAATCCCAACTCTTTCTTTCTTTTATATCAATCCCAATGAACAACTAATGTTCATCTTATTGATTTTTTTTTACTTTTTGTAGCTCTTTTGACAAGGTGTAGGCGAATAGTGGGGTCATAGGTAATTTACCTCTCCCTCGCTTCCACAATGTGTGATCATTCCTTTGATTTAGAATAGTGGGGTCATGGGTAATGTACCTCTCCCTCTGCTTCTCAGGAAATCATCTCAATCTTTTATTTTATGGGGATGCCAAAGGAAGGAGAGAAGGAAACCAAAATTTTTGAGATTTTTACCTTCCAGGCTTGCAAGAGAATTTTGATCCCTTGTATACCAAGCCCCAAGACAAGAAATAGATGTCAGGTTAGGTTGGAAATCAGCTTTTGGTTCTTCCAGACAATCATGAAAGTGTTGACATAGGTGATCGGTGATCCACTTTAGCATCTATAGTACTTTCTGCAATCAATAAATCTAAGAATGGTGCTAAAGAGTGGTAAGATAAAAAGTAAGACTTTGAAATTTTTTCCCTTTCTTGACTTAATAAAACCAATTTTTGAAAACTTTTTTCAAAAAGATCAAAAAGAGGTAAAGTAGCATCAGTAATCAACTCCCCCCAGACTTAAATCATACACTGTCCTCAGTGTATAATTAGTTGGAATTAGAGCATAAGAAAAATTAAATGAATGTGTGACTGATATCGTAAATTGGAAACGATATACCTGACCGATATGGGTATCGATCGATGGTGAGTCGCCATCGTCGATCGATGCGTGTTGGTCTGTGTCGATCGATATCGACTGGTTCGTACCGGTCGATAGGTATGGATCGTGTATCTATCTTCCTAAAAACAAATAAAAACGAAACTAGTAAGTAAAAATAAAATAAAATAAGAAAGTAAAATACCTAACAGCGGGTTGCCTCCCACTCAGCGCTTGTTTAAAGTCAGTTTAGCTTGACTACGGAAGTATGGTTGCTAGTGAGGTGGGTTGCAGGTACTTGTTGGTAAACAAGTGTCCTCCTTGTCTTGTGTTTCATCAAACCAAGAGGTTAGAAAGCTTCTTGTGGCCTTCTCACTTCTGGTCATACTAGTCTTCAAACCATAAACTTCTGCTTGGATCCTTTCTAACCACCCCTCTAAGTTGGCAAGGCTGTACTGATGGTTGCCAAGCATGCTGTAGATGTGTTCTGTTGTGCGCTGCATGGTGCCGTGGTGTGTGGGATCGTCGGTTGAGGCTGGAGGTTTCATATCGATCGATGCGTTGGGTATCTCATCGATCGATGGGGATGGGTCAGGTCGGCTGGCGAGCTGTCTTTGAATATCTTCTACCTCCTTCTGAATCCCTTCTGTTCTAAGTTCTAAACTTCGAACATCACTCTGCACTGGGAACCAATACTTGTCCAGTATATAGTAATCTTTGTTTTCACAAGCCTCAATGGATTTGTAGATCTCGGCTGTGGTTTCTTCAAATTCTTCCCTGGTACAGAATTCTTGAGCACGGGTATCGATCGATGGACTGGGTTTGTCAGTGATCGATAGCTTTTGTAAGTGGTGCTCGATCGGGTGTTGGACGGCTGTATCGATCGATGCAGGGGGATCTGTATCGGGCGATGGTTGTGGCTGAGATTGTAGTTGCGCGCGCAGAGTTTTGATTTCTTCTTCAAGGGCTTCTCTTTCATACCGTACTAAATCCTTGCTTGGGGTATTCCAGAGCATATCACTGCGAATTCTGGATAGGTCCTTCTCATGTTCTTGTCTTAGTACCCCTATCTCCCAGTTGTGATCTCCGGTTCTTTCATTTAGCATATAGGTGACTTCTGCTTGTGTGTAGAGCTTGCAATTAGGAACTCCTTTAGTGTAGGCTTCAGCGAACTCTGGTAGACAGAAACAAGAACGTCCAAATAATGAGGCTCTCTTCAGCAAGTTTCTCATGTCTTCTTTGTAGACATGGATGATATCTCCGTTGATTCCTATGGCATAACCAGCTTCATCCCTGTAAACACCAAATTCGTCTTTCTTTTCCCACGAGAAACGACGAACTCCGTGTTTGAAAGCTCTTTTCCCAATCTCGCGGTGTATATCGGTCGATGCTCGTCGCCATGCATCGGTCAATGCTTGCTGAAATTGGTGTGGATTGTTTGGGTAGCGGGGCGGTTGTGTAGAGGAAGTTACTGGACCATTAGCCATCTGGAGTAGGTCTGCAACATCTTCTGTGGAGATAGGAATGATTCTCCCATCTATAGCACGTGCATGACCATCTGAATCCCTGAAAATACCAAACTCATCCGGAATTAGTGAATTTAAATCAAATTGAAGTGTTTGTACCTCAGATGGTGTTATGGCAGGATCGGTTGGTGGTCTGTGATTGATATCGATCGATGGAGAGTTCTCCTTATCGATCGATGTCTGGAGGATCATATCGGTCGACGGCTTGAACTCTATGTCGAGCGATACGGGATCTGCAGGTTGAATCGCGGCTTGTAGGGGTGATGTGTCTACTGCAAAACTTTCGAGAAAACCGCTGGCCCAGCTTCTAATCGAGTAATCTCCGTCTCGTGGTTCATAGGGGACATAGACTGGTTTGCAGTAGGGTTCGTCGCTCGTTGATTCGAACTGTCGTTTGCGCGATCTGGGGTAGGGCATATCGATCGATGGACCAGGTGTCATATCGGTCGATGCTCGTCGGATGAAGGTCGGGAATGGAGGTTGTTCTTAATCTTTTCGAAGAAATCGGCACTCTATAGCTCGTTACTCCTCATAATCTTCATCATACTCCTCCTGAGTAGTGATACTAGCAAGCTCGGGCAAGTAGTGATCGTTTCCCCACTCATCTGCGCTGAAATCGGCGTCTGGGAACTCGTCTTCGGTCTGTTAGAATACTCCATCAAGCGATGACAATGTAGAACTGTCGGTCGATGGTGCTGCAAGGATATCGATCGATGGGGAAGTGGTGTCATCGGTCGATACTGCTTCTTCGGTTTCATACTCTTCCATAGAATCAAATTCGTGGGCACAGAAACATGTGGATACGAGTGTTGAGCTAGCTGGCCTTGGGAACTTGATTACTGGAACGGGGTCGTAGTGAATGGAAGGGTTGATGAGGGTTAGGCAGAGCATGTTGGTTTGGTGGTCACAAACAGCTCCAACTGTGGCTAAGAAGGCTCTTCCAAGTAGTAGAGAAGTCTTGAAGTTCAGCTTGTTGGAGAGGATATGGAAGTCTGTAGGAATTAGGGTTTCTCCAATCTGTACCTCAAGGTTGCGAACGATGCCTCCAGAGTTTTTCTGAGAACAATCTACAAAGATGAAAGTTTCTTCAGAAGGCTCTATCTTCAGACCTAGATGATCTGCCATGAGCTTGGGTAAGATGCTAACTCCAGATCCTGTGTCACAGAGGGCACGTGGGAACTCAACACCTCTAATGGAGCAAGGTATTGTGAACTTCCCTGGATCACTCTTTGATGTCACTCAAATGTTTAACCTAAGGAGTGATTTTACTCTCTCAAATAAGAGGTTCAATCGTAGCACTTAGGGATCGAATCCACAAGGAACTAGAGTCACAAAAGATATAATCCTAAGTGATTAAGCTAGGTTGAAAAAGGTTTAAAACAGTAAATAAAATAAGTAGCAATGGTAAGTTGCTAAGGAAAATAGGTNACTCAAATGTTTAACCTAAGGAGTGATTTTACTCTCTCAAATAAGAGGTTCAATCGTAGCACTTAGGGATCGAATCCACAAGGAACTAGAGTCACAAAAGATATAATCCTAAGTGATTAAGCTAGGTTGAAAAAGGTTTAAAACAGTAAATAAAATAAGTAGCAATGGTAAGTTGCTAAGGAAAATAGGTTTTGGGTTTTGAAAACAATGAAAAGAAATAGTTAGATTCAAGGTTACTATTCAGAAAATCAAGATTATAAATCTATGGATGTCTTAACGAATTGCTTGCAAATATATGAGAACTTCAACCCTTAGACAAATCTATAGCTGTCGCTAGTTAGACTCGTCCATTGACCTTATTGCCGACTGCATCGATTGATGTTGCTATCGCAGTGTCGATCGATATAAGCTGTCATCGATCGATAACTCTAGAGGAGTATCGATCGATATTAAGTATCAGATCGGATCGAACTTTGTTCACCCGAGAATTTCTATCAGACCGGCTGTCGTCTCGTGCCTTAATAGAGTCTAGGTTTAGCCAAATGATTTCAGGAAGATGACTATTAGATTAGTCACTCCATAATCAATACTCTAGGTAGCAAGTATAGAGTAAGCATTAGGGTTCATTTGGATAATGAATATAACAACTCAACAATCCATAGTTGGGGTTAATCCCTCATAACTATTTGAACCCCAAATCTAACATATGAATCTACTCAGACATAGCCAAGAGATTCATAGCTAAACAATAAGAAGAAAAGAAAATGCTTTTATTGCTAAGTATAAAGTAGAATACAAAACTTGGTTCAAAACTTCATATCTTTTAAGGCTCATAGGCACAACTATAAATAGGGAGTACAATTAGGTTAAAAACTTGTCAGGGGCAGTCTTGTAATTCGGTGAGAACTTGGGCTTCAAGTTGGCCAAATAAATCTTGCTCATCACGCTCTGTATCGATCGATGGTACATTGCGTACATCGATCGATGGAGTATCTCGACTTCAACTTCTACGGAAGCGTCATCGATCGATTACACTGGGTGTGTATCGATCGATATGTATCTCTTATGTCGGATCTTCGTAGTCGTCTTGGAAAACTCTTCTTTAAGCACCAAAAGACACCTAAATTATCACTTTACCACAAAATGCTCCTGAACCTGAAAACATACCTAATAGACTCCAAAACATAGATAATTATAATAAAAACATATAGAAAATATGACCAAAAGTGGGTCAAAATAATGGTATATAAACTCCCCCAGACTTAACCTTTTGCTTGTCCTGAAGCAAACATCAAGTTAGTCTTGAAAAGAAGTTTAAAAACAGCAGGGACTCAATCAAAATCTCAACTTAAAAATCATAACCTCTTACTTTGTTGCAAACCACATCTTATTCCTATCAACTAGAGAAGTACATTATACCATATCCTAGCTTAGCAACCTAATCATCTTGCCAATCAACTTAAACATTCCTTGTCTGTCTATCCCCTCTACTGATTTCATTTATGCATAAAAATAAACGTGTAGGCTTTACCTTGGGAGTATCGATCAAGGAACACTTGGATTCAACTCAAACAAGTTTTCAGGCATTCTCATCTTGGTTCCCTTTCTTTCTTTATCCCCCTTCTCTGAATCCCAACTCTTTTTTTTTTCTTTTATACCAATCCCAATGAACAACTAATGTTCATCTTATTGATTTTTTACTTTTTGTAGCTCTTTTGACAAGGTGTAGGCGAATAGTGGGGTCATAGGTAATTTACCTCTCCCTCGCTTCCACAATGTGTGATCATTCCTTTGATTTAGAATAGTGGGGTCATGGGTAATGTACCTCTCCCTCTGCCTCTTAGGAAATCATCTCAATCTTTTATTTTCTGGGGATGCCGAAGGAAGGAAAGAAGGAAAGCAAAATTTTTGAGATTTTTACCTTCCAGACTTGCAAGAGGATTCTGATCCCTTGTATACCAAGCCCCAAGACAAGCAATAGAAGTCAGGTTAGGTTGGAAATCAGCTTTGGTTCTTCCTGACAATCATGAAAGTGTTGACATAGGTGATCGGTGATCCACTTTAGCATCTATAGTACTTTCTGCAATCAATAAATCTAAGAATGGTGCTAAAGAGTGGTAAGATAAAAAGTAAGACTTTGAAAATTTTTCCCTTTCTTGACTCAATAAAACCAATTTTTGAAAACTTTATCAAAAAGATCAAAAAGAGGTAAAGTAGCNGACATAGGTGATCGGTGATCCACTTTAGCATCTATAGTACTTTCTGCAATCAATAAATCTAAGAATGGTGCTAAAGAGTGGTAAGATAAAAAGTAAGACTTTGAAAATTTTTCCCTTTCTTGACTCAATAAAACCAATTTTTGAAAACTTTATCAAAAAGATCAAAAAGAGGTAAAGTAGCATCAGTAATCAACTCCCCTCAGACTTAAATCATACACTGTCCTCAGTGTATAATTAGTCGGAGTTAGAGCATAAGAAAAATTAAATATGTGTAACTGATATCGAAAATTGGAAACAATATACCTGACCGATATGGGTATCGATCGATGGTGAGTCGCCATCGTCGATCGATGCGTGTTGGTCTGTGTCGAGCGATATCGACTGGTTCGTATCGTTCGATAGGTATGGATTGTGTGTCTATATTCCTAAAAGAAAATAAAAACGAAACTAGTAAGTAAAAATAAAATAAAATAAGTAAGTAAAATACCTAACAGTGGGTTGCCTCCCACTCAGCGCTTGTTTAAAGTCAGTTTAGCTTGACTATGGAAGTATGATTGCTAGTGAGGTGGGTTACAGGTACTTGTTGGTAAACAAGTGTCTTCCTTTTCTTGTGTTTCATCAAACCAAGAGGTTAGAAAGCTTCTTGTGGCCTTCTCACTTCTGGTCATGCTAGTCTTCAAACCATAAACTTCTGCTTGGATCCTTTCTAACCACCCCTCTAAGTTGGCAAGGCTGTACTGATGGTTGCCAATCATGTTGTAGATGTGTTCTGTAGTGCGCTACATGGTGTCGTGGTGTGTTGGATCGTCGGTGGAGGCTGGAGGTTGCATTTCGATCGATGCGTTGTGTGCTTCATCGATCGATGGCGATGGGTCAGGTCGGCTGGCGAGCTGTCTTTGGATATCTTCTACCTCCTTCTGAGTCCCTTCTGTTCTAAGTTCTAAACTTCGAACATCACTCTGCACTGGGAACCAATACTTGTCCAATATATAGTAATCTTCGTTTTCACAAGCCTCAATGGATTTGTAGATCTCGGCTGTGGTTTCTTCAAATTCTTCCCAGGTACAGAATTCTGGAGCACGGGTATCGATCGATGGACCGGGTTTGTCATCGATCGATAGCTTCTGGAAGTGGTGCTCGATCGAGTGTGGGATGGCTGTATCGATCGATGCAGGGGGATCTGTATCGGTTGATGGCGGTGGCTGAGACTTTAGTTGGGCACGCAGAGTTTTGACTTCTTCTTGTAGGGCATCTCGTTTCTTTCGTACTGAGTCATTGTGGCTGATCTGCCATAGCATTTCACCTCGAAGTCTTGATAGTTTTTCCTCAATGTTGGGGTCAAAATCGGTACGACGGAATCAACGGCCGAAACTCCCGGCAGAAATATAAAAGGAATCGTTTTATAAAATCTGAAGAATCGTTTTATAAAACTCAAGGATCGTTTTATAAACCTCGAGGATCGTTTTATAAAACCCGAGAATCGTTTTATAAAACCCGAGGATCGTTTTATAAAACTCGAGGATCGTTTTATAAAACTCGAGAATCGTTTTATAAAACTCGAAGAATCGTTTTATAAAACTCGAGAATCGTTTTATAAAACTCGAATAATCGTTTTATAAAACTCGAAGAATCGTTTTAATAAACTCGAGAATCGTTTTATAAAACTCGAAGAATCGTTTTATAAAACTCGAAGAATCGTTTTATAAAACTCGAAGAATAGTTTTAATAAAAATCGAGAATCGTTTTATAAAACTCGAAGAATCGTTTTATAAAACTCGAAGAATCGTTTTATAAAACTCGACGAATCGTTTTATAAAACTCGAAGAATCGTTTTATAAAACTCGAAGAATCGTTTTACGAAACCGCAAAAAACCGAAACAGCCGTAAAACGCGAACTAGTCACGACTAGTTCGCCCATGGGCGAACTAGGAGACACTCCACTAGTTCGCCGATGGGCGAACTAGGAGTCACTCAACTAGTTCGCCCATCGGCGAACTAAGAGTCACTCAACTAGTTCGCCCATCGGCGAACTAAGAGTCACTCAACTAGTTCGCCCATCGGCGAACTAGGAGTCCCTCAACTAGTTCGCCCATCGGCGAACTAAGCCGGCCCGGCTTAGTTTGCCGATGGGCGAACTAAAGACTTCTCGGATATCCCGCGCCTCGATCTCCCGCATCCCCGATTCAAAACTTACGTCTTTCGACACGATCGCATTCTGAACCACGGCCGAAACGTCTCCCGTTCCATCTCGATCCGACCTATCATTCAAGTTTTACGATAAAAACCGTAAAAATTCGCTTTCTCGGAAAGAACTCGAGGAAATCGTATAAAACGGCAACGGTTAAACGAAACACCAAACATTGCCTAAACTATACGCGTTATTCGAGATTTCTCGTTGAAATCATAAAAAACGTGTTTTTAATAAAAAACGTCGAGTAAATCGTAAAAAACGTATTTTTAATAAGAAGTCGAGTAAATCGTAAAACTTTACGATTAACTCGAGGAATTTATTAAAAACGAATTCAGATCAGGAAACGATCCCGTAAAAAGTCAGAAAACGGATTTATCGCAAAACGGCCCGGAAGGACCTAAAACGCGATAAAAACCCATCTCGCGATCTTAACGGAATCTAACCCGAAGATTCAATAACATTTTGACGGTTTATTCGCAGAAGGAAAATAAATGTCAAGTTCGAAGATAAAAGGCAAGTTTGAAGATAAATAGAAGATTTCCGCAGAAGAAAAGGAAGGATCGAGAAAAATGGAAGATTCCCGAAATACTCAAATCCGGGCAAAATGGAAAGATCGAACCGTCAAGGCGAGGAGTATATAAACCAGAGGCGTAGGGCAGAAGAGAGGGACGAAGTCTAGAGCTCTCATCTGAGACTTTCACAACTTTTCTAGATTTAAGAATTTTCCGCACTTAGAAACTTAGGCTTTTTCTCGACAAGTTCGGTTTCTATGACTGGCGCTCAATTACTAGACGAACTCGCCCAGGCAGTTCGATTTATTGTCCAGCTCTATCAACTGAACTACGTTCGACTTGATCCCCGAAAGGGGTACGTAGGCAGCCTTTCATAAGGTTCAGTCCGAAATCATTCAAACCTTTTTTCTTATCTTTTTCCGTTTTTCGTTATCAAGCTGCGACTCGACTAGATCTAGGGTTTTATGTTTGTAACTCGCTGATGGCCCCTGCGGCCAAAGCCTTTGTAACTCCTTGTAATGATCGCAACGCTCTTACGCGAATCGGAAATAAGATCGACTTTCTTTATAAATTCGTTTTATTATGTTTTTCATATTTTTCTGTATTTATTTGGTTACTTGTCATTGGCTTTCGCAGAGATCCGGTTCCTCTGGAAAATTAGGGTTTTCCTAAGTTTCCTTATTTAACGAAAATCGACAAGTGTGAATTTCGGTTCCCACAGTTTGGCGCTAGAAGGAGGGGGGGTCGGATTACTCTTACTCATAGCCGCAAAACGCTTGACCAAAACGATGTCTGGATGTATGAAAGACAAAGTCGCAACTCGCAAAAGACGCTGGTTAAACAACTCCAGAAGCGACTGCTCCTACAGCAAATGCTCGCGTAAACACTGTAGTACTCAACAAAATCGAAAACCTAATCGCGACTCTTCGCCACGGAAAGAGCAACAAAACAAGCTCACGATTTCGCGGAACAAACCGTAACTTACTCGCGAAATTAATCCTAGGATACTCGCGGAAAACCCTAGGCTGTTCGCGGAAAAATCCTTAGGTGACTCGCGGAAAAACCGTAGGTTATTCGCGGCAAAACCCTAGGTTGTTCGTGGAAAAACCCTAGGTTACTCGCGGAGAAAGCCTTAGGTGACTCGCGGAAAAACCGTAGGTTATTCGCGGCAAAACCCTAGGTTGTTCGCGGAAAAACCCTAGGTTACTCGCGTAGAAAGCCTTAGGTGACTCACGGAAAAACCGTAGGTTATTCGCGGCAAAACCCTAGGTTGTTCGCGGAAAAACCCTAGGTTACTCGCGGAGAAAGCCCTAGGTTACTCGCGGAAAAACCCTAGGTTATTCGCGACAAAATCCTAGGTTGCTCGCGGAAGAACCTTAGGATACTCGCAGAATCGGCAATACTATCCAGCCGAAAAGACGGTGAGTTGGCCAAGCAACCTAGCTTGCCATCTTGGCGAGCTGACCGGCTTTCACCTCGTCCCAGAGGCACTGACCTTTTCCCGAGGGTCCGCACAATCCAACACATAGCTATGGTGAGCCGGACCGTACTCTAAACAATAATCGCACTGCTTTTCGTTTCGTCTCAATCAAAGTTTTCGTTGAGATTTTACCACGAAAACAAGATAGCTTGATGAATCGGGACTGTGCTCGCCGACTCACCATTAGGAAAGTTGGACAAGCTTGATGGATCGAAACATCTCAATCTCGAATCTTGATCGAGACGCTTTTCGTTTCGTCTCAGTCGGACTTTCCGTTGAGATTCTACGACGAAAACAAGTCAACTCGACGAATTGAGATCACCCGAGCCAAGCGTCTTAGCTCGCCGAACGTAGAGCTAGCTAGCTCGCCATACAGCGAGCTGACCCGAGGGCCTGGCTCGCCCAAGATACGCTGACTGCGCCCCAAGGGTTCTTACAATCCAGATCGCCACACGACGAGCTGAAAGGGTTCACCCGACTTGCCTTACGTCGAGCTGAACCAATCCTCGAGTTCTCTCGAAATCTTGATCGCGCGGATTATCGTTTCGTCTGAACCGGAATTTCCATCGGGATTTTACGATAAAACCGCAAAGACTTGTTCTTCGTATAAGTTCGAAACAATCGTCTAAAACGGCAACGGTGGACTTAACACCAAAGTTGCCTAAACTATACGAGAAATCTGAACTCTCTAGACCCAATCCGATTTTACGAAACTCTGCCACGCTAAGTCGAAAACATCCAATCATAAACACGTGATTGATTTTTTCGATATATGAAGCGCACCTAGTCGGTCAAATAAAACCAGCAGTACGAAGAAACAAGAACGTGAGCTTCGATGGTTAAGTCTTCTCCCGCTCCGATACTCTCGCTGGTAATTCGTCGAAGACCGGTAGGTCAAAAGATGAAGAACGAAGAATAGACGACCCCAAATCATCGATGAAGCTAAGGTATGTCCGATTCAAAAATTTTATTAGACTTCTAATTTCTCGGAGGTAAGAAACGAAAAAGTCTTGTAAACTGCTAAGAAACCTAGAGAACGTAGAATTTAGAAGATAGTCTAGCATGCTAAGTCGTAAGCATTTTTTGCCTATCTCGATTTGTTGTTCTCTAACCATTCAGGCATAACTCGCAAACCGATCCAATCTCTCGTACAACCGAGAAACGATCGCGACA
>CAKOAT010220710.1:49338-85701 GCA_932364175.1 Eruca vesicaria subsp. sativa | reverse complement strand
CTAAAAGAAAGAAGGAGCTAGAGACGCTGACGTCGTCTTAAAACCGACTCGCTCCTAGAAGTTCTCGTAAATCAGACATACTCCAAGTCATCTCCGATCCACCATGGTCTTTAATCGGCCCGGATTGTCGATCATCCAAATCCTTCAAACGAAACTCGTCTTTCTTCTTTCGCCGAACATTTTTCCTCGCATCAAGAAATTGCTTTCTAAAATAAGCGGAAAAATATTCGAACGATGCAACGCCTCGTCGAAATCATCCCAAAAGGAAACGACAATCTAAAAACCGTCTAAGTGCCAAAGACTGATTCAAACTGTCTGGGAATTAATCTCGAGGAATAAACGGCATCTCTCGTCGCAATCATGCGGTTAGAAAATCTCTGCGAAACTTCAGAGCGAAACTCGATTATTTGCCAAAGTCATAAAGATCTTCTCAAACTTGATAAAACAAGTATAAGAGTCGAAATCTTTAGGCATCAAAGCATTAATCTTATTTTCCGTCAAACCAAGTGAGTCACGGAATAATGTCAAGAACATTAGCGGCGAAAGAAAGATCGAGAAAACAAAGCAGCAATAGAGAACACGTCCTCCCTTCTCACTGACTGATCCTATTGCTGATCATGTGATTCATTCCGCCCGAGAAACCCGCTAAAACATTTTGCGACTAGATCTCGGTGAAATAACTTTTTGTAAAACTCCAGGAGTGACTCCGAAAAAACTATCACCGAAGAATCAAAAACTAAGCGGAAAGGTTTCTCAAAAAATCTGCGGACACATTGTTAACCCAATGCGTCATGCCGATTTACTAAATTCATCACCCGTTGCTTACGCGAGAAATCCTTCATATAGTCAGGATCATGTCATAACGAAGTAACTCTCGAAAGTAAACGTAACAGGTTTTGCGCAAAATACTTTCCTTATAGTAAAAACCAAGCTATACAATCCGACACTGGGCGGCCAATCTTAACTTTTCCTCCTCGCAACACGATCTGAAAGATCTCATTCTTTAGCCCATTGGTTCACGAGCATCCGCTCTCATTCCTCCCGTTTACATCCGAGAATGAGATCGCCCCGCAAACGACTCCGCACGGGCTCTGCAACGAGCTACTTAGGATCTGTCTCCCTCGAGTAAAAAAAATTAAAAATAACTTCCATACAAAGGAAAGTTTATACGAAACTTTAACCGTAGAAATCGAACATACAACGGAAAAACGTTTTCTATAGACACGGACATACTTGGCATATCAAGCTCGACAAACGCTACTTGGCTATTGTCCGATCGCGCTTCACTTCAATGCCAAGTTTCCAAACCGACTCGACCCTTTTGATAGCACGAAATTGTCGTGGTCTAATCCTCTACCAAATACGACCTTGGTTGTGCGGCTGAACACAACCTTCACGCCAAGCCAATACGTTCAACGGATAATGCAAACTTGTCAAAAATCGGCTAAGTTCTATATTCTCGCGATTCACTCTATTCCCGAAGCAAGTTGCCTACAAAATCAGATGTATAAGAAAACGCTCGTACCAGAGCTCCTAAAGCCGTACGAATCTCGGAAGGTCAACACTTCACAAAGCACCGTAACGAAAAACGCTTCGTTCGGGGAAACAACTTACGCGACCTCTCGGTCCTAATTGCTCTAGCACAAATCATAAAACTACCTAACATCCAAACAGGAATTTAAATTTTAATTGCGAATATCCGCAAATGAACCAAAGTATTCCTGCGAAGCAGGGTTAAGACAAAACCCTCGCAACACCGCACAACATCTTCGAGCCCGCAAACGTTCCGAACACGAAACGCGGCATATAAAATAAAAACCAACCTTCGGCACTGCGAGACGTCGCAGACGCCCGGAGATTAGTTTTTGACATAAATACCTTCCTTGATAAAGTCATTTTCTTGGAAGACCTAACAGTCCGTCCGCGACTATAAAATTACTCAAAACTTCTTAACGTACGTATCCTTCGCGAAGGCCAAAACAACAAAAACATTTATCGCCTAAAAAGTTTGTTGCTGATCACAACAAACTCGCAACAGTCCTAAACAAACTTAAGTTATCTCGCAGAGATAGCTCTCGAACACCCGACACAAGGGTAATAGCGCTATAAAGGAAATCCAAACTTTTGGTCAGCACTTTTGGGCAACTTAGAAATTGTTCCTGGTGAGATGCTCGGTTCCAACCAGACGAATCGTATAAGCCGAGAACCTATCGCGGATTCTAAAACGATACGGAATCAGGTTAAAATCGCAACAGGCAAAACGAAAGCCGACTAGTCATCGCATAGCCTCAATCCGAAAGTAAACCTAGGTCTTTCCCTAAACCCAGCACACTGGTCGCTAACGTCTCAAGGTATGAATCGAGATCCTAAAGGCATGTCTCTTCGTCTATATCTAAAAGCTCACTCGATTTACTAAACATCCTAAAACGGGCAAACGAACAAGGCGATACACTAAGGGAAAAAGGAATGCGAGACGACAACTCGCGCACCTCCCTCAATATCAACTCATAATCTTCCCGCTACATTCATACGAATAAAAACACGCTCTTAAAAACGCAAACTGATTTTTTAATAAAGCCGCAAAAGCGGCAGGGACTCAGAGCCGCACACGGCCAGTCCGAAAACTATAACGGCCATGCTCGGCCAGACCAAACGGCCTACGAGGCTAGTCTCAAGGCTGGCAAAGGTTCAGATGCCGTCGACATCAATATGCTCGATAACTCCTACACGACACATAACTAGTCTATAAAGGTCTCACTGCGAAACAGGTCATACGAACCTTAACTCCAAAACGAACTACGTAGGCAGCCTTCACAAGGCGCAGCCCTAATTTTAAACGCTTTCCGCTCCCTGGAAAGTGGAAAGATCACTTTCAACGGACCTTCCGACCATTAATTCCGCCTAACTTAACTAAAACTGGTTAACCACTCGCAAGAACCTTACGCTAAAGGCTCAAGATTCTTACGAGCTGGGGGGCTAACTGTTGGGGTCAAAATCGGTACGAAGGAATCAACGGCCGAAACTCCCGGCAGAAATATAAAAGGAATCGTTTTATAAAATCCGAAGAATCGTTTTATAAAACTCAAGGATCGTTTTATAAAACTCGAGGATCGTTTTATAAAATTCGAGAATCGTTTTATAAAACCCGAGGATCGTTTTATAAAACCCGAGGATCGTTTTATAAAACCCGAGGATCGTTTTATAAAACTCGAGGATCGTTTTATAAAACTCGAGAATCGTTTTATAAAACTCGAAGAATCGTTTTATAAAACTCGAGAATCATTTTATAAAACTCGAAGAATCGTTTTATAAAACTCGAAGAATTGTTTTAATAAAAATCGAGAATCGTTTTATAAAACTCGAAGAATCGTTATATAAAACTCGAAGAATCGTTTTAATAAAACTCGAGAATCGTTTTATAAAACTCGAAGAATCGTTTTATAAAACTCGAAGAATCGTTTTATAAAACTCGACGAATGTTTTATAAAACTCGAAGAATCGTTTTATAAAACTCGAAGAATCGTTTTATAAAACTCGAAGAATCGTTTTATAAAACTCGAAGAATCGTTTTACGAAACCGCAAAAAACCGAAACAGCCGGAAAACGCGAACTAGTCACGACTAGTTCGCCCATGGGCGAACTAGGAGACACTCCACTAGTTCTCCCATCGGCGAACTAAGCCGGCCCGTCTTAGTTCGCCGATGGGCGAACTAGGAGTCACTCAACTAGTTCGCCCATCGGCGAACTAAGCCGGCCCGGATTAGTTCGCCGATGGGCGAACTAGGAGTCCCTCAACTAGTTCGCCCATCGGATATCCCGCACCTCGATCTCCCGCATCCCCGATTCAAAAATTACATCTTTCGACACGGTCACATTCTGAACCACGGCCGAAACGTCTCCCGTTCCGTCTCGATCCGACCTATCATTCAAGTTTTACTATAAAAACCGTAAAACTTCGCTTTCTCGGAAAGAACTCGAGGAAATCCTATAAAACGGCAACGGTTAAACGAAACACCAAATATTGCCTAAACTATACGATTTATTCGAGATTTCTCGTTGAAATCATAAAAAACGTCGAGTAAATCGTAAAAAACGTATTTTTAATAAAAAGTCGAGTAAATCGTAATACTTTACGATTAACTCGAGGAATTTATTAAAAACGATGTCAGATCAGGAAACGATCCCGTAAAAAGTCGGAAAACGGATTTATCGCAAAACGGCCCGGAAGGACCTAAAACGCGATAATTCCCATCTCGCGATCTTAACGGAATCTAACCCGAAGATTCGATAACGTTTTGACGGTTTATTCGCAGAAGGAAGATAAATGTCAAGTTCAAAGATAAAAGGCAAGTTTGAAGATAAATAGAAGATTTCCGCAGAAGAAAAGGAAGGATCGAGAAAAATGGAAGATTCCCGAAATACTCAAATCCGGGCAAAATGGAAAGATCGAACCGTCAAGGCGAGGAGTATATAAACCAGAGGCGTAGGGCAGAAGAGAGGGACGAAGTCTAGAGCTCTCATTTGAGACTTTCACAACTTTTCTAGATTTAAGAATTTTCCGCACTTAGAAACTTAGGCTTTTTCTCGACAAGTTCGGTTTCTATGACTGGCGCTCAATTACTAGACGAACTCACCCAGGCAGTTCGATCTCTTGTCCAGCTCTATCATCTGAACTACGTTCGACTTGATCCCCGAAAGGGGTACGTAGGCAGCCTTTCATAAGGTTCAGTCCGAAATCATTCAAACCTTTTTTCCTATCTTTTTCCGTTTTTCGTTATCAAGCTGCGACTCGACTAGATCTATGGTTTTATGTTTGTAACTCGCTGATGGCCCCTGCGGCCAAAGCCTTTGTAACTCCTTGTAATGATCGCAACACTCTTACGCGAATCGGAAATAAGATCGACTTTCTTTATAAATTTGTTTTATTATGTTTTCATATTTTTCGCATTTATTTGGTTACTTGTCGTTGGCTTTCGCAGAGATCCGGTTCCTCTGGAAAATTAGGGTTTTCCTAAGTTTCCTTATTTAACGGAAATCGACAAGTGTGAATTTCGGTTCCCACACTCAAGGTCAAGTTTCGCGCTTGCTATCTTCCAGTTGTGATCGCTGGTGAGGCCATCTAGCATGTAGGTGACTTCTTTCTGTGTGTAGAGCTTGCCATCTGAAACTCCTTTAGCAAACTGATCAGCATATCCTGGTAGACAGAAACAAGAGCGACCAAATAGTGAGGCTCTCTTCAGCAAGTTGTCCATATCTTCCTTGGTGATAGGGATGATGTCACCGTTTACTGCTCTTGCATGGCCAGATTCATCTCTGTAGACTCCATATTCATCTTTCTTTTCCCAAAAGAAACGACGTTCTCCGTTTTGGAAAGCTCTCTTCCCATACTCTCGATGTGTATCGATCGATGCTAGTCTCCATGCATCGGTCGATGGGCGTTTTGTCTGGTTCGGATCGTTTTCGATGATAGGTCCATTGGCCATCTGGAGTATGTCTGCAACATCTTCTGTGGAGATAGGAATGATCCTCCCATGTATAGCACGTGCATGACCATCTGAATCCCTGAAAATATCAAACTCATCCGGAATTAGTGAATTTAAATCAAATTTAGGTGTTTGTACCTCGGATGGTGTTGTGGCAGGATCGGTTGGTGGTCTGTTATTGATATCGATCGATGGAGAAACGTCTTCGTCGGTCGATAGCTTGTAGGTCGTGTCGGTCGATGGCTTGTACTCCTTATCGAGCGATATGGGATCTGCAGGTTGAGTCACGGCTTGTAGGGGTACTGTGTCTACTGCAAAACTTTCGTGATAACCGCTGGCCCAGCTTCCAATCGAGTAATCTCCGTCTCGTGGTTCGTAGGGGACATAGACTGGTTTGCAGTAGGGTTCGTCGCTTGTTGATTCGAACTGTCGTTTGCGCGATCTGGGGTAAGGCATATCGATCGATGGACCAGGTGTCATATCGGTCGATGCTCGTCGGATGAAGGTCGAGATTGGAAGTTGTTCTTCATCTTCGCGAAGAAATCGGTACTCTATAGCTCGTTCCTCCTAATAATCTTCATCATACTCCTCCTGAGTAGTGATACTAGCAAGCTCGGGCAAGTAGTGCTCGTTTTCCCACTCATCTGCACTGAAATCGGCGTCTGGGAAATCGTCTTCGGTCCGTCGGAATACTCCATCGAGCGATGACAATGTAGAACTGTCGGTCGATGGTGCTGCAAGGATATCGATCGATGGGGAAGTGGTGTCATCGGTCGATACTGCTTCTTCGGTTTCATACTCTTCCATAGAATCAAATTTGTGGGCACAGAAACATGTGGATACGAGTGTTGAGCTGGCTGGCCTTGGGAACTTGATTACTGGAACGGGGTCGTAGTGAATGGAAGGGTTGATGAGGGTTAGGCAGAGCTTGTTGGTTTGGAGGTCACAAGCAGCTCCAACTGTGGCTAAGAAGGCTCTTCCAAGTAGTAGAGAAGTCTTGAAGTTCAGCTTGTTGGAGAGGATATAGAAGTCTGTAGGAATTAGGGTTTCTCCAATCTGTACCTCAAGGTTGCAAACTATGCCTCCAGAGCTTTGCTGAGAACAATCTACAAATATGAAAGTTTCTTCAGATGGCTCTATCTTCAGACCTAGATGATCTGCCATGAGCTTGGGTAAGATGCTAACTCCTGATCCTGTGTCACAGAGGGCACGTGGGAACTCAACACCTCTAATGGAGCAAGGTATTGTGAACTTCGCTGGATCATTCTTCTTCTTCAGTGTGATCTTCTGCTTGAGGCTATCTCTGACATGGTTAAACATCCTCCTGATGTGTTCTTCTGTCTCCTTGGTTTCTCTGAAGAACATCCACAATCTGTGTGAGAAGTAGGCTTCTTCAAAAGGTTTCTCCGTAGGTATTGTGAGGACTCTTTTTTTGAAGCTTGATAACTCCTTCTCATTAGCTTCTCTTTTATAGGGTTTAGGTATCTTCTAAGGACACTCCACTAGTTCGCCCATCGGCGAACTAAGCCGGCCCGGCTTAGTTCGCCGATGGGTGAACTAGGGACACTCCACTAGTTCTCCCATCGGCGAGCTAAGCCGGGCCCGGCTTAGTTCGCCGATGGGCGAACTAAAAACTTCTCGGATATCCCGCGCCTCGATTTCCTGCTTCCCCGATTCAAAACTTACGTCTTTCGACACGATCGCATTCTAAACTACGGCTAAAACATCTCCCGTTCCATCTCGATCCGACTTACCGTTCGAGTTTTACGATAAAAACCGTAAAACTTCGCTTTCTCGGAAAGAACTCGAGGAAATCGTATAAAACGGCAACGGTTAAACGAAGCACCGAACATTGCCTAAACTATACGATTTATTCGAGATTTCTCGTTAAAATCATAAAAACGTCTTTTTAATAATAAAAAACGCCGAGTAAGTCGTAAAAAACGTGTTTTTAATAAAAAGCCGAGTAAATCGTAAGAACTTGCGATTAACTCGAGTAATTTATTAAAAACGATGTCAGATCAGGAAACGATCCCGTAAAAAGTCGGAAAACGGTTTTTATCGCAAAACGGCCCGGAAGGACCTAAAACGCGATAAAAACCCATCTCGCGATTTCAGTGGAATCTAACCCGCAGATTTGATAACGTTTTGACGGTTTATTCGCAGAAGGAAAATAAAGGCAAGTTTGAAGATAAATAGAAGATTTCCGCGGAAGAAAAGGAAGGATCAAGAAAAATGGAAGATTCCCGAAATACTCAAATCCGGCAAAATGGAAAGATCGAACCGTCAAGGCAAGGAGTATATAAACCAGAGGCGTAGGACAGAAGAGGGGGACGAAATCCAGAGCTCTCATCTGAGACTTTCACAACTTTTCTAGATTTAGAATTTTCCGCACTTAGAAACTTAGGCTTTTTCTCGACAAGTTCGGTTTCTATGACTAGCACTCAATTACTAGACGAACTCGCCCAGGCAGTTCGATCTCTTGTCCAGCTCTATCAACTGAACTACGTTTGACTTGATCCCCGAAAGGGGTACGTAGGCAGCCTTTCATAAGGTTCAGTCCGAAATCATTCAAACCTTTTTTCCTATCTTCTTCCGTTTTTCGTTATCGAGCTACGACTCGACTAGATCTAGGGTTTTATGTTTGTAACTCGCTGATGGCCCCTGCGGCCAAAGCCTTTGTAATTCCTTGTAATGATCGCAACGTTCTTACGCGAATCGGAAATAAGATCGACTTTCTTTATAAATTTGTTTTATTATGTTTTCATATTTTTCGCATTTATTTGGTTACTTGTCGTTGGCTTTCGCAGAGATCCGGTTCCTCTGGAAAATTAGGGTTTTCCTAAGTTTCCTTATTTAACGGAAATCGACAAGTGTGAATTTCGGTTCCCACAGTTTGGCGCTAGAAGGAGGGGGGGGGGGTCGGATTACTCTTACTCATGGCCGAAAAACGCTTGACCAAAACGATGTCTGGAGGTATGAAAGACAAAGTCGCAACTCGCAAAAAGACGCTGGTAAAACAACTCCAGCAGCGACTACTCGTACAGCCAACGCCCACGCAAACGCTGTAGTACTCAACAAAATCGAAAACCTAATCGTGACTCTCCGCCACCGGAAGAGCAACGAAACAAGCTCACGATTTCTTTCTCAGATCACTGAGGGCAACGATAAAATCTATCAAACCCCATAATGTTTTTCTTATCTCCGAGTTGGACAAATCTCACGGGTTGAGCAAAAGACGTTTCCGAGAATTTTTCGGAAAAATAAAACTTGCTCTCCCAGAAATCGCGGAACAAACCGTAAGTTACTCGCGAAATAAACCCTAGGTTACTCGGGGAAAAACTCTAGGTTATTCACGTGATAACCCTAGGTTTTTCGCGGAAAACTTCTAGGTTATTCGCGGCAAAACCCTAGGCTGTTCACGGAAAAATCCTTACGTAACTCGCGGAAAAACCGTAGGTTATTCGCGGCAAAACCCTAGGTTGTTCGCGGAAAAACACTAGGTTACTCGCGGAGAAAACCCTGGGTTATTCGCGACAAAACCCTAGGTTTCTCGCGGAAGAACCTTAGGCTACTCGCAGAATCGGGCAATACTGTCCAGCCGAAAAGATGGTGAGTTGGCCAAGCAACCTAGCTTGCCATCTTGGCGAGCTGACCGGCTTTCCACCTCGTCCCAGAGGCACTGACTTTTCCCCGAGGGTCCACACAATCCAACTCATAGCTATGGTGAGCCGGACCGTACTCTAAACAATAATCGCACTGCTTTTCATTTCGTCTTAATCAAAGTTTTCGTTGAGGTTTTACAACAAACACAAGATAGCTTGATGAATCGGGACCGTGCTCGCAGACTCACCATTAGGCAAGTTGGACAAGCTCGATTGATCAAAACATCTCCATCTCGAATCTTGATCGAGTTGCTTTTCGTTTCGTCTCAATCGGACTATCCGTTGAGATTCTACGACGAAAACAGTTCAACTCGACGAATCGAGATCACCCGCACCAAGCGTCTTAGCTCGCCGAACATAGAGCTAAACCAAGCGTCTTAGCTCACCGAACGTAGAGCTAAACCAGGAGTCTTAGCTCGCCGAACGTAAAGCTAAACCAAGCTGGCTTAGCTAGCCGAACGTAGAGCTAAACCAAGCGTCTTAGCTCGCCGAACGTAGAGCTAAACCAAGCGCCTAGCTCGCCCAAGAGTCGCTGACTTTGCCCCAAGGGTTCTTACCATCCAGATCGCCACACGGCGAGCTGAAAGGGTTCACCCGACTTGCCCTACGTCGAGCTGAACCAATCCTCGAGTTTCTCTCTCGAGTCTTGATCGCGCTGATTCTCGTTTCGTCTCAATCGGAATTGCCATCGGGATTTTACGAAAAAACCGCAAAGACTTGTTTCTTCGTATAAGTTCGAATCGATCGTCTAAAACGGCAACGGTTGACTTAACACTAAAGTTGCCTAAACTATACGAGAAATCTGAACTCTCTAGACCCAATCCGGTTTTACGAACCTCTGCCACGCTAAATCGAAAAACATCCAATCAGAAACGCGTGATTGATTTTTTCGATATACAAAGCGCACCTAGTCGGTCAAGTAAAACCAGCAGTACGAAGAAATAAGAACATGAGCTCCGATGGTTAAGTCTTCTCCCCGTTCCGATACTCTTGCCGACAATTCGTCGAAGACCAGTAAGTCAAAAGACGAAGAACGAATAATAGACGATCCCAAATCATCGATAAACTAAGGTATAACTCGCAAACCAATCCAATCTCTCGTACAACCGAGAAACGATCGCCACGCATTCAAACGTACTCATTTCCTAAAAGAAAGAGGGAGCTAGAGACGCTGACGTTTTCTTAAAACCAACTCGCTCCTAGAAGTTTTTATAAATCAGACATACTCCAAATCATCTCCGATCCACCATGGCCTTTAATCGACTCGGATTGTCGATCATCCCAATCCTTCGAACGAAACTCGTCTTTCTTCTTTCTCCGAACATTTTTCTTCGCATCAAGAAAACACTTTCTAAAATAGGCGAAAAAATATTCGGACGATGCAACGCCTCGTCGAAATCATCCCAAAAGCAAACGACAATCTAAAAACCGTCTAAGTGCTAAAGACTGATCCAAACTGTCTGGGAAATAATCTCGAGGAATATACAGCATCTCTCGTCGCAATCATGCGGTTAGAAAATCTCTGCGAAACTTCAGAGCGAAACTCGATTATTTGCCAAAGTCATAAAGATCTTCTCAAACTTGATAAAACAAGTATAAGAGTCGAAATCTTTAGGCATCAAAGCATTGATCTTATTTTCCGTCAAACCAAGTGAGTCACGGAATAATGTCAAGAACATTAGCGGCGAAAGAAAGATCGAGAAAACAAAGCAGCAATAGAGAACACGTCCTCCCTTCTCGCTGACTGATCCTATTGCTGATCATGTGATTCATTCCGCCCGAGAAACCCGCTAAAACATTTTGCGACTAGATCTCGGTGAAATAACTTTTTGTAAAACTCCAGGAGTGACTCCGAAAAAACTATCACCGAAGAATCAAAAACTAAGCGGAAAGGTTTCTCAAAAAATCTGCGGAAACATTGTTAACCTAATGCGTCATGCCGATTTACTAAATTCATCACCCGTTGCTTATGCGAGAAATCCTTCATATAGTCAGGATCATGTCATAACGAAGTAACTCTCGAAAGTAAACGTAACAGGTTTTGCGAAAAATACTTTCCTTATAGTAAAAACCAAGCTATACAATCCGACATTGGGCGGCCAATCTAAACTTTGCCTCCTCGCGTCACGATCTGAAATATCTCATTTTTAGTCCTTTGGTTCATGAGCATCCGCTCTCATTCCTCCCGATTCATCCGAGAATGAGATCGTCCCGAAAACGACGCCGCATGGGATCTACATCGAGCTTCTTAGGCTCTGTCTCCCTCGAGTAAAGAAAAAAAAAAGAAAAACAACTTCCATACAAAGGAAAGTTTATACGAAACTTTCATTGTATAAATCAAACCTACAACGGAAAAACGTTTTCTACAACCACGGGCATACTTGGCATATCAAGCTCGACAAACGTTACTTGGCTATTGTCCGATCACGCTTCACTTCAATGCTAAGTTTACAAACCGACTCGACCTTTTCGATAGCACGAAAGCGTCGTGGTCTAATCCTCTACCAAATACGACCTTGGCTGTGCGGCTGAACACAACCTTCACGCCAAGCCAATACATTCAACGGATAATGCAAACTTGACAAAAATCGGCTAAGTTCTGTATTCTCGCGATTCACTCTATTCCCAAAGAAAGTTGCCTACAAAATCCGATGTATAAGAAAACGCTCGTACCAGAGCTCCTAAAGCTGTACGAATCTCGGAAAATCAACACTTCACAAAGCACCGTAACGAAAAACGCTTCGTTCGGGGAAACAACTTACGCGACCCCTCGGTCCTAATTGCTCTAGCACAAATCGTAAAACTACCTAAAATCCAAACAGGAATTTAAGTTTTAATTGCAAATATCCGCAAACGAACCAAAGTATTCCTGCGAAGCAGGGTTAAGACAAAACCCTCGCAACACCGCGAAACATCTTCGAGCCCGCAAACGTTCCGAACACGAAACGCGGCATATAAAATAAAAACCAACTTTCGGCACTGCGAGACGTCGCAGACGCCCGGAGATTAGTTTTTCGACACAAATACCTTCCTCGATAAAGTCATTTTCTTGGAAGACCTAACAGTCCGTTCGCGACTATAAAATACGCAAAACTTCTTAACGTACGTANTCCGAACACGAAACGCGGCATATAAAATAAAAACCAACTTTCGGCACTGCGAGACGTCGCAGACGCCCGGAGATTAGTTTTTCGACACAAATACCTTCCTCGATAAAGTCATTTTCTTGGAAGACCTAACAGTCCGTTCGCGACTATAAAATACGCAAAACTTCTTAACGTACGTATCCTTCGCGAAGGCCCAAACTACATAAACATCTATCACTTAAAAATAGTTCGCTGCTGATCACAACGAACTCGCAACAGTCTTAAACAAACTTAAGTTATCTCGCATAGATAGCTCTCGAACACCCGACACAAGGGTAATAGCGCTATAAAAGAAATCCAAACATTTGGTCAGCACTTCCGGGAAACTTAGGAATTGTTCCCGGTGAGATGCTCGGTTCCAACCAAACGAATCGTATAAGCCGAGAACCTATCGCGGATTCTTAATGGTATGGAATCAGGTTAAAATCGCAACGGGCAAAACGAAAGTCGACTAGTCATCGCACAGCCTTAATCCGAAAGTAAACCTAGGTCTTGCCCTAAACCCAGCACACTGGTCACTAACGTCTCAAGGCATGAATCGAGATCCTAAAGGCATGTCTCTTCGTCTATATCTAAACGCTCACTCGATTTACCAAACATCCTACGACGGGCAAACGAACAAGGCGATCTACTAAGGGAACGGAATGCGAAACGACAACTCGCGGACCTCCCTCAATATCAACTCATATTCTTCCCGCTACATTCATACGAATAAAAACACGCTCTTAAAAACGCAAACTGATTTTTAATAAAGCCGCAAAAGCGGCAGGGACTCAGAGCCGCACACGGCCAGTCCGAAAACTATAACGGCCACGCTCGGCCAGACCAAACAGCCTACGAGACTAGTCTCAGGGCCGGCAAAGGTCAAGATGCCATCGACATCAATATGCTCGATAAACATATAACTAGACCGTAAAGGTCTTGCTGCGAAAAAGGTCATACGAACCATAACTCCGAAACGAACTACGAAAGGCTTGATCCCCTCAAAAGGGTACGTAGGCAGGCTTCACAAGGCGCAGCCCTAATCTTAAACGCTTTCCGCTCCCTGGAGAGTGGAAAGATCACTTTCAACGGACCTTTCCGACCATTAATTCCTCCTAACTTAACTAAAACTGGTTAACCACTCGCAACTAAAGGCTCAAGATTCTTACGAGCTTGGGGGCTAACTGTTGGGGTCAAAATCGGTACGACGGAATCAACGGCCGAAACTTCCCGCAGAAATATAAAAGGAATCGTTTTGTAAAACTCGAAGAATCGTTTTATAAAACTCGAGGATCGTTTTATAAAACTCGAGGACCGTTTTATAAAACTCGAGAATCGTTTTATAAAACCCGAGGATCATTTTATAAAACTCGATAATCGTTTTATAAAACTCGAGAATCGTTTTATAAAACTCGAAGAATTGTTTTATAAAACTCGAGAATCGTTTTATAAAACTCGAGGATCATTTTATAAAACTCGAGAAGCCGTTTTATAAAACTCGAAGATCGTTTTATTAAACTCGAGAAGCCGTTTTATAAAACTCGAAGATCGTTTTATAAAACTCGAGGGTCGNTAAAACTCGAGAATCGTTTTATAAAACTCGAGGATCATTTTATAAAACTCGAGAAGCCGTTTTATAAAACTCGAAGATCGTTTTATTAAACTCGAGAAGCCGTTTTATAAAACTCGAAGATCGTTTTATAAAACTCGAGGGTCGTTTTATAAAACTCGAGAATCGTTTTATAAAACTCGAGGATCATTTTATAAAACTCAAGGAGCCGTTTTATAAAACTCAAAGATCGTTTTATAAAACTCGAGGATCGTTTTATAGAACTCGAGAAGCCGTTTTATAAAACTCGAGAATCGTTTTATAAAACTCGAGAATCGTTTTATAAAACTCGAGAAGCCGATTTATAAAACTCGAGAATCGTTTTATAAAACTCGAAGAATCGTTTTATAAAACTCGAAGAATTGTTTTATAAAACTCGAAGAATCGTTTTATAAAACTCGAAGAATCGTTTTATAAAACTCGAGAATCGTTTTATAAAACTCGAGAATCGTTTTATAAAACTCAAAGAATCGTTTTATAAAACTCGAAGAATCGTTTTATAAAACTTGAAGAATCGTTTTATGAAACCGCAAAAAACTGAAACAGCCGTAAAACGCGAACTAGTCACGACTAGTTCGCCCATGGGCGAACTAAGCCGGGCCGGCTTAGTTCACCGATGGGCGAACTAGGAACACTCCACTAGTTCGCCCATCGGCGAACTAAGTCGGCCCGGTTTAGTTCGCCGATGGGCGAACTAGGGACACTCCACTAGTTCGCCCATCGGCGAACTAAGCCGGCCCGGCTTAGTTCGCCGATGGGCGAACTAAGGACACTCCACTAGTTCGCCCATCGGCGAACTAAAAACTTCTCGGATATCCCGCGCCTCGATTTCCCGCATCCCCGATTCAAAACTTACGTCTTTCGACACGATCGCATTCTAAACTACGGCTAAAACATCTCCCGTTCCATCTCGATCCGACTTACCGTTCGAGTTTTACGATAAAAACCGTAAAACTTCGCTTTCTCGGAAAGAACTCGAGGAAATCGTATAAAACGGCAACGGTTAAACGAAGCACCGAACATTGCCTAAACTATACGATTTATTCGAGATTTCTCGTTAAAATCATAAAAACGTGTTTTTAATAAAAAAAAACGCCGAGTAAGTCGTAAAAAACGTGTTTTTAATAAAAAGCCGAGTAAATCGTAAGACCTTGCGATTAACTCGAGTAATTTATTAAAAATGATGTCAGATCAGGAAATGATCCCGTAAAAAGTCGGAAAACGGTTTTTATCACAAAACGGCCCAGAAGGACCTAAAACGCGATAAAAACCCATCTCGCGATTTCAGTGGAATCTAACCCGCAGATTTGATAACGTTTTGACGGTTTATTCACAGAAGGAAAACAAAGGCAAGTTTGAAGATAAATAGAAGATTACCGCGGAAGAAAAGGAAGGATCGAGAAAAATGGAAAATTCCCGAAATACTCAAATCCGGCAAAATGGAAAGATCGAACCGTCAAGGCAAGGAGTATATAAACCAGAGGCGTAGGACAGAAGAGGGGGACGAAATCCAGAGCTCTCATCTGAGACTTTCACAACTTTTATAGATTTAGAATTTTCCGCACTTAGAAACTTAGGCTTTTTCTCGACAAGTTCGGTTTCTATGACTGGTGCTCAATTACTAGACGAACTCGCCCAGGCAGTTCGATCTCTTGTCCAGCTCTATCAACTGAACTACGTTCGACTTGATCCCCGAAAGGGGTACGTAGGCAGCCTTTAATAAGGTTCAGTCCGAAATCATTCAAACCTTTTTTCCTATCTTCTTCCGTTTTTCGTTATCGAGCTGCGACTCGACTAGATCTAGGTTTTTATGTTTGTAACTCGCTGATGGCCCCTGCGGCCAAAGCCTTTGTAATTCCTTGTAATGATCACAACGCTCTTACGCGAATCGGAAATAAGATCGACTTTCTTTATAAATTCGTTTTATTATGTTTTTTCACATTTTTCCACATTTATTTGGTTACTTGTCGTTGGCTTTCGCAGAGATCCGGTTCCTCTGGAAAATTAGGGTTTTCCTAAGTTTCCTTATTTAACGAAAATCGACAAGTGTGAATTTTGGTTCCCACACTCGGGTTTTCGTCGGAGTTCATCGATCGACACTCGTCGAAGTCAATCGATCGACGAACTAAAGGTGATATCGATCGATGTTGAGCTGGTGATATCGTTCGACAGTAGTCGTAGGCGAATTCTCTTTCACTCTCATCATCAGATCTCTGAATCTCTTCTACTACCTCTTGCCAAAAGTCATCATCTAGGAGGGCATTGATGTTCTGGGTGTGGGCAAACTCCTGCTTCTTAACTGCTTCTCCTGTCTGCAACACCTGGGTCTCTAGCTTCTTCACATGGGTGCTGAGTGCATCTATCTTCGTGATGAAGGTGGTGTAGACAGAATCGATCTTTCCATTGAAGTTTACCTCGAGCTTCTGCTGACTCTCAAGTATGTTGTCTATCAATTCCTCCAGTTTAGTATCTTGGGTGGGTGGGTGTGGATTTGAGTAGAAGGCACTTCCATAGCTTTTGTTGTTGTTAGGATTGATGCTGCTGAAGGTGTTGGGCGTCTGAGGATTCTAGTTAAAGTTGCTTCTCTGGCCTGTGAAGTTTTTGTATCCTCCTTGGTTACCAGATGTCTGAAAACCGGCACCACTAATCCAGTTGACATCTTCTTCAACAATTTCTGAATCTTCCACTGAACAGATCTGCTTGTTTAAGAGCTTCTGAATGTTGTCTAGCTGTGCTTGAACTTCATTGACGTACTCCTTCCCAGGGGATGATGTAGTCTTCATATAGTTTCTTGTGCTGTTGCTGGAAGCTAAGTTGTCAATTAGCTTGATAGCATTCTGAGGGTTCCTGGTGGTGAAGTTGCCATCGCTAGTTGTATCAAGGGCTCTCTTGAAATCGGGGCTGATGCCTCTATAGAAGGTGCAAAGCAGTTGTACTTTGTTGAATCCGTGGTGTGGGCAGTCTCGCTGGTAGGACTTGAATCTGTTCCAAGTATCCTTGAATATTCTTTAGGGGCTTGGGTGAATGTAGCAATCTTCTTCCTCCAGTCTTCAGCGCGTGAATCATCAAAGAAATTACGCAGGAAGGCGTGCTTGATATCATTCCAGGTGGTAAGGGAATCTGGTGGTAGTTGTGTTAGCCACTGCAAAGCTTCTCCAGATAGAGAGTACTTGAAAAGCTTGCAGAAAAGATAGTCTTGAGGGACTCCTTTTGCTTTGACTAGGGTGACAAGATCCTCGAACCTCTCCAAATGGTCCATAGGATGCTCATGGGGCAAACCACAAAAAGGGATTTGACCCACAAGTGTGTAGTACTGCGGCTTGAGCTCAAGCTCCTCTCTGAATAGCAAGAGGTAGGATGGCTGATCGGTTTGAATAGAACTGATCGGGGCGGTTGTAATCAGCCAAAGTTCTGGTCTCTTCTACAGGTTGAATGATGCATGTAGGTGCAGTCTCTTCTTCAGTAATGATCTCCTTCTGATCATTCAGCTTCTGACCTGCTGCATTTCGCAGGTGACCGTCTTGATCACGCAGGTCTCCATTCTCATCGGGTATGAGAATCATAGGCGCTGCCATGTCTCGCTGGTTAGTATCGATCGATGTCAGGTGTGGTGTATCGATCGATGTCAAGTGAAGGGTATCGGTCGACGAACGGTTGTTGATGTCGATCGATGAGGTGGTGAAGGTATCGGTTGACGAACGGTTGTTGATCGTCGGTGGAAAGGGCGTATCGGTCGATACGATGGTATTTGTATCGATCGATGCGGAGCGTATGTCATTGCGGATGCTACGCTCTAGATTGTTGGGATCTTCTGAGTACAAAAGTTGCTTATTCTTGTTGCTTCTAGTACTGCTGGGCATGTACCTGAAAGAGACAAAAAGGAAAAGAAAAAATTTTGTGTCAAAAGATGGAAAAATAAAAAGTAACAAATAACCTAGACTGAATCAGATTAAATCTAATAGTGATCTTAGTTCCCCGGAAATGGCGCCTAATTTGATGTCACTCAAATGTTTAACCTAAGGAGTGATTTACTCTCTCAAATAAGAGGTTCAATCGCAGTACTTAGGGATCGAATCCACAAGGAACTAGAGTCACAAAAGATACAATCCCAAGTGATTAAGCTAGGTTGAAAAAGGTTTAAAACAGTAAATAAAATAAGTAGCAATGGTAAGTTTCTAAGGGAAATAGGTTTTGGTTTGAAAACAATGAAAGAAAGTAGTTAGATTCAAGGTTACTATTCAGAAAATCAGGATTATAAATCTATGGATGTCTTAACGAATTGCTTGCAAATATATGAGAACTTAAACCCTTAGACAAATCTATAGCTGTCGCTAGTTAGACTCGTCCATTGATCTGATTACCGACTGCATCGATCGATGTTGCTATCGCAGTGTCGATCGACATAAGCTGTCGTCGATCGATAACTCTAGAGGAGTATCGATCGATATAAAGTACCAGATCGGATCGAACTGTGTTCACCCGAGAACTTCTATCAGACCGGCTGTCGCATCGTGCCTTAATAGAGTCTGGGTTTAGCCAAATGATTTCAGGAAGATGACTATGGGATTAGTCACTCCATGATCAATACTCTAGGTAAAAAGTCTAGAGTAAGCATTAGGGTTCATTTGGATAATGAATATAACAACTCAACAATCCATAGTTGGGGCTAATCCCTCATAACTATTTGAACCCCAAATCTAACATATGAATCTACTCAGACATAGCCAAGAGATTCATAGCAAAAGAATAAGAAGAAAAGAAAATGCTTTTATTGCTAAGTATAAAGTAGAATACAAAACTCAAATCTTGTGTGTCTTNCCTCATAACTATTTGAACCCCAAATCTAACATATGAATCTACTCAGACATAGCCAAGAGATTCATAGCAAAAGAATAAGAAGAAAAGAAAATGCTTTTATTGCTAAGTATAAAGTAGAATACAAAACTCAAATCTTGTGTGTCTTTCTAGGGCTCATAGGCATAACTATAAATAGGGAGTACAATTAGGTTAAAAACTCGTCAGGGGCAGTCTTGTAATTTGGTGAGAACTTGGACTTCAAGTCGGCCAAGTAAATCTTGCTCATCACGCTCTGTATCGATCGATGGTACATTGTGTACATCGATCGATGGAGTATCTCAACTTCAACTTCTACGGAATCGTCATCGATCGATTACACAAGGTGTGTATCGATCGATATGTGTCTCTCAATGTCGGATCTTCATAGTCATCTTGGAAAACTCTTCTTTAAGCACCAAAAGGCACCTAAATCATCACTTTACGACAAAATGCTCCTGAACCTGAAAACATACCTAATAGAGTCCAAAACATAGATAATTATAATAAAAACATATAGAAAATATGACCATAAGCGGGTCAAAATCATGGTATATCAATCGATACTGGTCGATTTCATCCTCTTCCGGATCCGGCTAAGATGTACGTATCGATCGACAGAGCAAGCTCGATGTCGATCGATATCGAGTCGCGAAACCTGTAGGAATCTCAACAATCCAAATCGCAAGTATATAGTGTAAATCTTGGTTCTGATACTCAAAAACCTGTAATCTAACAATTCTAACAACTCGAAATGATTAAAAACAAACCTATCTACCAATTTCTAGCCAAAATTTGGGTGAAACTTTGTTCTCCATAAAAGTCTAAATATCAAAGGGTTATACCTTAGAGGATTTCGGATTGGAGAGTGAAATCGAGATAGAGGGAAGATTTCGAATCGAATGAGGCAAAAAACGGGAGAATTCCGTGAAGAATCGAGAGAGAAAGAGAGGTTTTGGGGTTTCGGTTGTGTTTTGCGATTGTGGAGGAGAAAAACGGCTCGTATCGACTTAAGGCAGTTCGCCCTCAATATATACGTATCGATCGATATGGCATGGTTGTATATCGATCGATATGTTCGAATTGTGCTAATATGTTTGCTATTTTTCTAAATAAAGATAATTAATAACTAAAAATTTTGAATCTAAAAGCCTGATAAATGAAATTCTAACAGTGGGTTGCCTCCCACTCAGCGCTATTGAAAATTATTTGAAAATTATTGAGCGTGATTTACCGATCCAGTTTCTTCGGCGGGATTAGGTATACTTAACCGGAGGGGTTTATAATTTGGAGGCTTGACCCAATAATGTTTGACTCGTTGACCATTTACCTTGAATTCTACTCCTTTCTCGTTCACAAGGGTAACGGTTCCATTTGAGTGGGCCGCTATGACAGTAAAAGGGCCTGACCAACGAGATCGGAGTTTCTCGGAAAATATATTCAAATGAGAGTTATATAAGAGGACTTGATCATTCGGGGTGAAATGCTGCGAAATAATGTGATTGTCATGATAAGCTTTGGTTCTCTCTTTATATAACTTGGAGTTCTCATAGGCCAGATGCCTGATTTCTTCCAGTTCATTTAGCTAGATGAGTCTCCGTTCTGCAGCCGTCTTTATGTCAAAATTTAGTAATTTAGTAGCCCATGCTGCTTTATGCTCTAACTCAACTGATAAGTGGCAAGATTTACCGTAGAGTAAGTGAAATGGAGTTGTTCCTAGCGGTGTTTTAAAAGCTGTTCGATAAGCCCATAGTGCATTATCCAACTTCCTAGACCAATCCTTCATGGTGGCTCCTACAGTCTTTTCTAAAATTGCTTTGATCTGTCTGTTAGAAACTTTGACTTGCCCACTTGTTTGCGGATGGTAAGGTGTTGCCACTGTATGGTGAACTCCGTTCTTTTTGAGCAGATTCTCAAAGATTTTGTAGATGAAATGAGTTCCACCATCGCTTATAACTACCCGAGGGACTCCAAATCTTGGGAAAATGATGCTCTTGAAAAGTTTGACAACAACAGAGACATCGTTTGTGGGTGAAGCGATCGCCTCAACCCATTTTGAAACGTAGTAGACAGCGACTAGAATGTAACGGTTTCCCAAAGAAGTAGGGAAAGGACCATGAAGTTTATACCCCAGCAATCAAAGACTTCTACATCAAGGATACATTTTTGTTCCATTTCATGTCTTTTGCTGATCTTTCCTCGACGCTGGCATCTGTCGCACTTGGCAATATAGGCATGAACGTCGCGGAACATCGTGAGCCACCAAAATCCAGCTTGGAGAATTTTGAAACCGTTTTAGAGGTTGCAAAATGTCCAGCGTATTCGGATCCATGGTAGTGGTAGATGATATCTGGAATCTCTGTTTCAGCTACGCATCGTCGAAATATTCCGTCGGCGCATCGTTTGTAAATGTAAGGTTCGTCCCAATGATACCTCCTTACTTCTTTGAAAAACCTTTTCATGTCGTATTGTTTAAGTTCTTCAGGTTCGACGTCCGCGGCGAGATAGTTCACTATGTCGGCATACCAAGGCCTTTCGCCGAGTCGCTTTTCGACAGCGTGTGTTTCGTGCGTAACCTTTTCATTCGGAGGGATGTTTATTCTATCAGCAATGGGTTGGCATGCTACATTTACGGTCGTATCGATGTTAATCTTAAACGTGACGTCACGTAAGTCAATGTCATCGCCTCCATCGATCGACGTAGTATCACCTCTATCGATCGATTCGACTGATTGTCCATCGATCGATGTCAGGTCTCCGGAATCAGTACTTCCAGTATAAACAGTTGATGCAAACTCGTTGGAGAGTTGTATCTGACCGATAAATGATGAATCTGTTGAGTACACCTTTTCGGTCGGAATGAAATCATTAATTGGGACTTCTTCATCTATTCTTACGCGGGAAAGATGATCCGCGACACCATTGTCTACTCCCCTCTTATCTTTTATTTCCATATCGAATTCTTGGAGAAGGAGTATCCAGCGGATGAGTCGTGGTTTCGCGTCTTTCTTTTGCATAAGATACTTGATGGCTACATGATCAGTGTGAACGATGACTTTCGAGCCTACTATATAGTTACGAAATTTTTCGAAAGCGTAAACTACTGCAAGTAGTTCTTTTTCGGTCGTTCCATAGTTTCTCTGAGCATCGTCAAGAGTTCGACTGGCGTAATAGATGGCATGTAGCTTCTTATCTTTTCGTTGCCCTAAAACTGCTCCTACAGCGAAGTCGCTCACATCGCACATTATCTCGAATGGAAGATTCCAGTCGGGTGCTTGTACGATGGGGGCAGTTATCAGTGCTTTCTTGATCTTCTCAAATGCTTGTTGGCATTCCGGGGTGAAATTGAATTTAGTTTCCTTACAAAGGAGAATAGTCATAGGTCTGGCTATTTTGCTACAATCCTCTATAAATCTCCTATAAAATCCAGCGTGTCCTAGGAAGCTTCTGATATCCTTTACATTAGTCGGTGGCGGTAGACTCATCATTACTTCTATTTTTGCTCTGTCTACTTCAATGCCGGCTGCGGACACTTTGTGTCCGAGTACGATTCCGTCATTAACCATGAAATAACATTTTTCCCAGTTTAAGACCAGATTCTTTTCCTCACATCTCTCTAACACCTTGCATAGGTTGTTGAGACAATTCTCGAAACTCGATCCATAAACTGAAAAATCATCCATGAATACTTCCATGAAATTTCGATCATATCCGTGAAAATTGACATCATACAGCGTTGGAAAGTGGCTGGTGTGTTGCACAGACCAAATGGCATCCTCCGATATGCAAAGGTTCCATAGGGACATGTGAACGTCGTCTTTTCTTGGTCATCAGGATATATCGGGATTTGGAAAAATCCAGAGTATCCATCAAGAAAACAATAATATTGGTGATTCGCTAATCTTTCCAACATCTGGTCGATGAAGGGTAAAGGAAAATGATCCTTCCGCGTTGCGGAGTTCAGTTTCCTATAATCAATACACATCCTTGTCCGGTCACAGTCCTCGTCGTGATTAGTTCATCTTTTTCGTTTTTAACGACTGTAATACCTCCCTTCTTTTGTACCAAGTGGATTGGACTTACCCAATTGCTATCTGAGATTGGGTAAATTATCCCTGCATCCAGTAATTTAATGATCTCCTTCTTTACGACTTCCTGGAGATTTGGGTTTAGTCGTCTCTGATGTTTCACCGATGACTTAGATTCGTCCTCTACGTGAATCTTGTGCATACAAAGGTCAGGAGATATGCCTGGAATGTCATCTAAAGAATATCCAAGTGCTTTTCTATGCTTGCGCAGTTTATTCAATAATAGAGCAAGCTCCTTGTCAGTGAGGTTTGCGTTAACTATCACTGGGTAGGAATCGTCCATGAGGAAAGCGTACTTAAGCCCAGCGGGCAATGGTTTAAGCTCTAATTTTGGTGCTTTGTCCTTAGTGTGATTTCCAATAGACGGCGGGTGTCGATCGATATTGTTGTTCAGATATCGATCGATCTCGATCTCTGATCCATCTCTGCTTTTTTTTTCGATACATGAGGGTCCATGACTTGTTTCTGTTAGACGATCGAGCTCGGCTGCTCTGCTATCTACGCTGTAAATTTTGTCCTGAGCGGATGTAAGCACATCTTCCAAATGATTATCCGAGTATAGTTTCTCAAAGGATTCTTGGGTCAGTTCATCTATCTCATCGACATAAGAGGATTGCTTATCTATTAAAGGCGATGTGACGACCTTTTCCATATCAAATCTCATAGGGATGTTGCCTATGTTAAGACTTATTCGTCCTTCCTTGACATCGATAATAGCGTTTGCAGTAGCAAGCAAAAGGTCTGCCTAATAGAATCGGATCTCTTGGTTCGTTTTTGTAATGAAGCACAACAAAATCTGTTGGAACAATGCATCCGTCGATTTGTACCGGCACATCCTCGAGTACTCCTTCTGGGATTCTAACGGATCTATCCGCGTGAACTAGTTGGATGTTAGCCGGCGTAAATTCGGAATACCCAAGGGATGTAGCAACAGAATGCGGCATCAAATTTACGCTAAAGCCCAGATCACAGAGTGCTCTTGGAAATAGCTTGTCTCGGATTGTACATCTGAGAACAAAACTACCAGGATCGGGTCTCTTTTCAGGGGTTTGGATTATAGCGCTAGCTTCTGTAGACACCATCATGAAACTAGTTTCTCTGTTGAAAAACTCTTGGTTGTCATTCCCTTGACATATTGTCTTATGGTTGGCGAAATTCAGAGGGCGTCAATGAGTGGCATTTCTACCTTAACGCGTTCAAAAGTCTGTCTACAGATTTCTTTATCCCTGCTGCGCGTGGAATTTGATTTGCGAGGATAAGGAGGTAAAGTGTTGTACACCCGTTCTATAGTCGGTTCGGTGGGTATCAGACTTTCTTTTGATTTTGTGGATGTATGTCGATCGATATTGATATCATCGTATCGATCGACATCTTCAATTTCCTCCTCATCGAGAATGATCACTGGCTCCTCAGTTTCCTTAGAGTTCTTATTATTTTCCTTGTTCTGAGGGCCATTTGTCATCGAGTCGCGGAGTAAAATGGGATTAGGAATGGGTTTCTCCGTCTTTGGAATCTCGGTGTTTTCTCCCGAAGGAGTGTTTCCCCTAATGATCGGAGCTAGTTCTTTTCCGCTTCTCAAAACTACAGCATTTACGTGACGTCTCGGGTCTGTATCAGTCTTCCCGGGCAGACATCCTGCTTTTCTCTTGATACTTTCTGCGGTACGGGCAATATCACTTTCAAGGTCTCTTATTTTCCATTGCAAAGCGTCAAGTTCTTCCGACATTTTGCTGCATGCGCTATCTAGCCTGGAATCTAGGGTATACACTAATTTCTGACTCTCTGTGAGAACGTGGTCCATCCTTGCCTTGACCTTTCCTCTGTTTAATCCAATGGAAGTGTCGTAGCCTTGGGTAAAACTATCTATGTTAAATGTATACTCCTGAGGGCTTTCTGGTCTAAAGAAGGTTTGCTCAATGGAATGGACATCCTTATAGCTGTGGGTCACATCAGAATCTCTTCTTCTAATGAGAGAGTGAAGGGAATCTAGTGATTGCTTAATTTCATTTATTTGAGATTCGTTCTTGGAACTAGATTCTCATTCTCTATCTTTAATTTCATAAGACTTAACCATAGCTATGTTTCTAATCAAATAATTTGCTTCTGCATGGGTCCTAGAGCTAAAATTTCCATTACTCGCATTGTCTAGCGTGATCTGGTAATCCAACTCGACTTAACATGGCAGAGTTTCGTAAAACCGGATTGCGTTTAGAGAGTTCAAATCTCTCGTATAGTTTGGGCAACTTTTGGTGTTAAGTCGACCGTTGCCGTTTTAGACTATTGATTTGAACTTATACGAAAAAACATGTCTTTGCGGTTTTTATGTTAAAATCTCAATGAAAATTCCGATCGAGACGAAACGAGAATCAGCGCGATCAAGACTCAAGAGAGAAACTCGAGGTTTAGTTCAGCTCACCATTGGGCAAGCTGGATGAGCCCTCTCAGCTTGCCATATAGCGAGCTGGTGCGGACAGTCTCGGTTCGTCGAGTTGATTTGTTTTCGTCGTAAAATCTCAACGGAAAGTCTGATTGAGACGAAACAGAAAGCTGTGCGGTCGAGACTGCAGAGAGAAACTCGAGGAATGTTTAGGTCGCCATAGGGCGAAATGGGTGATAAGACCTTTGGGGCAAAGTCAGTGCCTCGAAAAAAAGGTGAAAGGTCGGTTAGCTCGCCTTACGGCGAGCTAACTTGAACGGTTCAGCTTGCCGTACGGCGAGCTAACTTGAACGGTTCAGCTCGCCGTACGGCGAGCTAACTTAAACAGTTCAGCTCGCGGTACAGCGATGTTGGGGTCAAAATCGGTACGACGGAATTAATAGCCAAAAATCCCCGCAAAAATACAAAAGGAACAGTTTTATAAAGCTCGATAATCGTTTTATAAAACTCGAAAGGCCGTTTTATAAAACCCGAAGATCGTTTTATAAAACTCGAGAACGTTTTATAAAACTTGAAAGGCCGTTTTATTAAACCCAAAGATCGTTTTATAAAACTCGAGAATCATTTTATAAAACTCGAATGGCCGTTTTATAAAACCCGAAGATCGTTTTATTAAGCTCGATAATCGTTTTATAAAACTCGAAAGGCCGTTTTATAAAACCCGAAGATCATTTTATAAAACTCGAGAATCGTTTTATAAAACTCGAAAGGCCGTTTTATAAAACCCGAAGATCATTTTATAAAACTCGAGAATCATTTTATAAAACTCGAAAGGCCGTTTTATAAAACCCGAAGATCGTTTAATGAAACCCGAAGATCGTTTTATAAAACTCAAGGATCGTTTTATAAAACTCAAGGATCGTTTTATAAAACTCGAAAAGCCGTTTTATAAAACTCGAAGATCGTTTTATAAACTCGAAGATCGTTTTATAAAACTCGAATATCGTTTTATAAAACTCGAAGATCGTTTTATAAAACTCAAAGATCGTTTTATAAATCCGAAGATCATTTTATAAAACTCGAGAATCGTTTTACGAAACCGCAAAAAACCGAAACAGCCGTAAAACGCGAACTAGTCACGACTAGTTCGCCCATGGGCGAACTAAGCCAAGCCAGCTTAGTTCGCCGATGGGCGAACTAAGCCAAGCCAGCTTAGTTCGCCGATGGGCGAACTAGGAGACACTCAACTAGTTCGCCCATCGGCGAACTAGGAGGTACTCAACTAGTTCGCCCATCGGCGAACTAAGCCGGCCCGACTTAGTTCGCCGATGGGCGAACTAGGAGATGCTCGACTAGTTCGCCCATCGGCGAACTAAGCCGGCCCGGCTTAGTTCGCCGATGGGCGAACTAGAGACTTCCCGGATATTCCGCGTCTTGATCTCCCGCACTCCCGATTCAAAACTTACGTCTTTCGACAAGGTCACATTCTAAACCACGGCCGAAACATCTCCCGTTCCATCTCGATCCGACCTATCGTTCGAGTTTTTCGATAAAAACAGTAAAAACTTCGCTTTCTCGGTAAAGAACTCGAAGAAATTGTATAAAACGGCGACGGTTAAATGAAACGCCGAACACTTCCTAAAACATACGATTTATTCTAGATTTCTCGTCGAAATCATAAAAAACGCGTTTTTAATAAAAATCGTCGAGTAAATCATAAAAAACGTGTTTTTAATAAAAAAAGTCGAGTAAATCGTAAAACCTTACGATTAACTCGAGGAATTTATTAAAAACGATGTCAGTTCAGGAAACGATCCCGTAAAAAGTCGGAAAACAGATCTATCGCAAAATGGCCCAGAAGGGCCTAGAACGCGATAAAAACCCATCTTGCGATCTTAACGGAATCTAACCCGCAGATTCGATAACGTTTTGACGGTTTACTCGCAGGACGAAAATAAAATTCAAGTTTAAAGATAAAAGGAAGGTTTGAAGAAAAATAGAAGATTTCCGCGGAAGAAAAGGAAGGATCGAGAAAAATGAAAACTTCCCCATATAGTCGAATCTGGGCAAAATGGAAAGACCGAATGACCAAGGCGAGGAGTATATAAATAGGAGGTCTAGGGCAGAAGCAAGACACACGAAATTCAGAGCTCCCACCACCAAAATTAGCATTTGGGAATATTTCCGTTTTTCTGTTAGCGAGCTGCGTCTCAATTAGGGTTTTTCGTTCTTATGTTTTCGGCTACTCTCTTTGTACCAGTTCTACGCAGATTCGGAATAAGAACCTTCTTGCTTTCATTCTCATTCATTCTCGTTTTAATTTCTAATTTTTTGTTATCTTAATCTTCGTTGTGCGGTTCTGCAGATAGCCGGTTCCTCTGGAAACTTAGGGTTTTCCCGAAGTTTCCTTATTTACGATTATTTGACAGTAGGTGGATTTCGACACCCACAGTTTGGCGCTAGAAGGAGGGGGGATCGGATCTATCTTACACCGTAGCCGCAACATGTCCAACGAAGAAACGATGACTGGTGACAACCAAACTCGCAACGAACGCGACAACGTTGAAACACCACCACCAAAAGACGCGCCTGCGGACAACGCTACGAACGCTAACGCCGAGACCGTCGAAAAGATGCTTTCCGAGTTTAACAAAAAATCGGAAGAGCATGAAAAGCTCATTGGTTCGCTCGCAAAACGGCTCGAAACCCTAACTGCGAGAACCGGAGCGATTCGCCCCCGCGGAACTACCAAGATCCGCGGAAGGAGACTCGATTTCGGCGCTCCTACAGATCGTCCCAGAATCGATCAGGGCAACTTACCGGAAAAAGATTCTGGAAAAGAAAACCCTGACACGACGCTGAACGAATCGGAAAAATCTCTTATTCGCGAACAGGAGACCGAAGGCGACGGCATCGAAAGGGTCAACTTGGAAACGAGCGACCAGGCCGACTCGACAGACAAAGACGCCGACGTCCATCCTAGGAGAAGAAAAACTCGCGGTCCTCACCCGGAGTCTTCTCCCGAACGTTCCTTTACTGGAGACGAAGGGGAACTCGACTTCGCGCGATACGCAAAAACCGCCGAAGAGCGATCTCCGGTCACTTGCAGCAAACGCCGACAAGGTCGGAAAATTGCTGGCGATCTGACCGAGATTCGCGATCTCCGCGAATACATCACCAAAACGGCCGCAGCGGTAAAAGCGGTGAAATCTCAGATTCACCACGCTACCAGCGCCGCACCCGAGATCGATCGGCTACTGTACGAGTCTCGGAAAACGCCCTTCACGGCCCGCATCACCGAGATCAAACTGCCCGATCCCGGAAAGCTTAAGGTGCCAANCACCCGAGATCGATCGGCTACTGTACGAGTCTCGGAAAACGCCCTTCACGGCCCGCATCACCGAGATCAAACTGCCCGATCCCGGAAAGCTTAAGGTGCCAACTTACGACGGGACGTCCGATCCCAAAGCGCACCTGCAAGCGTTCCAGATCACCATGGGACGAGCCAAGCTCAAGGACCACGAAAAAGACGCAGGCTATTGCCGCCTCTTCGTCGAAAACCTAGATGGAGCTGCGCTCGAATGGTTCGCCAAACTTAGGCGAAATTCGATCGGAAGTTTCCGTCGACTGGCTTCAGAATTCCTGAAGCAGTACTCGATGTTCATTAACCCGGAAACCTCCGACGCCGATCTCTGGAGCTTGGTGCACAAGGAGGACGAATCTCTCCGCGATTTCATGAGTAGATTCAAACTCGTCATGGCTAGGGTTAGCGGGATTAGCGACAAAGCCGCCATCGACGCGTTAAGGAAATCGCTCTGGTATAAGTTGAAGTTCCGCAAATGGTTAACTCTCGAGAAACCGCGGACGATCCAGGATGCGCTCCATAAAGCCACTGACTTCATAACCATCGAAGAGGAGACTAAAATCCTGTCCGAGAAGCATAAGCCGAGGAAAACATCCGCGAAGGATAACGCGTCCGAGCAGAAGCAGAAAAGGAGAAACTCTCGTAACAACCAATTCGTCCATCACGAGTGATATGATCTCCAAGGGGCGCATCACTACGCCTTTAACCCCGAAGCTGAACAAGGGCGAACTACAGGTAACACGTGGACGAGAAATTCAAATTACGATGAGAATTCTTTCTGCGACCTCCACCAAACCTGTGGTCATTCCACTGTGAACTGCAAATTTCTCGGCGCCAGACTTGCGGCAAAATTGGTCGCGGGAGAGCTCTCCGAGATATCTTGTGTCAAGGATCTCATCCGCGATTCGGACCGCGTCCCGAAGAATGACAAAAACACGCAAACTCCGCCTCTGGGAAATAAGTCGGGCGAAAAACGCGGGCGAAGAGTAGACGAGAAGGGTAACGATGCTAACCGCCGAAAAATCAACATGATCATCGGCGAATCGCCATACTTTCACGACACCGTCTCGTCAATAAAATCCTACCAACGTAAAGCCGAAACCGGCTCGAGTTGGAAGGTGCCGACGGACGATTCTCCGACAGGGGCAATCTCCTTCGACGATGCTGAAACCGGTGTAATTGACCAACCTCGCATGCCGATCCCCTTGTCATCGATTTGGTGATAAGCGATCTAGAGGTTGCTTGATACCGGAAGCACGGTCAACGTCATCTTCCGCAACACGCTAGCACGCATGGGAATCGACCTCTCGGAAGTCGAGCCGATTCCAATACCGCTGACTAGTTTCTCCGGCAAAACGTCAATGGCCCTGGGATCAATCCGACTACCGGTCGCCGCGAAAGAAGTGACGAAAAATCGTTAACTTCGCGGTAGTCGATTTCCCGGCTATCTACAACGTGATTATGGGCACGCCTTTGATAAATTCCATGAAGGCGGTTCTGTCCACGTATCACTTAGGCATCAAATTCCCGACGCCTACGGGGGTCGCAGTAATTTGGGGATGCCAAAGACAATCGCGATGTTGCTTCCTGGCCGAACATAAGCTGAGGCAATTGGTGGTCGTGATCGTGAAACCAAAACGGGCAAAGATCACGCCACCGCCCGCAGACGACGACCCAAAGCAAGCAACGGCCGAGAAACCAGAAGTTTCCGCACCCATCGCTTCCACCCAACCGGAGGAGACAATCCCGGACAAAGACATCGATCCCGTGACTGAAGCGATCGAGAAGTCTACGACAGCCGAGTAAGCACACTCGCGCAAACAATCAGAACTACGAGATGACTTGATTTCCGAAAGGAATACGTAGGCAGGTCGCCTAAAGACGAGTTCAGCTATCCCCCCTTCCAAAACGGGGGGGGGGGGAGTGGGTGAGTATACGAGTATTCGTATACTCCCAAAATTTTTTTTACAAAATTTCTTTTAGCTTTGTAACCAAAATTTTTTTCGAAATTTCTAATAAAAACAAAGTTAGAATATCTCCGCTACCATCGAAAAACGCAAATCCGGAAAATCGCTTCCGCACTAACAACTACTTAATTGTTTTTTATAAAAATTTGTATATCAAAATATTTTCGGAAAGAACTGGCGAGACGTCGCCTAAAACTCTCAAAGAAAAATATTTCCCCAAAGTCCGTCCGCGACTATAAAAACACGAACGCTCGGCGATTGGCCCCGTCGAGCACGCTAGCCGTCCTAAACAAACGCACCGACCTATCGGTCCGCATACATCCGACGAGGATAAAATAGCGCGCTATAAAAGAAATCCAAATTTTTNAATCACAACGGGCAAAACGAAAGCCGATTAGTCATCGCACAGCCCCAATCCGAAAGTAAACCTAGGTCTTGCCCTAAACCCAGCACACTGGTCGCTAACGTCTCAAGGCATGAATCGAGATCCTAAAGGCATGTCTCTTCGCCCACATCTAAACACTCGCGAAAATCGAAATCTCCCGAGTTAACGAATCGGACGATTTCCACCGAAGAGTTAGGTACGAGATGACAACTCGTATTCTTTCCTCTACATCTAACATAAAAAACGAATTTCATACTTGGAAAATATTTTCTTATTAAAATCATCCAAGTACACACCGCCCAGCGGTAGGGATTCAAAGCCACCAACGGCCAGTCCCGAAAAAACAACGACAAAATCAAAAAAACCAAAAACATCACACATCAAAGTCATCAAACACAGGCTGATCGACTTCACCATCTACGTCCGAAATCTCAGGACCGACTTCGACCGAATCCGGTGACACCACAACGGGATTCCATTGATCCCACATGCGCACCTTAAGGTCGAAAAATTCGGACTGCATATCTCTTTCCCGATCCAAGTTTTCCCATCGCACGGGGAATTCCTTAGAAAATGAATACCCTTCATTCTGAGTCAGGGATAACCCATGAACGATCCCGCGACATTCGCGACAATCACCATGCGCTCGTTGAACAGCTTCCGCATCCGAACAACCGGTTGCAAATCGCTCGCGACGAGCCGTCATCTCCTCGGCAGCCTCTTGTTTGCCCGCACGACAAGCACGACGCATCCTTTGGTCAGAAAGCTCCTTGGCACGACGAGACCTGGTCGCGTGGTCGCGCACTCATCCCTCACGCGAGCAACCTCCCTCGCAACCACTTCTTCGGCTTGGTTGGCCTCGACGTCTGCCCGAAGACGAGCAACTTCCTTTTTGGCCATGTTCGCTCGAAACTCGGCAAGGCGAGGCTCAGCAGTGCGATTGTCCAGGGCTCGGCTCATGATAAGGAAACCCTACCAAAGAGAAGAATTAAGCGATGTCATAAAAACTGCTCGAAAAAGAAAAAAATAAGCGCACGACCTCCTTAGCTATCTCAGACCCTCTAATAAGCTCCGGAACTTGATCATGGTCAATGTCCGGAAAATGGGAGGTCGATGATCCGCCCGCCTTCGTCCAGACGCCATCTTCCGCCTGACTATCAAGAAAATCCTTGAGAATATTATCAGGAGAAGCCGCGCGCTCAAAGTCATCGTCTTCGTTTACCGGATTTTTATCCCTTCGGAAGCGTGATTTGCCACTCCCCATCGAGGAAACATGCGGAATGAACTCCCCGATAAACGGATCCTCTTCGTAAATCGGAGAATCCACAAAAAGTCGAGATCGGAAGAGGGCAACCGCTTGACGGACACGTTGCGGAGAAAAACTGCACCAACCAACTTCACCACGTTTGAGAGAAGTGGTGATGTCCGAAAGATCCGCGGGATACGGAGGCAAAGGGATGGTCACTGCGGAAAAACAGAAAGTCATTTTAAAAAATAATAATAAGAAGAAGAAGAGGATTCGTGCGAACTCGAGTCGCATACCTCTCCGACCCCACGTAGTCGTAAAAAGCGGAATACTACCCTCCTCGACCGACGCACCGTCGATACGAACATAGAAGAAATTTTTCTTCCAAGAAGTAGAAAGCGTTGAGCAGCCCGTAACAATTTCATCACGAGGGCATAGAGTGATCCTCCGCGATTGCCCTGTGGGCTTTAACAGACCCTCGAGATGATCGACGGTAAGGGTGATTCCCTGCTCGTAACTTAGCGTCAAAAGACCAACAAGTTGCTTTAAACTTGGAGGAGTCAATTGACTGATCGATAGTCCCAGCCTATGAGGGTAATGAACAATGATTTCCGGGATCGGAAACCATAAGAGGCACTGTTGCAAGAAAATGTTGTAACATGTGAAAAAACCCTCGGGCGCATCCCTGTCGCGTTCCTCAGAAAGTGGGGAACGAAACTCGACGGCCTCTGGAACTCGGCAGAATTCACGCATGTAATCGATACTGTTAAAAAGCGTCAAGCTCGGACGTCCGGAAATTTGATCGACGTCCGACGAAGCTGGAACCCAAGTTCCAGGCCTAGCGGACCCTGACTCGTCTCCGAGCGCCCAAAAAGCCTCGAGGTCCGCCGGATCGATTAACGGGGACGAATACTCTTCTTTCGGAGCCGAGGCTGGAGGCTGCGAACTCGTTCCCTCAGAATTGTGAAAATTGGAACTAGTTGAGGAACGAGTCTTTCTTCCTGAAAACATGTCTGAAGATCTTCACAGAAAGTGGAGAGAAAAATTTCTTGAATGAGTTGTAAAAGATGGAGTAAAGAATTCAAAATTTTACTCCATTTACTTATAGGGAAGAATTTTACTATTCATCTTTGGACTTTTGGCCATTAAAGTTCCGCATAATTCTACCAAACTCGTCAAACGAGCTCAATCCACTCGCAAGAACCTCACGATTCTTACGAGCTGGGGGGCTAACTGTTAGGGTCAAAATCGGTACGACGGAATTAATAGCCAAAATTCCCCACAAAAATACAAAAGAAACAGTTTTATAGAGCTCGATAATCGTTTTATAAAACTCGAAAGGCCGTTTTATAAAACCCGAAGATCGTTTTATAAAACTCGAGAATCGTTTTATAAACCTCGAAAGGCCATTTTATAAAACCCGAAGATCGTTTTATAAAACTCGAGAATCATTTTATAAAACTCGAAAGGCCGTTTTATAAAACCCGAAGATCGTTTTATAAAGCTCGATAATCGTTTTATAAAACTCGAAAGGCCGTTTTATAAAACCCGAAGATCATTTTATAAAACTCGAGAATCGTTTTATAAAACTCGAAAGGCCGTTTTATAAAACCCGAAGATCATTATATGAAACTCGAGAATCATTTTATAAAACTCGAAAGGCCGTTTTATAAAACCCGAAGATCGTTTTATGAAACCCGAAGATCGTTTTATAAAACTCAAGGATCGTTTTATAAAACTCGAAAAGCCGTTTTATAAAACTCGAAGATCGTTTTATAAACTCGAAGATCGTTTTATAAAACTCGAATATCGTTTTATAAAACTCAAAGATCGTTTTATAAAACTCGAAGATCGTTTTATAAATCCGAAGATCGTTTTATAAAACTCGAGAATCGTTTTACGAAACCGCAAAAAACCGAAACAGCCGTATAACGCAAACTAGTCACGACTAGTTCGCCCATGGGCGAACTAAGCCAAGCCAGCTTAGTTCGCCGATGGGCGAACTAGAAGACACTCAACTAGTTCACCCATAGGCGAACTAAGCCAGCCCGGCTTAGTTCGCCGATGGGCGAACTAAGAGATACTCAACTAGTTCGCCCATCGGCGAACTAAGCCGGCCCGGCTTAGTTCGCCGATGGGCGAACTAGGAGATGCTCGACTAGTTTGCCCATCGGCGAACTAAGCCGGCCCGGCTTAGTTTGCCGATGGGCGAACTAGAGACTTCCCGGATATTCCGCGTCTCGATCTCCCGCACTCCCGATTCGAAACTTACGTCTTTCGACAAGGTCACATTCTAAACCACGGCCGAAACATCTCCCGTTCCATCTCGATCCGACCTATCGTTCGAGTTTTTCAATAAAAACCGTAAAAACTTCGATAAAGAACTCGAAGAAACTGTATAAAACGGCGACGGTTAAACGTAACGCCTAACATTGCCTAAAACATACAATTTATTCGAGATTTCTCGTCGAAATCATAAAAAACGCGTTTTTAAATAAAAACGTCGAGTAAATCGTAAAAAACGTGTTTTTAATAAAAAGTCGAGTAAATCGTAAAACCTTACGATTAACTCGAGGAATTTATTAAAAACGATGTCAGATCAGGAAACGATCCCGTAAAATGTCGGAAAACGGATTTATCGCAAAATGGCCCGGAAGGGCCTAAAATGCGATAAAAACCCATCTTGCGATCTTAACGGAATCTAACCCGCAGATTCAATAACGTTTTGACGGTTTACTCACAGGAGGAAAATAAAAGTCAAGTTTAAAGATAAAAGGAAGGTTTGAAGAAAAATAGAAGATTTCCGCGGAAGAAAAGGAAGGATCGAGAAAAATGGAAAATTCCCGATATAGTCAAATCTGGGCAAAATGGAAAGACAGAATGACCAAGGCGAGGTGTATATAAAAAGGAGGTCTAGGGCAGAAGCAAGACACACAAAATTCAGAGCTCTCACCACTAAAATTGGCATTTGGGAATATTTCCGTTTTTCTGTTAGCGAGCTGCGTCTCAATTAGGGTTTTTCGTTCTTAAGTTTTCGGCTACTCTCTTTGTACCAGTTCTACTCAGATTCGGAATAAGAACCTTCTTGCTTTCAATCTCATTCATTCTCGTTTTAATTTCTAAGTTTTTGTTATCTTAATCTTCGTTGTGCGGTTCTGCAGATAGCCGGTTCCTCTGGAATCTTAGGGTTTTCCCGAAGTTTCCTTATTTACGATTATTTGACAGTAGGTGGATTTCGACACCCACAAGCGAGCTGAATGATAAGAACCCTTGGGGGAAAGTCAACGCCTCTTGGGCGAGGTGAAAAGCTGGTCAGATCGCCGTACGGCGAGCTAACTTGAACGGTTCAGCTCGCCGTACGGCTAGCTAACTTGAACGGTTCAGCTCGCCGTACGGCTAGCTAACTTGAACGGTTCAGCTCGCCGTATGGCGAGCTAAATGATAAGAACTCTCGGGGCAAAGTCAGCGCCTCTAGGGAGAGGTGAATGGCTGGTCAGCTCGCCAAGATGGCAATCTGGGTTACTTGGCCAACTCACCATCTTCTCGAGCCGGATAGTATCGCCCAATTCTGTGAGTAGCCTAGGATTTTTCCCATGAGTAACTAACTTACGGTTCTTCCGCGAGCAACCTAGGGTTTTTCTCGCGAGTAACCATCCCAGGGTTCTTCCGCGAGCAACCTAGGGTTTTTCCCGCGAGTAATCCAAGGTTTTTCTCATGAGTAACCCAGGGTTTACTTCGCAGTTTCTAGGAGAGCAAGTTTTATCTTTCCGAAATATTCTCTGAAAACGTCTTTTGCTCAATCCATACGTAATGAGATTTGTCCAACTCGGAAATAAGAAAAAACACTACGGGGTTTGATAGATTTTATCATTGCCCTTAGTGATCTAAGATAGAAATTGCGAGCTTGTTTTGTTGCTCTTCCCGTGGCAAAAAGTCGCGATTAGGTTTTCGATTAAATTAAGTATTACAGCGTTTGGGTGAGCGTTGGCTATAGGATTAGTCGCTGCTAGAGTTGTTCTACTGTTGGGGTCAAAATCGGTACGACGGAATTAATAGCCAAAACTTTCCGCAAGAATACAAAATGAACAGTTTTATAAAACTCGAGAAATCGTTTTATAAAGCTCGAGAATCGTTTTATAAAACTGGAGAATCGTTTTATAAAACTCGAGAAATCGTTTTATAAAACTCGAGAATCGCTTTATAAAACTCGAGAAATCA
>CAKOAT010220710.1:16468-40728 GCA_932364175.1 Eruca vesicaria subsp. sativa | reverse complement strand
GAAGAGAAATAGAAGATTTCCGCAGAAGAAAAGGAAGGATCGAGAAGAATGGAAAGTTCCCGATTTAAGTCAAATCTGGGCGAAATGGAAAGATCGGATAGCCAAGATGAGGAGTATATAAAGAGGAGGTCTAGGGCAGAAGCAAAGGGACACGAAATTCAGAGCTCTCACCACCAAAACTAGCAATTAGGAATATTTCAGTTTTTCTGTTAGCGAGCTGCGTCTCAATTAGGGTTTTCTAAGTTCATACGTTTTCGGCTACTCTTTTTGTAACCAGTTCAACGCAGATTCGGAATAAGAACCTCTTTGCTCTCTGTTTTCGTTTATTCTAATTTTAATTCTTAGTATTTTCGTCATCTTATTTTCGTTGTGCGGTTCTCGCAGATAGCCGGTTCCTCTGGAAACTTAGGGTTTTCCCGAAGTTTCCTTATTTACGATTTATTTGACAGTAGGGTGAAATCGACTCCCACATCTACCAGCGTTTTTGCGAGCTGCGACTTTGTCTTTCATATATCCAGACATCATTTTGATCAAGAGTTTTGCGGCTATGAGTGAGTAATCCGACCCCCCCCCTCCTTCTAGCGCCAAACTGTGGGAACCGAAATTCACACCGTCGATTTCCGTAAAATAAGGAAACTTAGGAAAATCCTAATTTTCCAGAGGACCCGGATCTCTGCGAAAGCCAACGAAAAGTAACAAAATAAATGTGGAAAATACGAAACACATGATAAAACGAATTTATAAAGAAAGTCGATATTATTTCGAATTCGCATAAGAGCGTTGCAATCTTTACAAGACACTACAAAGTATTTGGCCGCAGGGGCCGTCAGAGAGTTATCAAGATAAAACCCTAAACCTAGTCGAGTCGTAGCTCGATAACAAAAGACGAAAAAGATAAGAAAAAGAGAGTTTGATTGATTTCGGATTGAACCTTGTGAAAGGCTGCCTACGTACCCCTTTCGAGGATCAAGTCGAACATAGTTCAGTTGATTGAGGTGGACAAGAGATCGAACTACCTGGGCGATTTCGTCTAGTAATTGAGCGCCAGTCATAGAAACCGAACTTGTCGAGAACAAAGCCTAAGTTTCTAAGTGTGGAAAATTATAAGTCTAGAAAAGTTGTAAAAGTCTCATATGAGAGCTCTGAAATTCTTCCCTTGATTATGTCCTATGCCTCTTGCTTAAATACTCCCTTCCTTGGCGGTTTGGTCCTTCCATTTCGCTCATATTCGAGTTTATCGAGAATATTCCTTTATGTTTATCTTTCTTTTTTTCCCGCGGAAATCTTCTATTTATCTTCAAACTTGACATTTATCTTCAAACTTAACATTTATCTTCCTTTTGCGGGTAAATTTTCAAAACCTTATCGTATCTTCGGGTTAGATTTCGCTAAAGTCGCGAGATCGGCTTTTACCACGTTTTAGGATTTTCCGAGCCGTTTTGCGATAAACCCGTTTCACGACTTTATACAAAATTGTTTCCTTATTCGATGCCGTTTTTAATAAATTCCTCAAGTTAATTGTAAAGTTTAGCTACGTTCGTCTTTCGCTAAAATTGTTGCCATTTGTACGATTCACTCGAAGTTTTATTAAAAAGGCTTTTTAAGATTTTTACGAAAGATCTCGAATAATCGTATAGTTTAGGCAATGTTCGGTGTTTCATTTAGCCGTTGCCGTTTTATACGATTTCCTCGAGTTTTTTTGAGAAAACAAATTTTTACGGTTTTTATCGTAAAACTCGATAGATAGGATGGATCGAGATGAAACAGGAGAAATTTCGACCGTGGTTTGGAACATGACCGTCACGAAGGACGTATACCTTCAATCGAGGATGTTGGAGATCGAGGCTCGGGATAATCAGCTCGACGTACGACAAACTGAACCGGACCGGTTCAGCTCGCCGTACGTCGAGCTATCGGAAGAGCTCGTAGCTCGACGTACGTCGAGATATCGGGGGAGCTCGTAGCTCGATGTACGTCGAGCTATCGGGGGGCTCGTAGCTCGACGTACGTCAAGCTGAACCGGCTGGTTCAGCTTGTCGTACGGCGAGCTATCGGGAATCCCATCGCTCGTGATTTACGGCGGATGCGGTTTGTCGCAGTTTTGTGCTTTACTCGGACGATCGTGTAATCGGCTTTTGTTTTGTTCTTCCGAGATAACAATTTTCAAGTTTTCCGCTGATTTCCTTCACTTTATAAAACTTCTTTTATTTAATAAAACGACTTCTTTATTTTTATAAAACTATTTCTCGAGTTTAATAAACGACTTCTCGAGTTTTATAAAATGACTTCTCGAGTTTTATAAAACGAATTCTCGAGTTTTATAAAACGTATTTTTATTTTTACGGAACTTTTAGCCATTGATTCTGTCGTGACCGATTTTGACACCAACTACGTTGATTTCGAGATTACGGTTTTTTACACCAACAGTTAGCCCCCCCCCAGCTCGCAAGTTTTGAAGAAAGTTTTTGTGGGCGAGTGGAGTTGTTTTAATCGAAATCCATGGCTGTGATTTGTCTCATTGCGAAAGATGAGCTCTTCTTTTCAATAAGTATTGGATCATTACTTCACATATCTTCAATCTTTCAAATTTCTCTCCAACTTCTTTCTAGAAAATTATCAAGATGTCTTCTTCCCCAGGTGATCAACAAAACCATGAAGTCTCAGCTAGATATAAGCCTACGGCGGATTTGCAGGATGCTCGCATTTCCGAGTTCCACTTGTTCCAGGAGGAGATGGATCGCAGCGATCCTGATGAAACCACGGTGCCGGCTTGTGCAGCCACGGTGGACCTGCCCATTCCTGCGGAAGAATCCGAGGCTATTCCGGAGGAAGCGGCGGCCGTAATGAAACCTTCGGCAAGCGTCACCATCGAGCCGTCGAGTTCACCCGCTGTTCCACCCGTTGCTGAGGTCGAAACTGCAGCGCTTCCCGCCAAGATCAAAACGGTTGCGGCTCCTACCGAGGTCGAGCCAGTTACGACCTAGAAGCCTCCTCCTCCGGCCAAGAGGATGATCGTTCTAGGACTCCCGGCGCTTAGTGCAACGCTAGCTACTCCAGCCAAAGGTCTTCAGAGACCTTGCGCGAACTCTGATGCTCCCAAGAGAAAGATATGCGCGAAGGATCCAGAGGTTGGTGCTTCTTCTAGCAAGGCGCCAAGCTCGGGTTTGATGTCGCAACACCGTGCCAAGGTATAGGTTCGCGAGTACACCATTTAAAAAAAAAGATTATTATTTTCTTTTAATTGGTGCCTGATCGTCTATCTTGGATTTTTCAGTTTGTTTCGTTGATCGATGGAGTGATCAAAGAGTGCGGGTCTGAATTTGAGCGTTTGTCTAAGGAGCTGGCTGAGTCGCAGAAGAGGTCCACTCAGCTCGAAGGGAAGCTGAAGATGATAGAAGATGTGCATTCCGCGGAAGTGTCTCGGTTTGAGGCTAGGATCAGCGATTTGGAGCGCGATCTCGGAAAGACCGCGATTTCTTTGCTCAAGGCGAAGGATGCGAAGAAGTCCAAGGCTTTGGAGCTGCGCAGACTTCAGCGCAAGATGAAGAGCTTTGAGGGATCGGCGGTCCGTTCTACCAAAGAGGATGTTCCCGTTGAGGGAAGTGACTCCGACCCAACTCTTGCTGCCGAATGCGCCCTTGAGCCTGGTGCGGATGAGAGCAATGATCCAGAGATCGCTGACAAAGGTGAAGGTGTTGTCGTGGGTGCCAGTGATGCGATGGATGAGGATGAGACTCCGTGTGCGAAGGGTATATGAGGTTGTAGTCTCGTATGAGACCTAAGAAATTAAACCTTTTATGTGTTTGGCCAAAAATGGCCTTTGTATGTGTTCAGGACTAGCTTTTTACGGTTTTGAATCCCTTGTTGCTTCGGCAACTTTTTACAATGAACAATCAGTTTTTTGTTTGAACCTTTTGTTTCGAGTTGATATTGAGATAGGTCCGCGAGTTATCGTCTCGCATTCCTTTTCCTTTGTGGATCACCTTATTTGTTTGCTCGTTTTAGGAAGTTTAGTAAATCAAGTGAGCGTTTAAATATAGACGAAGAGACATGCCTTTAGGATCTCAATTCATGCCTTGAGACGTTATAGACCAGTGTGATGGGTTTAGGGCAAGACCTAGGTTTACTTTCGGATTGAGGCTATGCGATTACTAGTCGATTTAGAATCCGCGATAGGTTCTCGGCTTATACGATTCGTCTGGTTGGAATCCAGCATCTCACCGGGAACAAATTTTAAGTTGCCCGGAAGTGCTGACCAAAAGTTGGATTTATTTTATAGTGCTATTACCCTTGTGTCGGGTGTTCGAGAGCCATCTCTGCGAGATAACTTAAGTTTGTTTAGGACTGTTGTGAGTTTGTTGTGATCAGCAACAAACTATTTTTTGGTGATAGATGTTTACGTTGTTTGGGCGTTTGATATACCATGATTTTTACCCGCTTTTAGCCATGGTATTGATATGTTTTTATGAGTTTTATATATGTTTTGGAGTCTATTAGGCATGTTTTCAGGTTCAGGAGCACTTTGGAGTAAAATGATGATTTAGGTGCCCTTTTGGAGCTTAAAGGAGAGTTTTCCGAGATGACTATGAAGATCAGACAATGAGGATATATATCAATCGATACATATCCTGTGTAGTCGATCGATGAAGCTTCTATTGAATATGAAGTCGAGATACTCCATCGATCGATGAACACCATGTACCATCAATCGATGAACACCATGTACCATCGATCGATATGATGCGTGAAGAACAAGTTCAACTTGGCCGACTTAAAGCCTAAGTCTTCCCAATATTACAATAATGCCCCTGACGAGTTTTTAACCTAATGGAACTCTTATTTATAGTTTTTGCCATTGTGTTTGGCTAGACATGCTTTTTATGTTTTTCATGCCTTTTGATACCTTTTGTACTTGAAAGATTTGCATACTTTTCTTGTTACTTTGTTATATTCTATAAGTATTTATTTTCATCTTAATTTCTTAAAGGTTATAGAATTCTAGATTTAGAGGAAACACACAAAGAGATTTGTTGTTTCTAGAACCAAAAGTTCAATCCTCTAATCTATGAGTTTCTATTATTACCTAGTTGTTATGAATCTCTCAGTTATGTCTGAGTAGATCTCTTTGTTAGATTTAGGGTTCAAATAGTTATGAGGGATTATCCCCAACTATAAAATGTTGAATTGTTGATATTCATTATCCAAATGAACCCTAATGCTTACTCTAGAGTAGCTACCTAGAGTATAATCATGGATGTGATTTAATTTGTTAGTCATTGTCCTGAAATCATTTGGCATGAGCTTAGATCCTCTAGGGTTGTGCGAGAGCCGGTCTATGATCTTGGCGAACACAGTTTTGATTCGATCTTATGCTATATCGATCGATACTCCTATAGAGTCATCGATCGACAGCAACCCATATCGTTTGATATCGCTGTCAAAACATTGGTCGATATTGCTGGCAATAAGATCAATGGATGTGTCTATTTAGCGACTGCTATTAGATCTATCTAAGAATCGAAGTTCTCATATATCTTGCAAGCAATTCATTAAAACATATATAGCATTATAATCCTGATTATCTGAATAGCAACCTTGAATCTAACTACTTTCTTTTATTGTTTCAAACCTAAAATCCATTCTCTTAAGCAACTTACCATTGCTTATAAAACTGCAACTTTACTATTTTAAACCTATTCAACCTAGCATAATCATTTAGATTATATCTATTGTATTCCTTAGTTCCCTGTGGGTTCGATCCCTAAGTACTACAACTGAACCTCTTATTTGAGAGAGTAATTCACTTCTTAGGGTTAAACATTTGAGTGATATCAAATTAGGCGCCGTTGCCTTGGAACTTTGATAACATTAGATTTAATCTGATTAGGTCTAGGTTATTCTTCTTTTATTGTTTAATTATCTTCTGACACCAAAAAAATTTTCTTGTCTTTTTCAGGTACATGGCCAGCAGTACTAGAAGCAACAAGAACAAACACCTTTTGTACTCAGAAGATCCTCATGGCTTGGAACGTAGCATCCGCAAAGACCTACGCTCCTCATCGATCGACATCAACACATCCATGTCGACCGATACTTGCCTACCTCAGCCGACCGAGACACCTTCAACGTCGACCGATACTCTCACCGTCACATCGCTCAACATAAACAACCGTTCGTCGACCGATACCTTTCATCCGACATCGATCGATATACCTCATCTTACATCGATCGATACTAACCGGCGAGACATGGTAGCGCCTATTATTCTCACTACCGATGAGAATGGAGACCTGCATGATCAAGATGTTCACCTTCGTAATGCAGCAGGTCAGAAGCTGAACGCTCATAAGGAGATCATACATGAGCAAGAGACAGCACCTACAGACATCATTCAACCTGAGAAGAGGCTAACCAAGCTAGATCTTTGGCTGACTACAACCGTCCAGATCAGTTCTATTCCAACCGATCAGCCATCCGCCCTTCTGCTATTCAGAGAGGAGATTTCGAGCTTAAGCCGCAGTACTACACCCTTGTAGGACAATTACCCTTCTGTGAGTTGTCCAATGAGCATCCTATGGACCATCTGGAGAGGTTCGAGGATCTCATAACCGTCATAAAAGCCAATGGAGTCCCTCAAGACTATCTTCTCTGCAAGCTTTTCAAGTACTCTCTATCTGGAGAAGCTTTGCAGTGGCTTAGAGAACTACCACCAGGTTCTCTCACAACCTGGAGTGATATCAAGAACGCATTCTTGCGTAACTTCTCTGATGAGTCACACGCTGAAGAATGGAGGAAAAAGATTGCTACATTCACTCAGAATCCTGAAGAGTCATTCAAAGATGCATGGAACAGATTCAAGTCCTACCAAAGAGATTGCCCACACCACGGTTACAACAAAGTGCAACTTCTTTGCACTTTCTACAGAGGCATCACATTGGACTATCAGAGAGCTCTTGATACAGCTAGTGAAGGCAACTTCAACACCAGGAATCCACAAAAGGCTATGAAGCTAATTGATAACTTAGCTTCCAGCAACAGCACTAAGAACTTCATGAAGACAAAAGCTACATCATTCCTTGGGAAGCAATACATCAATGAAGTACAAGCACAGCTGGATACCATTCAGAAGTTGATAAACAAGCAGATCTGTTCAGTGGAGGATGCAGATACTGCAGGTGAAGATTATATAGAAGAAGATGTAAACTGGGTCAGTGGAGCTGGTATTCAGAGGTCTGGTAACCAAGGAGGATACAGAATTTACACAAGCCAGAGAAGCAACTTCAACCAGAATTCACAGAAGCCCAACACCTTCAGCAGCGGCAACCCCAACAACAACAGGAGCTATGGAAAGTCATTCTACTCCAACCCACACCCACCCACCAAAGATACTAAACTGGAAGAGATGCTTGACAAGGTCCTTGAGAGTCAGCATAAACTCAAGACAGACTTCAATGGGAAGATCGACTCCATCTACAACACCCTCCAAAAAGAGCTAAATGGTTTAAACACCCATATGAAGAAACTGGAGACTCATGTGTTTCAGACAGTAGAAGCCCAAAAGAAGCAGGAGCTTGCCAACAACAATAACATCAATGCCATCCTGGATGATGATTTTTGGCAAGAGGTAGTAGAAGAGATTCAGCAATCTGATGATGAGAGAGACTTCGTTCGCGACTATTATCGATCGATATCACCCCGTGATCATCGACCGATACCATCCCATGTACATCGATTGATAGACTTTGATGAGTGTCGTTCGATGGACTTAGACGAGTGCCCGTACGAGTGCAGTACCGCAAGACTATGACTCACGAAGCCTTCGCAGCACGTCACTCACATCCGCCCGTCCCTGTCAAGATCGAACCGCATGACATCGACCGACATGATTACCCTCCTATCGATCGACAGGAAGACCATGCTATCGATCGACGCACTCCAGTCAGTATCGCCTGATACACGGTACCCCACCGCCGAGTTAAACTCCCCAAGATAGATGGTGCACGTATTGACACATTCCGGGAGCGATATTACACTACTAGAAGCCCTCAGAAAGCCATCTTGGAGAGACCCACGGATATCTTTGAGTCCATGAAGATAGAAAAGGAAACTACTGGAAGAGTTCTCAGAAAAAGGAAAGAGAAGATAGCAAAGCATTATAAAAGGGAAGCTAATGAGAAAGAATTGTCAAGCTTCAGAAAAAGAGTACTCAGAATACCTAAAGTGAAACCTTTTGAAGAAGCCTACTTTTCACACAGATTGTGGATGTTTTACAGAGAAACAAGAGAGACAGAAGAAGACATAAGGAGGATGTTTCATCAAGTTAGAGACAGTCTTAAGAAGAAGACCACACTGGAGAAGAAGAGCGACCCAGGGAAGTTCACAATACCATGTTCTATCAGAGGTGTTGAGTTCCCTCGTGCCTTATGTGATACAGGATTTGGAGTCAGCATCCTACCCAAGCTTATGGCAGACCAGGTAGGTCTGATGATCGAGCCTAGTGAAGAATCCTTCATCTTTGTGGATTGTTCTCAGCAGAGCTTTGTAGGAATAGTTAGAAACCTTGAGGTACAGATCGGAGAAACCCTAATTCCTACAGACTTCCATGTCCTAGCCAACAAGCTCAACTTCAAGACTTCTCTACTACTTGGAAGAGCCTTCTTAGCCACAGTTGGAGCCATTTGTGATCTCAAAACCAACAAGCTCTGTCTAACACTCATCAACCATACCATCCACTACAATCCTGTTCCAGTCATCAAGTTTCCAAGAATGAAGAACCCAGCACTCGTAGCAACATGTTTCTGTGCCCACGAGTATGATTCCATGGCCGAGTATGAAACCGATCCAGACGTATCGACCGACGGCAGTCTTCTACCATCGACCGATACCAGTCGACCAGAATCGACCGATGAATACACATGGTCATCGATCGATACACTATTCCAGAAGACCGAGGACGAGTTTCCAGACGGCGATTTTGGCACCAGTGATTGGGAAAACGATCATTACATGCCCGAGTTAGCTAGAATCACTACTCAAGAGGAGTACGATGCAGATTATGTAGAGGAACGAGCCACAGAGTATAGATTTCTTTGAGAAGACGAAGTCAGACTTCTTCTCCCATCTTTCATCTTCCGACCATCGATCGATGAAGATCCTTCTCCATCGACCGATATACCCCAACCCAGATCGATCAAACGGCGTTTTGAATCAACAAGCGACGAACCTAACTGCACACAAGTCTATGTCCCACACGAACCACAAGACAGAGATTACTCGATTGGAAGCTGAGCGAGCAGTTATCATGAGAGTTTTGCAGTAGATACAGCACCACTACCATCCGCGATCCGACCTGAAGCACCCGTATCGACCGACACGGAGCACCAGCCATCGACCGACATGTTCCTCAATAGATCGACCGATGCACCAGCTCTACCATCGATCGATACCACATCTACACCATCCAAGGTACAAACACATACTTTCGATTTTACTTCACTAATTCCGGACGCATATGGTATTTTCAGGGATCCAGAAGGTCATGCACGAGCACAAGAAGGAAGAATCATTCCGATATCCTAAGAAGACGTTGCAGACATCCTTCAGATGGCCAATGGACCAGTCAACCCCTACACCCAACCACCCCGCTACCCTAACGATCAGCACCAATTTCAGCGAGCATCGGCCGATGCATGGCGACGAGCATCGACCGATATACAACGCGAGTTTGGGAAGAGAGCTTTCAAACACGGAGTTCGTTGTTTCTCCTGGGAAAAGAAAGACGAATTTGGTGTCTACAGAGATAAAGCTGGTTATGCCAGATAGGTCAACGGAGATATCATCCATGTCTACAAAGAAGACATTGAGAAGCTACTGAAAAGAGCCTCACTATTTGGACGCTCTTGTTTCTGCTTACCGGAGCATGCTGAACAATATTCTAAAGGAGTTCCAGATTGCAAGCTCTACATAGAAGTAGAGGTCACCAACATGCTGAATGAGAGAACCAGTGAACACAACTGGGAAAAAGCAGGATTGGGCCTAAAACAGGAGAAAGTCATATCGAGACTTGGAGGAGAACTACTATGGATTACGTCTAGCAATGACTTAGCACAGAAAGAAAGAGAAGCCCTACAAGAAGAATTTAACATATTGCATGCACAACTCGAATCTCAGAGACGACCATCGACCGATGCAGCACCATCAACATCAATCGACACAACCTTTGACGCACCTATCGAGAGTCACTTACAGAGGCTATCGTTCGATTACTCACCAACTCCATCGATCGATACACGCGCACCAGACTACTGTACCATAGAAGAACTTGAAGAAGCCACAAGAGATATCTACAGATCTATTGAATTTTGTGAAGACGAAGATTACAGATTACTAGACGAGTATTGGTTCCCAATACAGAGTGACGTTCAAGGATTACAGTGCACAGTGGAGGATATTCAGAAGGTGCTAGCAGATAATCAAAGAAAGCTCGCCCGCCGACCTGACCCATCCCCATCGATCGATGAAACCTATAACACATCGACCGATATGAAACCTCCAGAATCGACCAACGAGACCCCACACCACGAAACCAAGAAGCTGAATGCAGAACACATCTACAACATGCTTCGACATCATCAGTACAGCATTGCCAGCCTATAAGAGTGGTTAGAAAGGATCCAAGCTGAAGTGCATGGATTGAAAGCTAGTATGAACCGAAGCGAGAAAGCCACAAGAAGCTTTTTAACTTCATGGTTTGAAGAATCACAAGACAAGGAGAATACTTGATTCCCAACAACTACCTGCAACCCACCTCACTAGCCACCATACCTCCATAGTCAAGCTAAATGACTTTAAATAAGCGCTGAGTGGGAGGCAACCCACTGTTAGGTATTTTCTTACTTAGTTTTATTTTATTTTTACTTATTTCTTTCGTTTTTATTTGTTGTTAGGAACACAGCTACACGATCACTACCTCTATTGACCGATGAGACCCTGTCTATATCGCCCGACATATCCCTATCCATGACGATCGATGGAAGTGACTCACCACCGATCGATACGAACATCGGTCAGGTATATCGTTCACAATTTCGATATCAGTTACACATTTATTATTTGGTATGCTCTAACTCCGACTAGTTATACACTGAGGACAGTGTATGATTTAAGTCTGGGGGGACTGAATTACTGATGCTACTTTACGTTTTTGATCTCTTTAAAAAGTTTTTAAAAATTGGTTTTATTGAGTCAAGAAAGGGACAAAAATATTTCAAAAAAAATTTCTTTTGCTTTTTATCTTACTACTCTTTAGCACCATTCTTAGAATTGTTGATTGCAGAAAGTACTATAAATGCTAAAGTGGATCACCGATCATCCTATGACAACACTTTTCATGATTGTTTGGAAGAACAGAAGCTGATTTCCAACCTAACCTGACATCTATTGCTTGTCTTGGGGCTTGGTATACAAGGGATCGGAATCCTTAAGCAAGTCTGGAAGGTAAAAGTCTCAAAAAATTTGGTTTCCTTCTCTCCTTCCTTTGGCATCCCCAGGAAATAAAAGATTGAGATGATTTCTTGAGAGGCAGAGGGAGAGGTACATTACCCATGATCCCACTATTCTAAATCAAAGGAATGATCACACATTGTGGAAGTGAGGGAGAGGTACATTACCTATGACCCCATTATTCGCCTACACTTTGTCCAAGAGATTACAAAAGTTGAAAGATCAATAAGATGAACATTAGTTGTTCATTGGGATTGACATAAAAGAAAATAAAGTTTTGGATTCAGAGAAGGGGGATAAAGAGAGAAAAGGAACCAGATGAGAATGCCTGAAACTTGTATGAGTTGAATCCAAGTGTTCTTTGATCGATGCTCTCAAGGTAAAGCCTACACCTTTATTTTATGCATAAATGAAATCAGTAGAGGGGATAGAGAGGCATGATTGTTTAAGTTGATTGGCTAAATGCATTTGGTATCTAAGCTAGGATATGGTATAATGTACTTCTGTAGTTAGTAATATAAGATGTCGCTTGCAACAAAGTAGAAGTAATGATCTTAGAGCTAAAGATTTTATTGAGTCCCTACTGTTTTTAAAACTTCTTCAAAAAGAAACTAATGGTTTGCTTGAGGACAAGCAAAAGGTTAAGTCTGGGGGAGTTGATATACCATGATTTTGACCCGCTTTTAGCCATGGTATTGATATGTTTTTATGAGTTTTATATATGTTTTGGAGTCTATTAGGTATGTTTTCAGGTTCAGGAGCACTTTGGAGTAAAATGATGATTTAGGTGCCCTTTTGGAGATTAAAGGAGAGTTTTCCGAGATGAATATGAAGATCAGACAATGAGGATACATATTGATCGATACACACCCTGTGTAATCGATCGATGACGCTTCTATTGAAGATGAAGTCGAGATACTCCATCGATCGATGAACACCATGTACCATCGATCGATATGATGCGTGGAGAACAAGTTCAACTTGGCCGACTTGAAGCCCAAGTCTTCCCAATATTACAATAATGCCCCTGACGAGTTTTTAACCTAATGGAACTCTTATTTATAGTTTTTGCCATTGTGTTTGGCTAGACATGCTTTTTATGTTTTTCATGCCTTTTGATACCTTTTGTACTTGAAAAGCTTTGCATACTTTTCTTGTTACTTTGTTATATTCTGTAAAGTATTTATTTTCATCTTAATTTCTTAAAGGTTATAGAACTCTAGATTTAGAGGAAACACACAAAGAGATTTGTTGTTCCTAGAACCAAAAGTTCAATCCTCTAATCTATGAGTTTCTATTATTACCTAGTTGTTATGAATCTCTCACTTATGTTTGAGTAGATCTTTTTGTTAGAGTTAGGGTTCAAATAGTTATGAGGGATTAGCCCCAACTATGGAATGTTGAATTGTTGATATTCATTATCCAAATGAACCCTAATGCTTACTCTAGATTAGCTACCTAGAGTATGATCATAGATGTGATTTAACTTGTAAATCATTGTCCTGAAATCATTTGGCATGAGCTTAGATCCTCTAGGGTTGTGCGAGAACCGGTATATGATCTTGGTGAACACAGTTTTGATTCGATCTTATGCTATATCGATCAATACTCATATAGAGTCATCGATCGACAGCAACCCATATCGTCCGATATCGCTGTCAAAACATCGGTCGATATTGCTGGCAATAAGATCAATGGATGTGTCTATTTAGCGACTGCTATTAGATCTATCTAAGAATCGAAGTTCTCATATATCTTGCAAGCAATTCATTAAAACATCTATAGCATTATAATCCTGATTATCTGAATAGCAACCTTGAATCTAACTACTTTCTTTTATTGTTTCAAACCTAAAATCCACACTCTTAAGCAACTTACCATTGCTTATAAAATTGCAACTTTATTATTTTAAACCTATTCAACCTAGCATAACCATTTAGATTATATCTATTCCTTAGTTCCCTGTGGATTCGATCCCTAAGTACTACAACTGAACCTCTTATTTGAGAGAGTAATTCACTTCTTAGGGTTAAACATTTGAGTGATATCAGCCTTCGCGAAGGAACTATATCCTAAGAAGCTGTGTATGTATTTTTTTTATAGTCGCGGTCGGACTGTTTATTGTTGTTATTTTGGAGAGAAACGGTTTTCCGAATATTGGCGACGTCTTGCTATATTCGGAATTTCACTTTTTCTTTCGCTGCGTCGCTGAAAAAGAGTTTTAGAAATTTCGAGTTTGAAATTTCGGGAGTATACGAGTATACGTATACTCACCTACCCCCCCCCTCTCCTTTTTAGTGAGGGGGGACAGCTGGTATCGTCTTGCGACAAGGTGCCTACGTACCCTTTAGGGGGGATCAAGCCATCTCGTAGTTCAGTATTTTGCGGGCGTGTTGCCTAGTGATAGTATTTTTTGAGATGCATCGCGTTCCACGATCGGGGAATTTTGGTGCCCAGCATGTTTGCGATTTTATACGCTCCCGTCCGGACTACCTTTGTGACCATGTATAGTCCTTCCCAGTTGGCTCCCAATTTCTCGGCATTTTGTTCTGCGGTGTTCTAGAAGACTTTTCGTAAGACTAGTTCGCCTTCATGAAATCTGCAGTCTCGTACGTTTGCGTTATAGTACTTTGTGGCCGCTTGCTGATAGTTTTGAATTCGGATGAGGGCCTGATCCCGTCGTTCTTTAACCAGATCGAGTTCGTCGAGAAGCATTAGGTTGTTCGATTCTTCCCTTTCTGGAAGCAACCTTCTGCGTACTCCCGAAAATTCGACTTCTGCTGGGATCATGCATTATGTTCCGTACACGAGGGAAAAAGGAGTTTCGCCCGTTGCTCGTCTCGGGGTCGTGCGGTGCGACCATAAAACTCCCTTGAGTTCCTCAGCCCACTTCCATTTTTTGGCGTCGAGGTGTTTTTTGAGGCCGTCGAGGATAGTTTTATTAATGGTCTTGGCTTGTCTGTTGCCTTGAGGATATCCTGGAGTTGATTTTGTCAATCGTATTTTCCATTTCTCGCAGAAATATTTGAATCTATTCGAGAAGAATAGAGACCCACTGTAATAACCCTCCCGAAGGAGTAAAATGAAGATTAGTTGAGAATCAACTTTGTGGTCGAGTCGCGGACGACAACGATCGATCGAGAGCTTTTGAAGTACGAGATGATCGAAGAATGGATCGTGAGTGAACCATGAGGCATGATAAGCTGCTCTACCATATTTGACAATGTCTTAGATTGATCAGCCAGACGTTTTGGAAGCATAACATTTTTTAAGCACGACGATTCTAAAGCTCGACGTTTCTTAGTCACGAAGTAATCTGCAAAATTTTGTAACTATCAGTATTATATTATTAGGAGAAATAATCTTGGAAGCAGGATGGGAAGTAAGCAGGACGGTAAGCAAGCAGGATGGGATCGAAGAACGATGGGAAAACCCGAAGTTGGACGAAAACCCAAATTTCGATATCACGGAATTTTTTGAGGAAGCCGGAGGCTTGGGAAATATTTTTCATCAAGGTCAAGAATTATTTGGAGTCTATCAAGATTATTTAGAGCATCATAATGGGAGCGGAAAAATATTAGGGATTGATTACGGGTCGAAGAAATGCTGGAAGGACCGAAATCACACATATGAACCGAGAAGCTCGAGGTGGCTAGATCTAAGGGATCAGAACATGGTGTCAACAGTCTAGCAAGCTCAGTATCAACCGAAGCTCGAGGTTTCGCCGTGCATGGAAGCCCGACATGCGGCTTGACACACAGAAGCACGAGGTGCCGCCGTATCTGCAACCAAAGCATGCTGATCAACATGTAGCGGCCCGTGTGTCGCAACCCATGAAATCCAGCCATGCTGAGAGACATCTGGACGTGGTGTGTCACTTTGCATGAGATCAGGGCATGCTGATTGACATGTGTGCGCCTGTGTGTCGCCGCGCATGAGTCCGGAAGCATGCGTATCGACACACAGGCGGGTTGTGTGGTTCGACGTCTTTGGCCGGCGACTTCTATATATACTAGCACGCCCCCAGCAGTTTCATTCACTCATTCCACACAAAATAAACACCAAAGACGTTCCGAGAGAGAGAGAGAGAGAGAGAGAGAGAGAGAGAGAGAGAGAAAGATGTCATTTTGAGAGTATGGTTTTTCCCGAAGACCGATATTACACCGAGAAGGCAAATTCTGTCAAATCGGCGATTCTCATTGATGCTGAGGCGTAAGTTCTGTCCAAATCAATTCGTCCAAGGCTTATATATACTGTGATAGTCAAGTGGAGGTGCTATCCAAGATCAGTTTGGTTCTACGGGTTCAGATCAGTCGAAGTCCGAAGAGCTGTCCAGAAGATAAGGGAGGTTCTATTCAAGTTGAGTTCTGTCCAAGACCAGTATCACGGCAGGTTCTGTCCAAGTCAAGATCAGTCCATTCCAGTCCTTTCAAGACGTCATGGTTGGGTTTTGGCCAAGTCCTCTCTGATCAACCAGCTGCTTCTCGCCTATAACACTGTGAGTTGGTTTTGTGTGAATTCCACTTGGAATTTAGGGTAGTTTTGTGAGTTGGTTTTGTGTGAATTCCACTTGGAATTTAGGGTAGTTTTGTGAGTTGGTTTTGTTTGAGTTCCACTTGAAACTTAGGATAGGTCGAGTAGCATATAGAGTAGAATTATCACACTATTGCATGATAGAGTCCTTAGGGTTATTTATTAATCTGGACTCAGTTTAGCAAGGGCTAAGCTGAGATCTAATGGAATTAAGACTGAGTTAATAACCTGACAAGGACTAGGACTAGGATGCATCATGTTTTCTATTCTTGTGTGTTGATATGGTTGAGTGCAGGTTCCCGTTATCTAAGGATAGTTTCATAGCAGGAGGCTGAACTATCTTGGTAACGGTTTGATTTAGTGATTGCTTGTTTATATAATGCTTGTTGATTGAGTTTAGTCAGCTCTTGGTAAGGGAGTGACTAACCGGATGAGTTGCTATTTGCTAAGTATTGTTGTTTACTTGTTTAGATGTTAGTACTAAGTGTCTTAGGCCATATAGGCCGGACTACTGGTACTATTGGTTAGTGTTGCGTCTAGATAATATCGCTAGGTTGTGGATAGTTAGGTTCTGAAATCTATGTCCTTAGGCTAGGTCCTGGAATAAGATTGTGTCTAGTTTGTTTTGTGTGTGTTGCCGACAGCATGTGTGTAACCCGCCCATGCTAGGCATGTTTAGGGGTGATTAGTGTTTCCTCAGCCTCGTACCCAGCGGGTTCAAGGAAACCCCCTTATTCGCTGGATCGGGAAGACTCAGAGGAACGAGGTCATAGCTTATGGCTGAGTGATTACACGACGGTGTAATGTGGCAGTGACCCGATGGACTGTGGGCTGTCGCGCGGTGACCCGAATGACTGTGGGCCGCGGTCGGTTGAAAGTTCCTTCTTCCGGCCTTTGTGGTAGGGAGTTAGGATGTTGCCGATGTTGAGGAGGAACACGAAGTCACCAGGGCCCATGTTAGAGTGTCGAGTATAGGGTTATGGAACCCTAGGGTAAGTGTAACACTGATATACGGTGTTACGAGTTAGATCAAGTCGTAGTTAGTTATTATCTTATTATTGTGTTATTGGTGCTTTATTTTTTTGCAGGTTTCTAACATTGAGATCTAATCCCGGGTTAGGTTCCGGGTTAGATTTGGTGTTTGTTTGGTTAGTGTAGACCCGACGTTGGCCTGTGTTGTTTGAGAGATTGCTCATGAAAGGTGGTGGATACTGAAGTTATGCGATATCATTGATTGGCCGATCATGTTCTTGTCTGATTGTTAGTCGACCAGTTAATGATACTTGTATAGTTTTAGTGTCTAACATTACATAAGTACTAAACTCAGGCGTATATATGGTTAACTAGAGATTGGTTGTGTAGCCTTAGCTTTGATTGCATGCTTAGGCTAGATTGAGTGTTATTTTAGGTTTTTCTGGGTTAGTTATTAGGTTGCGGGTAGAGGCTGCCAACTCACTGAGTAACATTAGGTTACTCACCCAACTATGTTGTCCTTTTTGTAGGTATCTTTAGATATGGATGACCGTGATAGCATGGAGCTGGACATTAGGACCACCGGAGTAGATTTTCAAGCCTTTTGTATACGGTATTTTGGTTTTTGTTTAGTTGAATCGATTTGGCGTTAGGCCAGGACCGGTCTTGAATTATTTATTGTATGGATATTTCTTGAATCAATAAAGTATTATTTTTATATGCGCATCATGAGTACTCTGATATTTGACTAGTCCGGTCTAACACAACGTTAGGTCGTTGTACGGGTTGAAAAGCCTTAGGCCTCGATCTAACGGCAACGCTAATTCTTGGTATGGGTTGCAAAGCCTTATGCCTTGATTTAGCGGGAAGAGTTAGTGGATGAACTGGTATAAATCGTGGAGTAAATTTTGTGACTCTGACCAGATTGTCCCTAGCCCGTCACGTAGCGCTTCCGGACCATGGTGTTGGGTTGGATGGTCAGTCATGTTCTTGTTTGATTGTTGGCTGGCCTGTTAGCCTTTCATCTTGTTTGATGGTCAGTCATGTCGGTCGATCGTTCATGTTCTTGTTTGATTGTTGGCTGGTTTATCGACCATATCTCTAGGACGGTTCGGGGGTGTTACACCCATTGTCTGTTACGATTTTGTATGGGACCCCGTGTCTGCAAACTATATTTTCCATACGGAACTCTCTACTTGGGCGTCTTTGATGCTCGCGTAAGATTCCGCTTCGACCCACTTGGAGAAGACATCGGCTAGGACCAATAGGAAGCGTTTTTTGTTTTGACGCGTGCATTGGCCCGACTATATCCATTGACCATCGCATGAATGGATACGGTGCCGAGATGGAAGAGAGAACTTCGGCTGGCTGATGGATAGTGGGAGCGTGCCTTTGGTACTTCTCACAATTTCGTGCGAAATTCTCGCAATCCTTGATCTGCGTCGGCCAAAAATATATGTGGCATTTGATTTTTATTGCGAGAGACCTTCCACCGGAATGGTTTCCGCAAGAACCGGAATGCGCTTCATGCATTATCCGCAGCACCTTTTCTCCTTGCACGCAGGCCATAATTGGTCTAGAGAATATCCACTTATAGAGTTCTTCGTCGACTAGAACGTACCGTGCGGCCTGATTTTTTATTTTTTGGGCTGCCCATTTGTTGGGGTCAAAATCGGTACGACGGAATTAATAGCCAAAACTCCCCGCAAAAATACAAAAAGAACAGTTTTATAAAACCCGAGGAATAATTTTATAAAACTCAGAGTCATTTATAAAACTCGAAAGATCGTTTTATAAAACTCGAAGATCGTTTTATAAAACTCGAAGATCGTTTTATAAAACTCGAGAAATCGTTTTATAAAACTTGAGAATCGTTTTATAAAACTCAAGAAATCGTTTTATAAAACTCGAGAAATCGTTTTATAAGACTCGAAAGATCGTCTTATAAAACTCGAAGATCGTTTTATAAAACTCGAGAAATCGTTTTATAAAACTCGAGAATCGTTTTATAAAACTCGAGGAATCGTTTTATAAAACTCGAGAATCGTTTTATAAAACTCGAGAATCGTTTTATAAAACTCGAAGATCGTTTTATAAAACTCGAGAATCGTTTTATAAAACTCGAAGATCGTTTTATAAAACTCGAGAAATCGTTCTATAAAACTCGAGAAATCGTTCTATAAAACTCGAGAAATCGTTTTATAAAACTCGAGAAATCGTTTTATAAGACTCGAAAGATCTTTTTATAAGACTCGAAAGATCGTCTTGTAAACCTCGAAGATCGTTTTATAAAACTCGAGAAATCGTTTTATAAAACTCGAGAAATCGTTTTATAAAACTCGAGAATCGTTTTATAAAACTCGAAGATTGTTTTATAAACTCGAGAAATCGTTTTATAAAACTCGAGAATCGTTTTATAAAACTCGCGAAGATTGTTTTATAAAACTCGAGAAATCGTTTTATAAAACTCGAGAATCGTTTTATAAAACTCGAGAAATCGTTTTATAAAACTCGAGAATCGTTTTATAAAACTCGAGAATCATTTTATAAAACTCGAGAATCGTTTTATAAAACTCGAGAAATCGTTTTATAAAACTCGAGAATCGTTTTATAAAACTCGAGAATTGTTTTATAAAACTCGAAGATCGTTTTATAAAACTCGAGAAATCGTTCTATAAAACTCGAGAAATCGTTTTATAAAACTCGAGAAATCGTTTTATAAAACTCGAGAAATCGTTTTATAAGACTCGAAAAATCGTTTTATAAGACTCGATAGATCGTCTTATAAAACTCGAAGATCGTTTTATAAAACTTGAGAAATCGTTTTATAAAACTCGAGAATCGTTTTATAAAACTCGAGAAATCGTTTTATAAAACTCGAGAATCGTTTTATAAAACTCGAGAATTGTTTTATAAAACTCGAAGATCGTTTTATAAAACTCGAAGATCGTTTTATAAAATTCGAGAAATCATTTTATAAAACTCGAAAAATCGTTTTATAAAACTCGAGAATCGTTTTATGAAACCGCAAAAAACCGAAAAAGCCGTAAAACGCGAACTAGTCGCAACTAGTTCGCCCATCGGCAAACTAAGAGTCACTCTCTAGTTCGCCCATCGGCGAACTAAGCCGGCGGCGAACTAGAGACGTCCCGGACACTCCGCGTCTCGATTTGCCGCATTCCCGATTCGAAACTTACGTCTTTCAACAAGGTCGCGTTCTAAACCCTGGCCGAAATATCTTCCGTTCCATCTTGATCCGACTTACCGTTCGAGTTTTACGATAAAAACCGTAAAACTTCGTTTTCTCGGAAAGAACTCGAGGAAATCGTATAAAACGGCAACGGTTAGACGAAACACCGAACATTGCCTAAACTATACGATTTATTCGAGATTTCTCGTTGAAATCATAAAAAACGCGCTTTTAATAAAAAACGCCGAGTAAGTCGCGAAAAACGTGTTTTTAATAAAAAAAGTCGAGTAAATCGTACAATCTTGCGATTAACTCGAGAAATTTTTTAAAAAAGACGTCAGACCAGGAAACAATCCCGTAAAAAGTCGGAAAACGGTTTTTATCGCAAAACGGCCCGGAAGGACATAAAACGCAATAAAAACCCATCTCGCGATTTCAACGGAATCAAACCCGCAGATTTGATAACATTTTGACGGTTTACTCGCGGAAGGAAAATAAAAGTCAAGTTTAAAGATAAAAGGATGGTTTGAAGAGAAATAGAAGATTTCCGCAGAAGAAAAGGAAGGATCGAGAAGAATGGAAAATTCCCGATTAGTCGAATCTGGGCGAAATGGAAAGATCGGATAGCCAAGGCGAGGAGTATATAAATAGGAGGTGTAAGGCAGAAGCAACACACACGAAATTCAGAGCTCTCACCACCAAAACTAGCATTTCGGAATATTTCCGTTTTTCTGTTAGTGAGCTGCGTCTCAATTAGGGTTTTTGTTCTTTAGCTTTTCGGCTACTCTTTTGTACCAGTTCAACGCATATTCGGAATAAGAACCTCTTTGCTCTCTATTTCGTTTATTTTCATTCAAATTCTAAGTTATCGTTTTCTTATTTTTCATTGTGCGGTTCTCGCAGATAGCCGGTTCCTCTGGAAACTTAGGGTTTTCCCGAAGTTTCCTTTTTTACGATTTATTTGACAGTGAGTGGATTTCGACACCCACAGTTTGGCGCTAGAAGGAGGGGGGGGGGGTCGGATCTATCTTACACCGTAGCCGCAACATGTCCAACGAAGAAACGATGACTGGTGACAACCAAACTCGCAACGAACGCGACAACGTTGAAACACCACTACCAAAAGACGCGCCTGCGGCCAACGCTACGAACGCTAACGCCGAGACCGTCGAAAAGATGCTTTCCGAGTTTAGCAAAAAATCGGAAGAGCAGGAAAAGCTCATTGGTTCACTCGCAAAACGGCTCGAAACCCTAACCACGAGAACCAAAGCAATTCACCCCCGCGGAACTACCAAAATCCGCGGAAGGAGACTCGATTTCGGCGCTCCTACGGATCGTCCCAGAATCGATCAGGGAAACGTACCGGAAAAGGATTCCGGGAAAGAGAACCCTGACACGACACTGAACGAATCGGAAAAATCTCCTATTCGCGAACAGGAGACCGAAGGCGACGGCATCGAAAGGGTCAACTTGGAAACGAGCGACCAGGCCGACTCGACAGACGAAGACGCCGACGTCCATCCTAGGAGAAGAAAAACTCGCAGTCCTCAACCGGAGTCTTCTCCCGAACGTTCCTTTACTGGAGNAATCGGAAAAATCTCCTATTCGCGAACAGGAGACCGAAGGCGACGGCATCGAAAGGGTCAACTTGGAAACGAGCGACCAGGCCGACTCGACAGACGAAGACGCCGACGTCCATCCTAGGAGAAGAAAAACTCGCAGTCCTCAACCGGAGTCTTCTCCCGAACGTTCCTTTACTGGAGACGAAGGGGAACTCGACTTCGCACGATATGCAAAAACCGCCGAGGAGCGATCTCCGGTCACTCGCAGCAAACGCCGACAAGGTCGGAAAACTGCTGGCGATCAGACCGAGATTCGCGATCTCCGCGAATACATTACCAAAACGGCCGCAGCGGTAAAAGCGGTGAAATCTCAGATTCATCACGCGACCAGCGCCGCACCCGAGCTCGATCGGCTACTGTACGAGTCTCGGAAAACGCCTTTCACGGCCTGTATCACCGAGATCAAACTGCAAGATCCCGGAAAGCTTAAGGTGCCAACTTACGACGGGACGTCCGATCCCAAAGCACACCAGCAAGCGTTCCAGATCACCATGAGAAGAGCCAAGCTCAAGGACCACGAAAAAGACGCAGGTTACTGCCGCCTCTTCGTCGAAAACCTAGAAGGAGCCGCGCTCGAATGGTTCGCCAAACTTAGGCGAAATTCGATCGGAAGTTTCCGTCGACTGGCCTCGGAGTTCCTAAAGCAGTATTCGATGTTCATTAACCCGGAAACCTCTGACGCCGATCTCTGGAGCTTGGTGCACGAGGAAGACGAATCTCTCCGCGATTTTATAAGTAGATTCAAACTCGTCATGGCTAGGGTTAGCGGGATTAGCGACAAAGCCGCCATCGACGCATTAAGGAAATCGCTCTGGTACAAATCGAAGTTCCGCAAATGGATAACTCTCGAGAAACCGCGGACGATCCAGGATGCGCTCCATAAGGCCACCGACTTCATAACCATCGAAGAGGAAACTAAAATCCTGTCCGAGAAGCATAAGCCGACGAAAACATCCGCGAAGGATAACGCGTCCGAGCAGAAGCAGAAAAAGAAAAGCTCTCGTAACGACAAATTCGNATAAGGCCACCGACTTCATAACCATCGAAGAGGAAACTAAAATCCTGTCCGAGAAGCATAAGCCGACGAAAACATCCGCGAAGGATAACGCGTCCGAGCAGAAGCAGAAAAAGAAAAGCTCTCGTAACGACAAATTCGTCCATCACGAGGGACAGGATCTCCGAGGGGCGCATAACTACGCTATCAACTCCGGTTCGGAACAAGGGCGAACTACGGGTAACACGTGGACGAGAAATTCGAATTACGACGAGAATTCTTTCTGCGACCTCCACCAAACCCATGGTCATTCCACCGTGAACTGCAAAGTTCTCGGCGCCAGATTGACCGCAAAGTTAGTCGCGGGAGAACTTTCCGAGATATCTAGTGTCAAGGATCTCATCCGCGATTCGGACCGCGTCCCGAAGAATGACAAAAACGCGCAAACTCCGCCTCAGGGAAATCAGTCGGGCGAAAAACGCGGACGAAGAGCAGACGAGAAGGGTAACGATGCTAACCGCCGAAACATCAACATGATCATCGGCGGATCGCCATACTTTAACGATACCGTCTCGTCAATAAAATCCTACCAACGTAAAGCCGAAACCGGCTCGAGTTGGAAGGTGCCGACGGACGATTCTCCGACAGGGGTAATCTCTTTCAACGATGCTGAAACCGGTGGAATTGACCAACCGCATGCCGATCCCCTTGTCATCGATTTGGTGATAAGCGATCTAGAGGTTGCACGAATCCTGGTTGATACCGGAAGCACGGTCAACGTCATCTTCCGCAACACGCTAGCACGCATGGGAATCGACCTCTCGGAAGTCGAGCCGATTCCAAAACCGCTGACTAGTTTCTCCGGCGAAACGTCAATGACCCTGGGATCAATCCGACTACCGGTCGTCGTGAAAGAAGTGACAAAAATCGTTAACTTCGCGGTAGTCGATGTCCCGGCTATCTACAACGTGATTATGGGCCCGCCTTGGATAAATTCCATGAAGGCGGTTCGGTCCACGTATCATTTAGGCATCAAATTCCCGACGCCTACGAGAGTCGCAGTAATTTGGGGATGCCAAAGACAATCGCGATCTTGCTTCCTGGCCGAACATAAGCTAAGGCAATTAGCGGTCGCGATCGTGAAACCAAAACGGGCAAAGGTCACGCCACCGCCCGCAGACAACGACCCGAAGCAAGCAACGGCCGAGAAACCAGAAGTTTCCGCACCCATCGCTTCCGCCCAACCGGAGGAAACAATCCCGGACAAAGACATCGATCCCGCGACTGAAGCGATCGAGAATTCTACGACAGCCGAGTAAACACACTCGCGCAAACAATCAGAACTACGAGATGGCTTGATTTCCGAAAGGAATACGTAGGCAGCTCGCCTAAAGACGAGTTCAGCTATCCCCCCTTCCAAAGCGGGGGGGGGGGGGGGGGGGGGGGG
>CAKOAT010220599.1:14138-25399 GCA_932364175.1 Eruca vesicaria subsp. sativa | reverse complement strand
GGAAGGCTCTCAAATGAGCCTTGGGGTCCGAGGTCCCGTCGTATTCGGGAATCCTAATTTTTCGGGTATCTCTTATGTAAGAGCTAGCGATTTTGTCTGTGAATGGGGTCCCACGGGTTTCCTCAATCAAGCTCTCGATTTCGGGAGCTGAGCTTGTTGCTTTATGCACTTGAGCGTTCAGCTTCTGGAGGGCTGCGTGGGTTTGCTCCATGTATCGGCGAATAGCCTCAGGTCCTTCTAGAGGAAGGACAGTTGGATCTTCGCGGGGAATCTGATGGGAAGATTCTTGGTGGAGTCGAGTGTTGCCGTTGTCCCAAGCGTTAGGGGGACTAAATCGCTCGTTAGCTCTAGAGCCACTTTGAGGGACGTAACCCGGGGGGTGAGCTGTGGGATCAGCTTCCGTCCTCGGGTTATCTCGGTTAGGGGTCGCGCTTCCATTTTGGTAAGCTGAGGTCGGTGCCCTGCCTTTAGGAGGGGGAGACATCCCTTCTCCGGACCTAAAGATAGGTGGCGGAGGTGGCAATCGGGTGCTGTGTTCGTGAACCCTATTGGGTGCTGAGCTAGTCGTCGCTATGTTACTTCCCATAGCACTAGTTACGGGCGGACTAAATACTGGGGCTTCCCCGGTATGAGGTGTCCGGAAAACAGGCTCTTGCCCATTATGAGCAATGCTGTTGGGGGAGAAGTTTAGGCGTCCGCGAGGGAACGTGGGTTCGGTGAGTCGATCTCGAAAGGCAATTCCTGAGCCTTGGCGTTGTGATGGCTGAGTTGTCTCTGTTAGAGATCTCGTCACCTCTTCGAACCGTTGCTGCCGGGCAGTTAGCGGTTGCAAGGTACGCTCGTTGTCCTGAGATCTTTCTACCAACTGTACCATCATTCGGCGCATTTCGGATAGCTGAGCTTCCGAATGATGCGGAGTGTGTTGGCGTTGAGGGTTTTCAGGAGGAGTAGTTCCGGTGTTGTTTCCACCGGAAGACCTCGGGTTAGCTATCCCAGTTTGGTTCGGTTGAGCGTTAGCCGGAGGCTGTTGCTCGGATCGAAGGTCAGCGGGTTGAGGTTCCGGATCCTGAGGGTCCGGATCTCTTCTGTTCGGTGATCCGTCGATCTGGATCACGGGATCCGGGACGGATGGATTCGTTGCCTGGTTGGATGGATCCATTCTCGAGTTACGGAGTGAAGGATTCAATTATCTCGTCCCCACAGACGGCGCCAAAATGTGAGGGGTAAAACTCACTTCCTAGTTTAGGTTAGGTATAGATTGGGAAAAGATAATCGTGGGCTGAATCCTGTTGGAACTTGTATGAATGAATACGTTATTTATATTGATTTTTATGATAAAAAGAGTTTACAAGGATGATCTTGACGATTTAATAGAGAGAACAATGGTTGATAGAAATATGACCAAGAACAAAGAGTATTAGAGTCTTTTTATGTTGAATGAATCGAATCCCCTCTCTCTGATCTCTTCTCTTCTTTATATAGCTCTAGGTCACGTCCAACTTCTTCCGGCGAAGCCTCCATGATTATCTCCGTGAGTTGCGGGATTTGCAACAGCTTCCTCTTGACTAAGTCCTGCACGTTTCCCCGGAGCTGTTTCTCGTTAGCTGTTTTGTAAACGAGGTCCCGAGTCTTTTGTTCGTGACCTGTTTCTACCGATAGGTAACGATTTCATACGATCCTTGTTTGAGAGAAGGCTTTCTAATGGGCTCGTAATGCCTCGTAAATGGTTTCAGCTATTCGGCCCATTAATTCAGCTAACTGGCTAAATTCGGGCCCAACAGGGACCTCGAATATTTTTTTGCATCTCTTGACCTTCCTGGATCTGTAATTGCTATTGAGGTGATTCCTTGAGGATTCCGAATCCTCCCAAGTAACAGATCCTGGAGATCTTCTGGCTACCTCGTACGGTGGTTATTCCGTCTGGTGTTGGAAATTTCAAGCATTGGTGATAGGTGGAGGCTATTGCCTTCATCTTATGGATCCATGGTCTTCCTAGGATCGCATGAAATGGAGAAGGCATGTCGATGACTACAAAATTGGTCATTTTCATGATTCCTCCAGCTATAACCGGGAGCTTGATGGTTCCCAAGGAGGTAACTGTTTCCCTAGAGAAACCCACAAGGTTAGCTTTCTGACCGATAATTTCGTAGTCATCTATTTCCATCCCTTTCAGGGCATTATAGAAGATAAGATCGACCGAGCTTCCGGTATCAACCATCAGCTTAAGCACCTCGTAACCTGCTATGTTCAGGGTGACGATTAAGGCGTCATCGTGAGGTCTGTCGAGATCCGACGTCTCGCTCTCCCAGAAGGAGATTTTAGTATTGGTTTCGGGATTGGGAGGCTTAGATTGAGCTCTAGAAACGGCCTTCCGCACGTGGCTCTTGATTGAGTTAACTGAGTTAACTTAATAAAAAATAACTGCAAAAGAAAGTAAAATAAGAAGGTCGGAAGAAGTTACCTGGGAAACTGAATCAAGACGTGGAGAAGGTGGGGGAAACTGCAGATAATACGAGCAGCTTTATATCCCATCAAGCCTCGAGAATCGGAGGATAATTATTTCAAAATTCTTTTAATCTGAGTCGTTGATTTCGTTAAGTTTAATCGTATCCGTCGGATCAAGTAAAAGATATCCTCAAGAGAAGATCACGAGTAATCATTATCTCAACGAAAAGTTAAGATTCGGCGGCTAGGTCTAGCTCCCGAGAAAAGTATCTTTTCTCGAAAGATGGGGGCAACTATTGGGCCTGAATATGGCCCGTTAGCTGAAATTAACGGATCAATTAAATTAAGCCTAATAATGGGCCATGCGTGGGTTATCATTTCAAAGGAGAACGGAGCTCACCTAAGGACGGAGGCTACTTCCAAGGATTTCGGTAAAAGAGGTCACGAGAAAGAGGTCACGAAGAAGAGGTCCGGCTTCTCTTGCAGGAACCTAATAAAACAGCTCATGATACGAAGCAATAGGCATATGATTCGGTCAAAAGGAAGCTGTTGCAAATCCCTCAGTTTACGGAGGGAATCTCGGAGACTAATCAGGAGAGGTTAAACGTGACCTGAGGCTATTTAAAGGAAGAGAAATGAAGAGAACAGGGGATTCACACTTTTTACGAATTTTCACATACATTATCGCTCACAAATCATTCAGTGATTTCTTTGTATTCATTTCAATCATCTTTGTGACCCTTATTCATCAAATACAATCTTATTCATTCTTTAAGTTCTAACAGGATTCAGCCCACGATTGTCTTTTCCCCAATATACACCTAACCTAAACTAGAAAGTGAGTTTTACCCCTCACACTACGCTTCCTACTTGTCCTAACAGACTACTTCACAAAATGGATAGAAGCTGAAGCCTTCCAACAGGTAACTAAAGTCGAAACCGAACGACTCGTATGGAGAGACATCATTTTCCGCCACGGAGTCCCATACGAAATCGTAACCGATAACGGGTCGCAATTCATATCTAACGACTTCAAAGACTTCTGCGACAAGTGGAAAATTCGCCTCACCATGTCAACACCATGATACCCTCAGGGAAATGGCCAGGCGGAGGTTGCTAATAAGTCGGTACTAGAAAACCTCAAGAAACGCCTTGGAATCGATAAAAGTTCGTGGTTCGAAAGATTACCCGAAGTACTTTGGGCATGCCGAACTACCCCACGAAGAGCTACGGAAGAAACCCCTTTCTCCCTAGCCTACGGGATGGAAGCTGTCGTCCCAGCCGAAACCATCATAGGGAGCCTCCACCGAGAGCTCTGTACGACAAATCCCAAAACTAACAATCAGCTCTTATCAGATCCCCTCGACCTGATCGAGGAACGACGGAATCAAGCCTTGCTCCGCATCCAAAACTACCAACAAGCAATGGCTCGACATTACAATTCCAAGGTCAGGTCCCGGCAATTCGTTGTAGGTGACCTGGTACTCATAAAAGTTTTTAACCATACCAAAGAGCCGAACGCCGGAAAGCTAGGGACCAATTGGGAAGGCCCCTACCAAATCATCCATGTGATACGACCAGGCGTTTACAGGCTCATGAAGGTACGAACCGGGGTACCCGAAATCCGATCTTGGAATGCCATGAATCTCAAGAAATACTACCATTAGGTACCTAAAATCCATCGAACTACGTCTGGCTTGATCCCTTGACTGGGTACGTAGGCAGCTCCGTCATGAGTGCAGCCCCAACCTCACCTCTACATCCTCATCTTTACATTCAAAGGGGGCATGTGTCCAGAACACACGACTGAAGCTATTAGCTCAATGGTTATTATGTATTCCATAAAGGTTATTAATGAGAACATCTACATTTAAACATCTCAAGTTTCTATCAAATAAATCTAGGTCACGTCGAACCTGAACCTAAGGTTTTAAAATCCTTCAAATAAATCCAGGTCACGATGAACCTGAACCTAAGGTCTTAAAATCCTTCGAGTAAATTTAGGTCCCGGCAAACCAGGACCTAAGATCTTAAAATCCTTCAAATAAATCCAGGTCACGATGAACCTGAACCTAAGGTCTTAAAATCCTTCGAGTAAATTTAGGTCCCGGCATACCAGGACCTAAGGTCTTAAAATCCTTCGAATAAATTTAGGTCCCGGCAAACCAGGACCTAAGGTCTTAAAATCCTTCAAATAAATTTAGGTCCCGGCAAACCAGGACCTAAGGTCTTAAAATCCTTCAAATAAATCTAGGTCACGTCGAACCTGAACCTAAGGTCTTAAAATCCTTCAAATAAATCCAGGTCACGACGAACCTGAACCTAAGGTCTTAAAATCCTGCGAACAAATCTAGGTCCCTGCAAATCGGGATCTAAGATCTCAAAATCCTCCAAACATGTCCAGGTCGCGACGAACCTGAACCTAATCAAGGTCTCTGCGAATCAGGACCTGAGGCCTTAAATAAATTCAGGTCACAACGAATCTGAACCGGAGGCCTTAAACCCTTCAAATGAGCTCAGGTTCCTATAAACCCGAGCCTAAAAATAAAAAGAACTTCAGTAAGTTCCGAAGACTTGAAAATACTCAAACAGATTCAGATCTACGAGAAGCTACTTTTAATGGCCTTAAAGGCTACTTAAAAAGACTTGGATCTCTAAAAGACTTTGATCCGGTCATGGAACTCAGTTCCGATAATCTAAACGACCAATCAAATTCGGAATATCTGTGACCTCTAAGGTCACAAGGTCAGCTATCGATAAGATCCGTGAGTTACGCGAATCCCCCGCCTAAAAACCACGAAACATGACTTGAATCCAAGTAAAATAAACCAAAACAGGTTAAATAACTTGAAACAAAGATTGAAACCAAGAAGGGAAACAAGGTTTAAAACCCTCCTCAGGCCATTAACGCAAGATTCAAACACAAACAAAGGTTTAAAAGCCTCCTCAGGCTATAAGTCTTAAAACATAAGCAAAGGCCCGTAGGGCAGAAATCCTAAGAACATAATAGAAAGTTTGGAAGAAACCTAATCTTGACCTCCACCTTCAGAAACCCTCTGAACTTCACGGTCTTCCTCCATTGCCTCACTGTCCTTGACTGGGGCACCTTCATCCATCTCATCATCATTTCCTTCCGGGACCACACCAACCGGGGCTAAATCGGAACCCACCAAACCTAAGTTAGAACCATATCCTCCAGAAAAGGATGGATTGAACAAGGTAACCTCAAAAGTACCTGAGCTCTCAGAGAGTTGAGGAAGAGGGAGCTTGCTGACTGAGAAATCAGAAACCTGAGCTTTCTCGTAAGCGGCAACTACTTCAGGCATCAAAACCATCAAACGATTGTACTCCTCCTCGGCACTTTGAATCTCGTTTGCCAGCAGATCTTTCAAAAGCTTCGTGTTAGCCTGGAGCTCTTGGGCATAGATTTGAAGATCAACCTCGTCTTTCTTCTTGGAGAACTCATCTTTAACCGAGATAAGGATCTTGTTATAAGCATCGATCACCTCTTTCTTTCCCCTTCTAACGGCTAGTTGACTTCAGACTCCTTATTCTTTTGACTGACTTGAGATGAAGTAATCAATTCCTGAACTTGTTGTTCAGCGACCCTCCGAGCACCATTCTAGCTCAGTAACTCTCCTGATCTTCACTTTGATGTCAATCTCCAAGCTCTCGATCTTACCCTGTTGAGCGTCAGACTTCAAACCAAGTCTCTCGACTTCGGATTGGAGTGCTGCAACCTGAGCTCTAGCTTGGTCACGCTCAATCTTGGTAGTCTTCACCATCTCGGTAACCTGAGCTAGCTCCTCGGCATTAGGAGCACCACTCACTGTTTCCTCGAACCTTAGATGAGCCTTATTAACAGCTCCAGCCAACAACAGACAAACAGGCAGTTAAATAAATGTCCATCTAAGAAAAAACAGTAAAAGGAGGATAAAAACCCCTACCTGACCCATGTAATGAGCAATCTCAATAAACTCATCCCTGTTAGTCAGATTGCTAACCGGAAGAAGAGAGCACCATGTCTGCTTCATGTGCCTCATTAGTGTTGCTAAGCCCCAAGGGTCATCAAGAATGGATCCAGGCTTCGAGTGGGCGAAATTCCATCCAACGGTTCCTCCCCTCGAGGAAGAAGAGGAGGACCTGGATGGTCTGTCACCTTGATCGGCACGTAACCTCTTATTCCTAGGAGTTTCAGTCTCGGAAGGATCCTTGGTCACCTGAGGATCGACTTCCGTAACCTGAACTGCAGAACGAGGAACTATCTCCTGACCTCCCTCAGCTTCCATAATATCAGCATCCTTAACTGGAACGGAAGCTCCATCATCGAGGACCTCTTTCACAGAGCTTAGGAAAGATCCCCCCTGATTCTTCTCGCTTCCTCGTGAGGTGCCGGCAGTTTTCACTGGTCCACCCCTGGATCAGAATGATGGTTGGAGAGGCATCTTGATCGATTGAGTTTTCTCAGTTCCGGAGGTACTAGCTTTCGTCGAGATCGACACTACCGTATTACCCTCAGAAACTGCATTTATGAATTTCTTTAACGATCAAACATCTTGACAAACGAACTCATATGTACAAAAAGGATTAGCATATTACCTTCTAACTCCACAATAGGGATCGGAGTTAAAAAAAGAAGCGTGATATCGATCTGGAAACCTGGCCGCACCTATTCGAGAGGTAGTGTACGACGCCCAGGTACACGGAGTTTGATGTAGCTTTCGAAAGAGAGCCCTGGTAAGCTTGCCAGTCAGCGTAGGAGGATCTTCAATATCAGTAAACGATACAAGGCATACATCAGGTTACTACAAACAGAAGTGTAGGAATGCAATCCTAATAATCCTAACCAGAAGCATCATACCAAACGGTCCTAAGGGCACGACCCACAGGAACCATTGAAGGGTCAATCTTTACATAGAAATACTTCTTCCGCCAATCGTCATCGCTGCTGGAAAACTTAAAGATACCCAACCTGGGACGACTTGCGAGATAATAGGTCCCACTACCTCCTTCTTTCGAAGCACTCTCCTTTATCGAGAAGAGGCTCATCAAATCGTTAATCCCAACAGCGACTCCTTCCTCTTTGGACCTAGTAACGAAACCGTTTATCACCCTGATAACGGAAGGACAAAGTTGGGGAAGGGCTAGTTGGTAATGATCGAGGAGATCTAGTAAAAGGTCAGGGAGAGGGAACCTAAGATGACTCTTAGATATGTACTTCTCATGAACACAGAACCAGCCTTCTGGGGTCGTCTCGGGGGTTTCGTGATCTTCACAAGCCCTAGCTAACTCCTTACGACCCAGAGCCTGGACCATAAGGTTAACTACCTCTTGACTCCTCAACGCCGAAGGCAAGTGGGATCCGGAGGGTAGATTCTCACCAGAGCCACCGGTCCTTTTGGTTCGTTTGGAGACTCTCTAGGCTACTGATTCTTTAGCTTTCTTCCTCTTATCAGCCTTCTTAATGGACTCGCTCACTTCTTGTTTCACCTTCATAATTCGAGCACCGGTAGCAGAAATTCCGGTCTCACCAGAGCCCTCTTTTGGTCCGGCCATAACAGGGAACGACGAAAGATTGAGAGAAAATCTGTTCGAACCTCAGTTTTAACTTAATAAAAAATAACTGCAAAAGAAAGTAAAATAAGAAGGTCGGAAGAAGTTACCTGGGAAACTGAATCAAGACGTGGAGAAGGTGGGGGAAACTGCAGTTAATACGAGCAGCTTTATATCCCATCAAGCCTCGAGAATTGGAGGATAATTATTTCAAAATTCTTTTAATCTGAGTCGTTGATTTCGTTAAGTTTAATCGTATCCGTCGGATCAAGTAAAAGATATCCTCGAGAGAAGATCACGAGTAATCATTATCTCAATGAAAAGTTAAGATTCGGCGGCTAGGTCTAGCTCCCGAGAAAAGTATATCTTCTCGAAAGCTGGGGGCAACTGTTGGGCCCGAATATGGCCCGTTAGCTGAAATTAACGGATCAATTAAATTAAGCCTAATAATGGGCCATGCGTGGGTTATCACTTCAAATGAGAACGGAGCTCACCTATGGACGGAGGTGATAAGGGTTTTTATGCCTTAGAGCAAATCGATTGTAGTATTTTAGATTGTCGAACCACATGGAACTAGTGATCTAAGCACTAAGAGTACACAAACTTTCCTAATCTAAGCAAATAGAGAGTTCGATTTGTAACAAGCTAAGGTTCCTAAAAATATAAACAAGGTGATCTCAAATCCAATCTAGAAACAATCACAAGAACTACTTTTAATCAAATGATAAGGTAGAATCCATGAGATTAAGGCAATTGATCTAAAGCAATTAAAGTTTCAATCAAAATGTTCCTTAAGTCTAAACAACAATGCTAAGCAAGTCCTAGGTCTAGGCAAATGCTCATTTGCTTTTATTAATCAAACAGAAATGGTCATTGGCTTAATTAATTCAAGCAATCATTAAGATTAAGTTTAATAACTATCTAAAACCCCTAAATACAAATGGTCATTGGCTAGGTAGTTTTAAAGCTAAGGAGAGTTGGTTCAGTCATTTAAACATACACCTTGTGGGCAGAAAATGACTAAGGTTCAATCCTAGAGTGATCAAGTCTAGAAAAGCATTAAACACACACAACTAGCAAGGAAACACTTAGATCTACACTTAATCACCCTAGATCTACCTAACCCATGAATTCTAAAACTGTATACTCTTTAATCTCCATGAGAAACCTTAAATCCACGATGGATTCAAGGTTAATCATGTTAATGAGAATGAGAAATATTGGGCCACGATAGCTAAAGCCCGCTAGGTTTTATGTTTAAACCGTCATAACGGAATGTATATATATCTTGTGTACAAAAGTTGAGATGAAGAAGAAAGCATATTCAGTTTATTTTACATGGTATCAGAGCACAAAATCCTGAAACCCTAATTTTTGCTTTCTCCGTTTTTTTCTTTCTATCTTTTATTTTCCCTCCAAGTTAGAGCTTCTCTTCTGCTCGAGCTTGTTTTCTGATCAAACAAGTCTTAATACTCAGCATCATGAGTAAAGACGGAGCTGTAACAAAGTATGCTGGTGATTCCGGCGTGGTTACACCATATTCGTTGTACCCTAATGATAATCCAGGGGCAATGATAACTTCTGTTTCATTAACCGGAGATAACTATAATGAGTGGTCTTCTGAGATGTTAAACGCTCTTAGCGCTAAGAAGAAGATTGGGTTCGTTAATGGCTCGATTGCCAAACCGGAGACTGCTGGAGCTGATTTGGATTCTTGGACATCGGTTAATTCGATGGTCATTGGATGGCTTCGAACCTCGATTTCTCCTCGGGTTCGAACTACGGTATCGTTTCTTACAAACGCACGTGAGTTATGGGAGAGCTTAAGGAAGAGATTTTCCGTGGGCAACAAGGTTCGCGTTCATCATCTCCGAGCTCAACTCGCAGCTTGTCGTCAAGATGGTCAATCCGTAATTGATTATTACGGAAGAATGGCGACGATGTGGGATGAACTCTACGCCTACAAACCCATTCCGACGTGTACATGCGGTGCCTCTGCAAAATTTGCTGCAGAAAGGGAGGAAGAGAAAGTACAGCAATTTGTTATGGGCCTTGATGAATCTCGTTTTGCAAACGTGATTACTTCCATCATCGATGCAGAACCATCTCCAGATTTGGAACAAGTGTACTCTCGAGTTATAAGGGAAGAACACAGACTTAACTCTTCTAAGTCACGAGAATCAGCAGATGTTGTTGGATTTGCTACACGTGGAGATGCTTCTGGCTCTGAGCTACGCGTTGACTCCGTTTCCGGCAAGAGCAGAGATCGATTGCTCTGTTCTCACTGTGGTCGTTCCGGACACGAGAAAGCTTTCTGCTGGAAACTAACAGGGTATCCTGAATGGGTCACTGAGCGCAATGCTCGTACTGGTGGAAGAGGAAGCAATCGCGGTGGTCGTGGAGGCTCGGGATCAGCTACAGGTCGTGGAAAAGCCTTAGCAAACATCGCTCATGCAACTTCTTCGCATTCCTCTGTTTTTCCTGAACTTACTGCAGATCAATGGAAAGCAATCAGTTTGCTTGCTCAAGAGAAAACCGAGTGTGCGACGCAAGACAAGCTTTCGGGTAAGTTCTCGGGTGACATCATTATCGACACCGGCGCTTCCCATCACATGACAGGGGATCTGTCTTTACTTGTTGATCTTGTTGAGACATCTCCATGTTTAGTGGGATTTGCGGATGGGAGTAAGACATACTCCGTTAGTATGGGAGTATTACCTATCACTGATGCCGTCTCACTTGTTAATGTTCTTTATGTTCCAGATCTTAATTGCTCTTTGATTTCTGTGTCTAAACTGCTTAAGCAATTGAAGAACTGCTTTGCGATGTTTACTGACACTCTATGTATTGTCCAGGACCGTTTCACGAGGACCCTGATTGGAGCCGGTGAAGAACGGGACGGAGTGTATTATCTAACGGATGTAGCAACAGTTCGCGCTAACAGAGTAGGAGTCGTTTCTAATAAGACTTTGTGGCATCAGCGGTTGGGACATCCAGCGTTTTCAGTGTTTTCATCTTTGCCATTTTCTGATGTTTTAAAATCGTCTACCCCGGGTCCTTGTGGCGTTTGTTTCCGGGCTAAACAAACAAGAGAAGTTTTTTATGATAGTTTCAATAAAACTAAAGCATGTTTTGATTTGATTCATGTTGATGTCTGGGGACCATACCGTACTCCATCTACGTGCGGTGCTGTTTATTTTTTGACAATCGTTGACGATTATTCTAGAACTATATGGCTTCATCTTCTGTTGGAAAAATCAGAG
>CAKOAT010220599.1:2136-14053 GCA_932364175.1 Eruca vesicaria subsp. sativa | reverse complement strand
CTGTATATTCTTGGGATATCCATTTGGGAAGAAAGGATGGAAAGTCTATGATTTAGACACTGGAGAATTTTTGGTTTCTCGTGATGTTGTGTTCCGCGAAGATGAGTTCCCATATCGAAATAAAGTTGGTGGTGTTATTAACGACTTGCCAGATCCACTTGACATGGCCGATGATGATTGGATTGTTAATCCTGATAACTTGTATACGAGGGACAGGGGGAGTACGGTCGAGCTTGATGACAACTCGTCTCCGCCTGTGCAAGGCGATATTTCAGCAGTAACTCCTCTTCCTAATGAGCCAGTGATCGAGACAGTTACTTCCCCCCCTGACCTGAGTACACATGATACTTCTACAAACGAGACAGCCCCGGTACACATACCTGATGATTCAGCAATTGTTCCTTCTACCGGTTCTCACGCAGCCAATGATGATTCGACTCCAGCACTGGTCGATGATCCTCCTCCGGCTGCTCTTTTGGACCGTGGTCAACGCACACGAAAACCACCAAAGAGACTTGATGATTATATGCTGTATCACGTCCGCTGCATTGATAATACACTTCCGGCTCCTGTCTCCACCGACTCGTCAGACTTGTCCTCTACGGTCTCAGGTAATACTCCTTATCTTCTTGAACATTACATGTCTGATGCGGTGTTCTCTTCAGGCCACCAAGCATTCTTGGCAGTGATTCTCGCAGGAGTGGAACCTAAGAGTTACAAAGAGGCATTACAAGACAAGATTTGGCGAGATGCAATGGTTGCTGAAGTTGATGCTTTTGAGAAAAATAAAACTTTTAGTATTGTTGATCTCCCTGAAGGTAAAGAAGCTCTCGGAAATCAATGGGTATATAAGTACAAATATCGAGCTGATGGCACGATTGAACGTCCTAAGGCACGACTGGTTGTACTTGGTAATCATCAAGTGGAAGGAGAAGATTATAATGAAACTTTTGCACCAGTTGCAAAAGTCACCACCATTCGTGCTCTTCTCAAAATCATTGCAGTTAAAAAATGGGAGGTACATCAGATGGATGTACATAATGCTTTTTTGCATGGAGACCTTGAGGAAGAAGTATATATGAAACTGCCATTGGGATTTCGTCACTCTCAGCCAAATAAAGTATGTCGCCTGCACAAGTCTCTGTATGGTCTTAAACAGGCTCCACGTTGTTGGTTTGAAAAGCTCACTACAGCTTTAAAAGAGTTCGGTTTCTATCACTCTTACTCGGATTATTCTCTCTTTATTTATACTCGTGGGAAGATTGAGCTGAGAGTTCTCATCTATGTTGACGATTTGTTGATTTGCGGTAATGATAGTGCTGCGCTTACCTCTTTCAAAGATTATTTGGGAACATGTTTTCACATGAAGGATCTCGGGAAGTTGAAATATTTCCTTGGTTTGGAAGTCTCTCGCAACAATGAAGGTATTTTTTTGTCACAACGAAAATATGCTTTGGAGATCGTCAGAGATATGGGTATGCTTGGATCAAAACCTGTTTATTTTCCGATGGAGCAACAACACGATCTCGGCAAAGACAAGAGTCCGTTTTTGGTCAATCCAGTTCGCTATCGCAGCTTAGTTGGCCGACTTATTTATCTTCTCATCACTAGACCAGATCTCTCTTACTCGGTGCATACACTCTCACAATTTATGCAGGCACCACGAGAGGCTCATTGGGAAGCTGCTCTACGTATTGTTCGCTTTCTCAAGTGCACTGCTGGTCAAGGAGTTATGTTTCGCTCAGACACAGACCTGACTCTCACTGCATATTGTGATTCTGACTGGAACTCGTGTCCATTGTCACAACGATCGTTGACTGGTTACTTAACGTTTCTTGGTGGTTCTCCTATATCCTGGAAATCTAAGAAGCAAGATAAGGTTTCTCGTTCCTCAGCTGAAGCTGAGTATCGCGCTATGAGGCACACTTTGGATGAGATTTTGCATCTTCTACAACTGCTCAAAGAACTTGGTTTTCCTCAAGCTCAACCTGTTCGTCTTTTCTGCGATAATCAGGCAGCTATTTACATCGCAGCAAATCCTGTCTTTCATGAAAGAACGAAGCATGTCGAATCTGATTGTCATGCGGTCAGAGATGCAGTCCTTGATGGTACAATCGCCACACCCCACATCCGTACTCACGAACAGCTAGCTGATCTTCTGACGAAGGCTTTAGGGAGACAACAATTTGAGCGTTTAGTGTCCAAGTTGAGCATTCTTAATCTTCATGCTCCAACTTGAGGGGGAGTATTGGGCCACGATAGCTAAAGCCCGCTAGGTTTTATGTTTAAACCGTCATAACGGAATGTATATATATCTTGTGTACAAAAGTTGAGATGAAGAAGAAAGCATATTCAGTTTATTTTACAAGAAACAAGATATAAGATGAAATACTTCCTTAAAATGATAAAAAGGTTCAAGATTTTACAATTAGAAACAAGTTCTTGAGAGAAAGTGAGATACTTTTAGGGTTTTTGGGGGGTAAAACTATATATAGAAGGTCCAAATTCGTTCTGGTTCAATTAAATTAAACTGGGTCAAACCGGTTTAAACGGGGTCAAACCGGCTTAAACCGGGTCAAAATCTTGAGTTTGTAACGTCACAACGGCCGCGACCCCAAATCCCCCGCGGTCATCACCTGCGAAATGTCCCTGTTAGTTTCTCGACGTTTGATCGCGACCTCGTCACATCCGCGTCGTAAGCTCGCGGCTGATGCTCTCGAACCGCGATTGTGTTCTTGCGGCCACAACCTAACCACGGCGTCTCTCCTCTCCGCCACAGACAAGCTCAGCCCGTGTCTTCGTCAGCCGTGCTCCAGCTCCTCCGTGTCGGAATCAAGCCTCACCATCGTCGCAGGCTTGGCTCGTGTGGTGGTTGGTTCGTGTTTCCGCCAGCAACACCACAATCATCATCTGCAAATCCGGTGAACATCACCGTCGTGCTCTCAGATCCAAGCCGTGGTGGTCTCCGGTGCTCGAGTCTCGCCGTCGTAGGCTCACCGTCGTGCTCATCGTCGCCGTCGGGATCTGCAACACAAAAGCTCGTGAGCTCCCATGGCCACTTTTTCCCTTTTTGCAACCTAGGTCCTTAAGTTTTGATTATTTTGAAATCAGCTCCAAACTTTGTAAAGTGCAGAAACACCCTCTCGAATCAACCCCTTGACTTTTGATTGTGCATTATAAACCCAGCGAATATTACTTATTTGCAATCTTGGTCCCTGTATTTTCGTGGCCTTTCGTTTCTGACCCAAAACTTCCATAATTGCATAGACAACCTTGCAATTTCACCCCAAGCTTCCAAATATGCATTTTAAACCCTGTTTTATGCAAATGAACAAATGTATGCACTATATACCTATAATATGCAATCTAAATGATCAAATGAACAAAAATAGGATACTAAAAACCTATAAAAATATGAGATATCAGGAGGCTACTTCCAAGGATTTCGATAAAAGAGGTCACGAGAAAGAGGTCATGAAGAAGAGCTCTGGCTTCTCTTGCAGGAACCTAATAAAACAGCTCAGGATACGAAGCAAGAGGCATATGATTCGGTCAAAAGGAAGTTGTTGAAAATCCCTCAGTTTACGGAGGGAATCTCGGAGACTAATCAGGAGAGGTTAAACGTGACCTGAGGCTATTTAAAGGAAGAGAAATGAAGAGAACAGGGGATTCACACTTTTTACGAATTTTCACATACATTATCGCTCACAAATCATTCAGTGATTTCTTTGTATTCATTTCAATCATCTTTGTAACCCTTATTCATCAAATACAATCTTATTCATTCTTTAAGTTCTAACAGGATTTAGCCCACGATTGTCTTTTCCCCAATCTACACCAAACCTAAACTAGAGAGTGAGTTTTACCCCTCACATTCGCCCACCGACGAACTAAGCCAGACTGGCTTAGTTCGCCGATGGGCGAATTAGGAGTCCCTCGACTAGTTCGCCCACCGGCGAACTAAGCCAGCTTGGCTTAGTTCGCCGGTGGGCGAACTAATCCCGTCCCGGCTAGATCGCCGTTGGGCGAACTAAGAGGTGCTGACTTTGCCCCATAGGTTCCTATCGCCTAGTTCGCCATATGGCGACCTAGCCAAGTTGAACTAGCTCGCCGTACGTCGAGCCGACCATCCCGAGCCTCGATCTCCCACATCCTTGATTCAAGGCATACGTCCTTCGACACGATCGTATTCCGAATCACGGTCGAAATGTCTCCCGTTTCGTCACGATCCGTCCTATCGTTCGAATTTTACGATAAAAACCGTAAAACTTTGTTTTCGCGAAAAGAACTCGAGGAAATCGTATAAAACGGCAACGGTTAAACGAAACACCAAATATCGCCTAAACTATACGATTTATTTGATATTTTTCGTAAAAATCGTACAAAACGCGATTTAAATAAAACCCAGAGTAAATCGTAGAAAACGGTAACGATTAATCGAAACATCGAACAATGCTTAGCTTTACGATTAACTCGATAAACTTATCTAAAAACGGCATCGTATCAGGAAACGATCTCGTCTAAAGTCGTAAAACGGATTTATCGCAAAACGGCTCGGAAAGTCATAAAACGCGATAAAAGCCACTCGCGACTTTAAACGAAGTCCAACCCGAAGATACGACGACGTTTTGGCGATTTACCCGCAGAAATAAGATAAATGTCAAACTTGAAGATAAATGTCAAGTTTGAGGATAAATAGAAGATTTCCGCGGGAAAAAAGGAAATATCGAGATAAATGGAAGATTCCCATTAAACTCGAATCTGAGCGAAATGGAAAGACTAAAACGCCTAGGAAGGGAGTATATAAGCAAGAGGCATAGGGCAGAAGCAAAGGGAAGATTTTCAGAGCTCTCATCTGAGACTTTCACAACTTTTCTAGACTTAGAATTTTCCGCACTTAGAAACGTAGGCTTTTTCTCGACAAGTTCGGTTTCTATGACTGGCGCTCAATCACTAGACGAACTCGCCCAGGCAGTTCGATCTCTTGTCCAGCTCAATCAACTGAAATACGTTCGACTTGATCCTCGAAAGGGGTACGTAGGCAGCCTTTCATAAGGTTCAGTCCGAAATCATTCAAATCCTTTTTCTTATCTTTTTCCGTCTTTTGTTATCGAGCTGCGACTCGACTAGGTTTAAGGATATGTTGATAACTCGCTGACGGCCTTGCGGCCAAAGCCTTTGTTAACCCTTGTAACGATCGCAACGCTTTTACGCGAAATCGAAATAAGATCTACTTTTTCTTTAAATTCGTTTTATTACGTTTTTCGTATTTTTCCGCATTTATTTGGTTACTTGTCGTTGGCTTTCGCAGAGATCCGGTTCCTCTGGAAAATTAGGGTTTTCCTAAGTTTCCTTATTTAACGGAAATCGACAAGTGTGAATTTCGGTTCCCACAGTTTGGCGCTAGAAGGAGNAAATCGAAATAAGATCTACTTTTTCTTTAAATTCGTTTTATTACGTTTTTCGTATTTTTCCGCATTTATTTGGTTACTTGTCGTTGGCTTTCGCAGAGATCCGGTTCCTCTGGAAAATTAGGGTTTTCCTAAGTTTCCTTATTTAACGGAAATCGACAAGTGTGAATTTCGGTTCCCACAGTTTGGCGCTAGAAGGAGGAGGGGTCGGATTACTCTTACTCATAGCCGCAAAACGCTTGACCAAAACAATGTCTGGATGTATGAAAGACAAAGTCGCAACTCGCAAAAAGACGCTGGTAAAACAACTCCAGCAGCAACTGCTCCTACAGCCAACGCTCACGCAAACGCTGTAGTACTCAACAAAATCGAAAACCTAATCGCGACTCTTCGCCACGGGAAGAGCAACAAAACAAGCTCACGATTTCTATCTCAGATCACTAAGGGAAAGATAAAATCTATCAAACCCCATAGTGTTTTTCTTATTTCCGAGTTGGACAAATCTCACGGGTTAAGCAAAAGACGTTTTCCGAGAACTTTTCGGAAAAATAAAACTTGCTCTCCCAGAAACCGCGAAATAAACCCTGGGTTACTCGTGGAAAAACTCTAGGTTATTCACGGCAAAACCCTAGGTTGTTCGCGGAAAAACTCTACGTTATTCGCGGCAAAACCCTAGGTCCCCCGCTGAAAGTCCCTAGGTTACTCGCGGAAAAAACCCTAGCTTATTCGCGGAAAAACTCTATATTATTCGTGGAAAAACCCTAGGTCATTCGCGACAAAACCCTAGGTTGCTCGCAGAAGAACCTTAGGCTACTCACAGAATCGGGCAATACTACCCAGCCAAAAAGACGGTGAGTTGGCCAAGCGACCTAGCTTGCCATCTTGGCGAGCTGACCGGCTTTCCACCTCGTCCTAGAGGCACTGACTTTTCCCCGAGGGTCCGCACAATCCAACTCATAGCTACGGTGAGCCTGATAGTACTCTAAACAATAATCGCACTGCTTTTCGTTTCGTCTCAATCGGACTTTTCGTTGAGATTCTACGACGAAAACAAGTCAACTCGACGAATCGAGATCACCCGCGCCAAGCGTCTTAGCTCATCGAACATAGAGCTAGCTAGCTCGCCATACGGCAAACTGAAACAGGCGCCTAGCTCGACTAAGAGACGCTGACTTTTCCCCAAGGGTTCTTACCATCCGGATTGCCACACGGCGAGCTGAAAGGGTTCACCCGACTTGCCCTACATCGAGCTGAACCAATCCTTGAGTTTCTCTCTCAAGTCTTGATCGCGCCGATTCTCGTTTCGTCTCAATCGGAATTTCCATCGGGATTTTACGATAAAACCGCGAAGACTTGTTTCTTCGTATAAGTTCGAATCAATCGTCTAAAACGGCAACGGTTGACTTAAAACCAAAGTTTCCTAAACTATACGAGAAATCTGAACTCTCTAGACCCAACCCGGTTTTACGAAACTCTGCCACGGTAAGTCGAAAACATCCAATCATATACACGTGATTGATTTTTTTGATATACAAAGCGCACCAAGTCGGTCAAATAAAACCAGCAGTACGAAGAACCAAGAACATGAGCTCCGATGATTAAGTCTTCTCCCCGCTCCAATACTCTTGCTGGTAATTCGTCAAAGACCGGTAAGTCAAAAGAAGAAGAACGAAGAATAGACGATCCCAAATCATCGATGAAACTAAGGTATGTCCGATTTGAAAATTTTATTAGACTTCTAATTTCTCGTAGGTAAGAAACGAAAACGTCTTGTAAACCGCCGTGAAACCTAGAGAACTTAGAATTTAGAGAATAGTCTAGCATGCTAAGTCGTAAGCAATTTTTGTCTATCTCGATTTGTTGTTTTCTAACCATTCAGGCATAACTCGCAAACCGATCCAATCTCTCGTACAACCGAGAAACGATCGCCACGCATTCAAACGTACTCATTTCCTAAAAGAAAGAGGGAGCTAGATACGCTGACGTTGTCTTAAAAACGACTCGCTCCTAGAAATTTTCGTAAACCAGACATACTCCAAGTCATCGCCAATCTACCACAGTCTTTAACCAACCCGGATTATCGATCATCTGAATCCTTCAAAGGAAACTCGTCTTTTTTCTTTTCGTCGAATATTTTCCCTTGCGTCGAGAAAATGCTTTCTATAAAGCAAACTCTCGCCAAAACAAGCAGAAAAATATTCGGACAATGCGATGCCTCGTCAAAATCATCCCAAAAGCATACGACAATCTAAGAACCGTCTAAACGCTAAAGACTGATCCAAACCATTTGGGAAATAATCTCAAGGAATATACGGCATCTCTCGTCGCAATCATGCGGTTCTAAAATCTCTGCGAAACTTCAGAGCAAAACTCGATGATTTGCCGAAGTCATAAAGATCTTCTCAAACTTGATAAAACAAGTATAAGAATCGAAAAATTATACGAGAAATCTTTAGGCATCGAAGCATTGATCTCATTTTCCGTCAAACCAAGTGAGTCACGGAATAATGTCAAGAACATTTGCGGTGAAAGAAAAATTGAGAACACAAAATAGCAATAGAGAACACATCCTCCTTTCTCGCGACTGATCCTATTGCTGATCATGTGATTCATTCCGTCCGAGAAACCCGCTAAAACATTTTGCGACGAGATCTCGGTGAAATAACTTTTGGTAAAACTCCAAGAGTGACTTCGAAAAAACCATCCCCGAAGAATCAAAAACTAGACGGAAAGGTTTCTCGAAAAATCTGCGGAAACATGGTTAACCCAATGCATCGTGCCGATTTACTAAATTCATCGCCCGTTGCTTACGCGAGAAATCCTTCGTATAATCAGGATCATGTCATAACAAAGTAACTTTCGAAAGTAAACGTAACAGGTTTTGCGAAAAGTACTTTCCTTATAGCGAAAACCAAGCTATACGATCCGGCACTGGGCGACCAATCTAAACTTTGCTTCCTCGCGCCACGCTCTGAAAGATCTCACTCTTTAGCCCTTCGGTTCACGAGCATCCGCTCTCATTCCTCCCGATTACATCCCAGAATGAAACCGCCCCGCAAGCGACTCCGCACGAGTTATACATCGAGCTTCTTAGGCTCTGTCTCCCTCGAGTAAAAAAAGAAAAAACAACTTCCAAACAAAGGAAAGTTTATACGAAACTTTCATCGTATAAATCAAACCTACAACGGAAAAAACGTTTTCTACAACCACGGACATACTTGGCATATCAAGCTCGACAAACGTTACTTGGCTATTGTCCGGTCACGCTTCACTTCAATGCCAAGTTTACAAACTGACTCGACCTTTTCGATAGCACGAAAGTGTCGTGGTCTAATCCTCTACCAAATACGACCTTGGCTGTGCAGCTGAACACAACCTTCACGCCAAGCCAATACATTCAACGGATTATGCGAACTTGTCGAAAATCGGCTAAGTTCTGTATTCTCGCGATTCACTCTATTTCCGAAGCAAGTTGCCTACAAAATCCGACGTTTAAAAAAACACTCGTACCAGAGTTCCTAAAGCCGTACGAATCTCGGAAGGTCAACACTTCACAAAGCACCGTAACGTAAACCCTTCGTTTCGGGGAAACAACTTACGCGACCTCTCGGTCCTAATTGCTCTAGCACAAATCATAAAACTACCTAACATCCAAACAGGAATGTAAGTTTTAATTGCGAATATCCGCAAACGAACCAAAGTGTTCCTGCAAAGCAGGGTTAAGACAAAACCCTCGCAACACCGCACAACATCTTCGAGCCCGCAAACGTTCCGAACACGAAACGCGGCATATAAAATAAAAACCAACTTTCGGCACTGCGAGACGTCGCAGACGCCCGGAGATTAGATTTTCGACACAAATACCTTCCTCGATAAAGTCATTTTCTTGGAAGACCTAACAGTCCGTTCGCGACTATAAAATACGCAAAACTTCTTAACGTACGTATCCTTCGCGAAGGCCCAAACTACGTAAACATTTATCACTTAAAAATAGTTTGTTGCTGATCACAACGAACTCGCAACAGTCCTAAACAAACTTAAGTTATCTCGCAGAGATAGCTCTCGAACACCCGACACAAGGGTAATAGCGCTATAAAAGAAATCCAAACTTTTGGTCAGCACTTCCGGGCAACTTAGAAGTTGTTCCCGGTGAGATGCTCGGTTCCAACCAGATGAATCGTATAAGCCGAGAACCTATCGCGGATTCTAAATCGGTATGGAATCAGGTTAAAATCGCAACAAGCAAAACGAAAGCTGACTAGTCATTGCATAGCCTCAATCCGAAAGTAAACCTAGGTCTTGCCCTAAACCCAGCACAGTGGTCGCTAACGTCTCAAGGCATGAATCGAGATCCTAAAGGCATGTCTCTTCGTCTATATCTAAACGCTCACTCGATTTGCTAAACATCCTGAAACGAGAATAAGGCGATACACTAAGGGAAAGGAATGCGAGACGACAACTCGCGGACCTCCCTCAATATCAACTCATATTCTTCCCGCTACATTCATACGAATAAAAACACGCTCTTAAAAACACAAACTGATTTTTAATAAAGCCGCAAAAGCGGCAGGGACTCAAAGCCGCACACGGCCAGTCCAAAAACTATAACGGCCACGCTCGGCCAGACCAAACGGCCTACGAGGCTAGTCTCAAGGCCGACAAAGGTCCAGATGCCATCGACATCAATATGCTCGATAATTCCTACACGACATATAACTAGACCGTAAAGGTCTTGCTAGGAAACAGGTCATACGAACCTTAACTCCAAAACGAACTACGAAAGGCTTGATCCCCTCAAAAGGGTACGTAGGCAGCCTTCACAAGGCGCAGCCCTAATCTTAAACACATTCCGCTCCCTGGAGAATGGAAAGATCACTCTCAACGGACCTTTTCAACCATTAATTCCGCCTAATTTAACTAAAACTGGCAAACCACTCGCAAGAACCTTACGCTAGAAACTCAAGATTCTAGCGAGCTAGGGGGCTAATTGTTGGTGTCAAAATCGGTCACGACGGAATCAATGGCTAAAAGTCTCCGCAAAAGTGAAAATAAAAATACTTTTTATAAAACTCGAAAGATCGTTTTATAAAACTCGAAAGATCGTTTTATAAAACTCGAGAAATCGTTTTATAAAACTCGAAGAATTGTTTTATAAAACTCGAAGAGTCGTTTTATAACACTCAAGAATCGTTTTATAAAACTCAAAGAATCGTTTTATAAAACTCAAGAATCGTTTCATAAAACTCGAAGAATCGTTTCATAAAACTCGAGAATCATTTTATAAAACTCGAGAATCATTTTATAAAACTCGAGAATCGTTTTATAAAACTCGAAGAATCGTTTTATAAAACTAGAGAATCATTTTATAAAACTCGAGGATCGTTTTATAAAACACGGAGAATCGTTTTATAAAAACTCGAAGAATCGTTTTTATAAAACTCGAGAATCGTTTTACAAAACCGCGAAAAACCGAAACCGCCGTAAAACGCGAACTAGGAGTCCCTCGACTAGTTCACGAGCTGTTCCTGACGATCCATCTACACTCTATGCCCCCCCCCTTGAAATTACTTTTAGCCATATACCAAACCTCTTCCACCAGGTCCTTTGCGAGATGCTCATGAGTACATTGGAAAGCTAGAAGGGTGGAACATGATTGAGGACAGGATCATTTTCAAGCTGAAAACCAAGTACACGGCTCTCAAGAAGACGGTGAAGCGGAATGCTCAGATTTCAGCCAGGTTATTAAGGAAAGTGGGCAAGGTTTTGGCTAACGCGGGAATAGGAGGCTGTCGAGCAAGTGACTTCGATGTGGCTGAACCTCCTACCCCGAGGCACCCTCACCGGCTCTCTACACACCGCCAGAGACGCAAGAGGCGGAACCCGTCTCCTGTCCGTGGAGATTCTGGGAATGAATCCCCTTCCATGGATACCTCTTCAGAAGAGGAAGGATGTGCCGAAATGAGTAGTCAGCAATCTGAAGGAGGAGCTGCACTTGTGTTGATAGAACCACACAAAGAGGGAGACGGGACTGATGAGATTAACGAAGGAGATCAGGTGGATGTAGAAGAAGAAGAAGTTGAGAAGGATGACGATGAGGCCACTGCCTCAGATTCATCATGAGGTATCTCCACACCTTTAAACATAGCAAGTAGCTTAAGCATCTTTTGAAAGCCTTGCACACTTCGAGCCTTGAAAACTCTTCTTGAAACTTGTTTGCTTGCTTGAGATTGATTTTGTTTTTGAAACCAACTCCAAACTGAACATGAAGTGAATGAACTTAATTTCTCTTGCAAATGGGCACTTGCATACTGTTGAGCCCAAATATGGCCCGCTAGCTGAGACTAATGGGCTAGAACGATAAGAGTTGACTATGGGCCACTGTAAGCCCATTGGCAATTAATCTTTTGAGAAAAGAGTCAAAAAGAAGCCGGAGGCTGTTTTTGATAAGGAAGGAACGTCAACAAAACAGGTCACGGAGGAGAGCTCCGGACCTCATTTATAAACAG
>CAKOAT010220488.1:23308-43638 GCA_932364175.1 Eruca vesicaria subsp. sativa | reverse complement strand
TTTATATGCGTAATTGTCGACATAAGGAATCATATATCATATCGCTCTTTTTTTTATTCTCTTTACATCTTGTTAAAAGAAAAGAAACAAGAATACTTCTGCTTTTTTATTACATTACTATGTCTACTGGTGTATGTCCATTGTTGTATAAGACAATCAATATTTTTTGGCACAAGTGTATGTGGTGGTGAGAGCAAAAAGCAGAAACGTATTGTTGTATAAGACAACCAATTCTTTTGGCACAAGTGTATGTGGTGGTGAGATAAAAAAAAAGCAGAAACATCCAAAACATTATATAGATTGCTCATACGGAACGTAAAAGAGTTTTTTCAATCACTATTTCATAAAACCTATAGGAACCACATAAAATTTCTGAGGTTAATGTGCTACTTGCACCGATTTTGAGACTAAAAGAGAGCATAGCTCTTTGACATGGCCCAGCTGGATAGTATTTGACAGTGAGGACCTATACAAGTCAACATTCAGATAAATTCGTAAGATGTTATCGCTGTAGTTTTGAATGAAAAAGATTTGATATCACCAACCTGTAAGTACTAGTGGTAGATCCAGGTACCGCTTGGTTGTTAGGGACTGTTAATAAACAAGTGTCACCATTCCTTACAACGTAATCAACCTAGTTGGGACACAAAAAAAACTATGCTTTCAATGCAAGAAGTGACGCTAATTAAAGAGGATGTCATCAACATGTAACAATCATGTTATTTGGCATCTATAATATTTACCGTCTGGTGTTGTGGAACCGAAGATGAAACTCTAGGTGCTAGGGAATGTGAAGAAGACATGCCGATGGCGACTTTTACTGGTGGATTGGTCCTTCCTTCAAAGTTGTTGCAATCTCGACATCTACACTTGTCTGAACAACGGACATTGGTCTGAAAACAGTGGCAGTAGTTCTTACGACATCCTGATCTCTTGCAGTTGCACCCTCTGTTGTGCTTTCCAAGTATCTGGAGTCCCTCCTACAAATCGTTTTATAAAAAAAATATTGAGCACATTAAACACAAAGGGGTGCATGATTTGGCAAAAAAAAAAATGTATAATAATATTACTCCCTCCGTTTCACTTTATTTGTCATTCTAGGTTTTTGCACACAGATTAAGTAAATATTTAATTTTACATATTTTCAAGATAAAAACACAATTACCTATACACCTAACCATTTTTCAACCAATAGAAAAAATAGAATATTATAGAAAACTAATAAATTTTCTCTCGAAACTTTAAAACGACACTTAATTTGTGACAAAAAAAATAAATTTAGAATGACATATATTTTGAAACGGAGGGAGTATTATTTTTTTTTTTTTTTTTTTGCTAATTGTATAATAATATTTACCGTATGATTATTTTGGACAAGGTGTGGAACCGCAGATGAATCTCTAGCTGCTACGGAATGTGAAGAAGCTGCCTTTCTCTTTCTCTTTATTGACATGTTGACAGCTGCATTGATTCTCGTCTGTTGCATTATCTCTTGGCTAATTCCTTCAAAGTTGTTGCAATCTCGACATCTACAGTTCTCTGAACACCGAATATTCGCCTGGTAACACTCGCAATACTTCCTAAGACATCCTGATCTCTTGCAGTGGCACCCTCTGTTGTGCTTTCCCAGTATCTGGCGTTGCCTCACATCCTCCTACAAGTCAAGGATAAGATTATAAAATGAATATATCAAAATCGTCTCTTAACATTTTCTTTCTTAGGCTTATTAAAGGCTAAACAAAGTTTATAACAATTTGTAACAGGGAAATCACTTTCAAATGCATAATTTTGTGTCCATCTCCTAACTAATTGTAGCTAAGTAGAAGGTTAAATACTTTTGGGGACAAAACAAAGGCTTTATAAGTAGTATTTTGAGTAGCAGCAAGATCACACACCTGAAAATCATTGATTCCATGAGGACTACTACTAGAAATCTTGGGCTTGAAGGCATCAGGATTACACTCCAAAATCGCCTTGATGGCTTCTTGTCTAGAGGTGGTCTCATACGCCAAATTGTTGTGACAATTCAAACAGTTGCAACCATTATTGCAATACGATACCGCCACAAAGCATTCACAATACCTAATACACACAGATTACACCAACCTTCAAGTCACATAAGGCATTGACACATCTCATCACCACCACAAATCTTTAATATACAAAAGCTTACAGTTTCAAGCATCTTGAAGCTTTACAGCTACAACGTCTCTGTTTACTCGGAGTAACAACAACATCCTTAGCCTCAGCTTCTTGATTTCTGCATAAACAAAATCAAGAAACCCTAAATATAACTCTCCTTTTTTTGTTGTCACTGTCCCTAACTAACTCTCTAAAGCAAAAGATTACCTATGAACTTGAAGAAGGTTCTGTGACGGCGTGACTTCCGTTAAACGTGACGGAGGAGTCTGAGGCTGAGAAGGCAAGTCTTCTTCTTGCGACTCATGCTTCTTCTCACGAGAATCCATTTTCTAATGGTTACGATTAGAATCCAAATCTTGAAGGAAGGAAGGAGGAGCTCGTCGTGTTCGTTTGTTTCTTGACATGTTTTGAAAAGTTTTTTTTTGAGTTTTTATGGGATTTTGATGATGAAATCTAGCGGCTGAGAAGATGACAAGGAGGAGTTCTATTAACGGTTACGATCTTTTTCTGTTAACGGAGTCCCTTCGTCTGATTCAGAGTGTTAATATCAACGTAAAAAAAAAAAAAGAAGAACATTGGCTTAGAAAATTTTATTTCAATTACTATTTCGAAATTTTGAGTCTACCGTTCGGATTTTAGATACAAGATAAACTTTTTTTTTGCTCGAATTTGGTTTGGATCGCTAGTTTTTGTTCAAGTTTTATCATCAAAGTGAATAGGTAAAAAAAGTTTAAACTTTCATTTTAATATATAACCATAAAATTTATAATCATACTATTTAACTACTTTTTAAAGTTACAACCAAAAAATAAAATAAAAAAAAACAGCTGTAAAAGCATATTTTTTAATAATAACTTATTTAGTTTAACTGTACGAAAAAATTATTGCTTTAAGAATATTTTTGATTTTTCATTCTTTTTTTCTTTCAGATAACTGTTACAACTATATCGAATATAGATATCCAAAGGTTTATGTTTATGATTTACTAAAGGGTTTAGGATTAGAGTTTAGGGTTTAGTGTTTATGATTTACCCAAAGGTTTAGGGTTTAGGATTAGAGTTTAGGGTTTAGTGTTTTAGTGTAAAAATATTTTTCTTAAAGAACTTTTTTATAAAAATTATCCAAAGGTTTATGATTTACCCACGAGATTAGGGTTTAGGATTAGAGTTTATGGTTTAGTGTTTACTTTCTTAAAAAATATATTTTCGTTTTTATTATTATTATTATTTTATATATTTTTGTATTTTTATTTTTAAAAACAGAAAATAACTTAACAAGATTTTGTTTCTTTTTCTAAAAGATATCAAATATGAAATAATGTAATTTTATTGGATGGTGAACCTAGAAATTCATCCTAGAAGATGAACCCAAGAATAACTCGTTTTCAAGTATAATTAGGGCGACCACAGTATGAAATTTTAGTTTTGGTTTAGATTTATGTTTAAGAAGAATGACGAATTTGATTATGATTTAATTAGGCTTTTATTCTAGGAGGATGAAGATATTAATTGAACAACTATAAATTGAGCAATGGATGTTGAGCTGATTAACACTAGCTGAAAGAAGTCTTGAAACACATAAGAAAATGTAACACTTTGGAGCCAATGTAAGACTCCGGCTCCTGCATCTATCTTTGTCGAGTTGAAGAGTCAAAATTAGACAACCGTTTGTATACATCATTATTAATGTATCACGGATTTTTAAGATGCATATTGTACATCTCAATATAGTAATATCTATACTATTAAAACAGAATTCTTAATTTTACTTTTGATTTTTTTGATAACTACAATACCATACCATTGTATATTTATGAATTATATTCTTAACTAATTGAAATCAATCAATCTTACATACTTTCCTTTATTAAATATCCGGCATATTCTCTTTTTCCATTTTCTACATATAATATTGAACTCGCGTTTAACTTTAATAAATAAATCAAAAAGAAAAAATCTTACTTACTAAACGGAGAATATTTTTTGAAATTTTACTTTAGTTTCCAAAATAAAAGAAATTTTTATTGCCGAAAATTTATGTAACAATCCCAACGACGCATCTTTTTTTTTTGAATAACCTGATGTATTCTGACACCCACCAAAATAGATCTAAACTAGCGGCGTGCGTCTGTATTAGCCATTATATAAGATTGCATCATCTTATTAGTTCGTTTGTACCTTTATTTTTAAGCTTTCATATGTTTTTAGTCTTTGATATGTTTTTAATTTTGGCTTCCACAAAATAAGTTTAACATGTGTAGGTTTATGATCAACAAGATAATGGCATTGCTCAGACAATTTAAAGTCACGAAATAATGGTGTTTATCAATGCATCGCTAAAATATCAACATTTGGGGATAAATAATAACCTTTGTTTTTTTGTTCTTTACATGTTTTCAGATTTTTACTGAGAATTGCAGTTTTTCAATAAAACAATTGAGTCTTTATAAAATTTTAAAAGTAGTACGACGAGAAATTTTGAATGCAAACAAGTAGTTAACAGAATTAGTTTGTTTTCTAATTGGATTAAATTATCACATTATTTGGTTTTCTCACTAAATATTTTTTGTTTTTTCCTTATTAGGAAGAACCAAGATCAATTATGAACATTGGATAAATATCAGTGTGGAGCCTTTTCTCTTAGCTCACTCAGATTAAGAATATGTTGTTGTCAGTAGAAATTATGATGTAGAAAAGATGACACCCTGTTTCTTCTTAATTTTTGTCGGAAGAATTTATTTGCCATAGCAGACTCAGTCTAAATATTTCTTTTGCAGCTTCCGTTTGACTATGCATGCTTTAAGTAAATCTGGTTCAAAACAGTATGTCTTAAGTTATAGGAGGTTCTGTGTTGTAAATTGAATTATCTATGAGTTCCTTTTGATGAGACTCTAATCAAGTATGCATTCTTATTCTATCATATATTTTCCTATTTATTAAATTGTCTGCTAATGGATTATTATGTTTTACAATGTTTGATGCGTAAACAATTATGAATATTTTGATTATTTGTGTAGTTTCCGGAGGCTTTTGAGAAAGAAAACAGAAACGTTGTATAATTTTCAGTGGATGGTGAGACCAAAGTCAAACCTTTCGATGAATTCTCCTCTCCCTGAAAATTTATTAGACATGTGTGTTTGTTTGAAGCAATGTGACAATTTTTTTTCGTATCATTTGACATCGGTGTTTAATTTAATTTATGTACTACACAAGGTAGAAATCTAAGCTGTGACTTTTAATTTTATTTGGTTTTGTATGTTAACCAAATGATTAATTGTAATGACTGATGAATTGGAAATGCTGATCAGGGATTAGCGAGATAAGTCAGTCAAAGAGTTAGAAGATCATGTTACCGGAAAATAGTATATAGTCACATTATTTTGGTACATATATAGTCACATTATTTTGTCTTTCATATCAAATAGTATATAGTCACGTTAATCATAAAAATAGTATATAGTCACATCATTTTGGTACATATGTAGTCACATTATTTAGTCTTTCATATCAAATATACCATTTTCGAATATTTCACGAGGATACATTTAAAAATGTAAAAGAAAAATTATTAACTATATATTACATATATAGCCATATTATAACTTGCTTAATTTATTTTAAATGTAAAAAAATCATCTAACATTTATATATTGATATAGAACAACATTATATTTTAAATAATATTTTGCATTATAATACAATTTAAACCCTAAGAGCAGCAACATTGGTGAATTTCTCAGGGTGTTAATATTTTAACACAATTTATTTATTTGATTTAATTTAATAATTGAAAAAGAATTACACAAATTGAAAAGTGACAGATGTGGAATTTTCTTTTTACTGTTTGCTCAGGGTCTCCTTATGAACAACACAAACGTATGTGATATTTTTCTTCTTCTCTTTTTTACTATTACTTATTTTATTATTTTATTTTGTGAAGTACGCTTTCCAAAAATGACCATTAATGATGCTCTAATATAACTAAACATTTAATTTATATAGCTCTTACCAAAATTTAATTCCAAAGTCAAAATGTTAACTTATCTAAGATCTAAAAACTATGTCAAACTAAATATAAATAAATGATAGTTAGAATATATAAATCATGTAAAATTTGTTGTTTAGGTTTGGATATGTCAACAGAAAATAATTTCGCGGTAAAAAATCTAGTATTTTTATTAATTCTAGAGTTTATCCTCCTACTTGGTTAACGCCAATTTTGTATTCTCATATAATCTAAAAATCTTAATATAACTCTAATATTATCGCAAAATGTAGTTTATTTTTCTTAATAATCTATTAATAATAACAGTTCCATTTAATGTTGAAAAGTTGTGGCTTTTCAATATTTTTTTGTTCAAAACTGTTTATTATACATTTTTCTTTACAACCCTTTGTGGTATCTTTTCATTTATAATTGTTTTATTATAACTTCATATTCATGACTGCTTATTGGACATTTTTGTTTATAACATTTTATTCTATCTTTTCGTTTATAAATGTTTTAATTTAGCAATCCAGATTGATGTGAATGGCTGAGTCTTTTTATTCTAAAAATTGCATAAGTTGGAAATAATAATAATAATAATAATAATAATAATAATAATAATAATAATAATAATAATAGTAATCATTTTTATGAAGAAATATAAACAAAGGAGGTACAAAAAAAATTATTGCACAAGAAAAAAGAGGTTTGAAATGGTGGATAATTATTTTGATCCATCTTTAGATTACATAAGTCACTGGATTAAGAAATATGGAGTTGTTATGTATAATGAAAGGTCTTTTAGTATGTTCAACAGTGAGCTTTATAAGTGTGGATGGTTTCTTAAAGAGCATTGGAGTCTATGGGGAATGAGGATTTAGATAGGGTAGGTGTAGTTGAGAGGGTTTGTTAATGTCAACCCCGTTAGATTTAGTCTTGAGAAAACAGGCAGTGAAAAACATTAATCTTTTTCAAAGACCTTTTTAACACATCATGATCTAATATAGTATGTATAAGTTTTATTATTTACTATTTTATTGTTGCTGGTGTGGATATTTTTTTCACACTGTACTTTCTTCTTTTTGTACACTGAACTTTCCTTAGCAAAACATCATGCAAAGTTTAATGTCGAAAAAAAAAGTTTAATACATTGGTGGGAAATGACTGAAGTAAACGAGGCGACAAATATTCAATCTCCGGAGACAAAGTCCCAACATGGCAAATTATGGATACTGTGAATACTTTTTTCTTGTAATACTCCCTCTATTTCATAATAAGTGTTCTTTTATATAATTTTATACAAACAAACTAACCAAATCGTTCAACCCATGTAAATAGTTCTTTCGTGGACATCATCCATATAATAATCATTACATATATACAAAGACAACACATCTCTGCGCGATGAGAAACGCACCATACAAAACGCAATCATCTACACCCCAAGCATATTCATACAAATGATATGATTAAGACCCACAAACTTAATATTAGAGCCAAAATATAACAAACGACATTTAGACAATCAATTTTGGAATCAGAATTGTAAAAACACACATAAATAGAAAACCAAGTACAACACATCTATCCCAATGTTATAACAACCTTTTAATATAGACACACCAATCGAAAGCAAACATAATATATATTAACATATAATAATCCTTCACACTCAATTCTTAAAAACCATAAATATTGTTATACACTTCACTTACAAATGCTAACATAAAATACATACAATATAAACTATACAATAATATAGTTACATATATCACATATAAAGCATATCCGCGCGTAGTACGAACCGATCTTAATGACAATATAAAAGATAGAAACGTTACAAAGGGAGACTTGCTCGAAATAAGGAAACCTCTGAAAAGATTTCACTTGTACCCTTGAAACGATTGCTCCTGCAAAAATGAAATAGTCAGATATTGAGGATACTATAAAAGAGAATAAAATGGGAAAATTAAATACTTCCTCTGTTTCATATTAAGTGTCGTTTTAGATTTGTGCATAGAGATTAAGGAAACAATTAATTTTATATATTTTCTATATAAAAGCACAAGTATCTATACACCTAACTATATTAATTTCAACCAATAGAAAAAATAAATTGCATAATAAAATTAATAAATTTTGTATTTAAAACCGAAAACGACACTTATTTTGTAAATAATTTTTTTCTCTAAAACGACACTTAATATTAAACTGAGGGAGTGTAAGATTTCTTGATATAACCTTTATGACGAGAGGAGTGAAACGAGGTCTTCATTCAGGGATGATAGCGGGAATAACTATAGACGTAAGCGTTGGGACACCTGGAGTCACATGATGCAGCGCCACCATTGTAGCAAAGTGCATCGTATCGATAGCAGTCCAGAGGATGTAATCGAGAATGAGGACGAGAGAGGCAATGAAGGCATAATCGGCATTTGGGTGAACCCTCACTATGTAATTGTGGGTTCCAAAGAGAACACTCATCACCCTGCGCTTCTGGCGCATCTGTTATATTCAACCCATTCGATTTAATCACTAACCAACCCACTATTCAAGGCACGTTTATTCTTAACACACATGGTCGGTCACACTACCAAATTACATATAAGCATCATTTGTTTTAAGAGAGATTACTTCGGCGATAGGGTCAGGAGATTCACTGGAGTAGACAGCACAAGAGCGATCGCTCCATGTCCCTACGATTATGAAATCGCATATCTCCTCTTCCGTATTGTGAGCCAAAAACACCTCAAGTTTGGCGCTCAACTGCACCATTGACGTTCTCTTCACCGTGTACAGCAGATCACGCTGCTTCGAACTCTTTCCGCTAAATACTTGCCACCTGTCATGCATGCTCATGTTCTACAATAAAATTAATTTAGTTATACGTAGTACATACGAACTCTTAATTAAGTTGCGTGTGTGTGTGTGTTTTTATGAGTGTACGGACCTTCCGTCTCAAAGTCAAGACCGGAGTTCCAGAAGTATCCCATATGATCCTCTTGACGTGAAAAGTCATAAGACCACGGATCGGCGTCGACATCTTGAACAACACGTTCCCCTCACCGTCCTTGATAATGAAGTTACCATCCATTGACTTCGTAAACTTCAGATCCACGGGGTACGGAGCACAGAATTTTGGAGCCACGATCACTCTGGCGCCGCTACCACCTTGTGGGCGCGGAGGAGCCGAAGGGTTAGCGCACACAATAGGCTGCGACATTTTCTTCTTTCTTTTTTTGTGTGTGTGTATAATATGCTCTATTCACGTATATATCTATATATATAGATGTGTTGAAGAGAATTAAAAGATAAAAAAAAATTTATAAAAAGATAGAATATTCAAAAGTCAATAAGGCCGAGTGATGTCACGTTTATGACGTAGTATATTTTTCAAAATAATAAAAGATCCTTTTTGTGAAGCAATTAATATAAACAAAAAAAAGTCACCAAAAAAAACTTATTGCACGAGAAAAAAAGAGGTTTGAAAATTTGAAATGGTGGATACGTATTTTGAACCATATTTAGATTATAAGTCAATGGATTAAAAGATGGATGGAGATGTTATGTAAAAATGTGGGGATATTATGATTACACATCGATATGAATGCCGGAAACTTCCTATATATTAGCTTTTCTTCTCTGCCACAAGTACACTACAAGTCTTCTTCTTAATTAGTGGTAGAATTTAGCATGTAATCGAGTTAACATTTGTCAAATTAATACACAACTAGAACTAGTATCATCAGTTAGTTGGAATATGCTGTTTTTTGCAAATTTTTATGAAGTAATTACTAACATCCCAACAATTCGATTGCATCAAAAAGATATTCACTCGATTCAACCCTATTTCTTCAGTATGTATTAGAACTGAAAAAAAGGCCCAGCAAAGATTTGGAGAGCTTGGAATGCTCGTGTGTTTATATAACAATTAGCATTTTACGCACCCTTTGACTTTGCCAGTTTTCTAGAACCGAATGTCATATGCGACTAGATGATGCTTTACGGAGATTCTCTGTTCTTGCCAAGTTGCATATACTCGGTTTGATTTATACCTTCTATAGTTTTTTTATAGAGTAGATATTTTATAAATTCTTTTTAGTTCCACTGAGGTGGTCCAGATTAGTGACCGAAGTGAGTATGGACCCGAAGGTCACCAGATGGTTCACAGTGTAACGGTTTTCGATCTCGGATGTTGAAGCCTATATGTAAATTCCCAATGTCCAAGACTTGAATCCAGAGACGGATACTCCAACTAGAACTCATTTACCATTAAACCAAAGCAACTTGGTTATAAATTCCTATTAATGTGTATGACGTTTTTTAAGTTTCAGATACCAAATATATAGGTTTATAATGTTATATATAGAAGTGTAACAATATTCTATAATATCTGCAAGAATATCACGAATCATTATCATGAACAATTTCACAGTAATGTTTCATTACATTCACGCAAACACTATACAACATTCCATATTTTTTTAAGTTGGAAATGAGTAAGTGAATATTTGTAGTAGATTAATCAAATATTAAATTTTCACTGTCTAACCAAATAATCAAACTGAGCACTCATATAAATACTAGGTCCAAATGTTTGTGTCAACAACAATAGTCCTTCGTGTAAATACAATTAGTTTTCTTTTAACAAGTTAACTAGATTTTGACTCATACAACCGTGTGGGTATATATTTTCAAGTTTATATAATATTTATTTTACAGGACAAAATATATATTATTAATGTTACTCACATATTTAAATGTTTGTATAATTATTTCAAATACAATAATTTTATAGTTTTAATGCTGCCAATTCAAATCATCACATATATATGTTTTTCATATTATCTATTTTTCTTATTGAATTCGCGTTTGATTAATAAACCAATTTCTTATGTATGAAACAACATATTTACAATTATTTTATTTATAATTTATTATAATCGTAACCTGTAATTTAAAACGTTAGAATAGCAATGTTTTATATTTATTCATTTTATATATTATATTACTATATATAAAAAGTTTAGATAAATTGACTTTTATATATGAATTATATAGTTTACGAATGTTAACCCATTATAACAACCTATTATATTTTTAGAATAAATATTTTATATTTATTAACATAAAATTAATTTATGAATTTGAATTTTTTTATCATATTTAGTTCAATATAATGGTTTTCTTTTAAAATGATAGATAATATTATAAAATATATAAAATAGGATATAATTTTATTATTTTCTTTTTATAAAATATAGCTCAATATATATTAATGTATAATAACATTTCATGACTAATTATGAAATTAGTGAAAATATTTATGTTCAATTTTCGACAGTTAAGATCTTGTTATAATCTTTCAACAGATTTGTAGAATTTATATATATATATATATATATATATTCTTTTAAATTGAAAATAACAAAAGATGTTATGATTAAAGTAGTTAAAATATTTTATATTATTGGCATTAAGGATATACATTTAATAAAATAAATAAATGATGGTCTAAATAAAAATATCACACATAAAAAATCATGAATTTTATTTTAATAGCATATATATATATATATAAATTAAAACAGAATAAATATATAATTGTAACAAATATTTTATAATTATTAGTAAATTTTATTTTAAAATTAATCAATTCCATTTTTATTATGAGTGCATATAATCAAAAATATTTAATTTTAATATTCTTTTATAAACCAAAACTAAATTCAATTTTAATTTTAATTTCTAATTATATTTTATGATAATTTAAAGTAAGAATAACTAATTTTTGAAACTAAATTTATAAAGATTCTATAGAATTTTTAAAAGATTATTATGAACATTTTAAATATATTCATTTGTATTTCAAATAAAATGATGAGATCTAAAAATATAAAGATATTAAAAGATATAATAATGAACTTATGTAAAATTTGATATTTTCTAGAAATTTGTCCAAATTTTAAAAAATCACACATGAAGTAAATTTGTGACTTCTATTTTAATATAATAGATTTAGTGGCTTAGTCTCTTATTCGTCTTTTAAACAAAAACAAAGACATAATAGCCTAAAAACACATCTCTGGATAATATTTGTAAAATAAATTATTTTCCAGCAGAAACTTAAACTTGGAAACAAGTGGTTTAATTTATTGCTGGGTTGGCTTGGAGTTAACAAATAAATTATTGCTGGGTTGAATTAAAATGAATTATGTCCTTGTTTTAAAAATGATTGATCAAGTTATTTTACTGAAAATTGATGTAAAATATCACGATATAAACATATTTGGAAAGATGGATGTGGATCATCCATCCAGTTTTAAGTATAATTAGGGCGAGCTCAGTAATATAAAATTTAAGATAAACTTACACCAATAAATTGTCAATAACAAAAACAAACTTACACCAAACACATAAACTAATTTTGGTTTAAAACAACGTTCAACTTCCTAATCAAACAGTTTTTATAAAAGCCAGACTATTATTACTGCAATCACTGCTGGGCCTTCCAGAGGGCTCTGCCACTTTTGCATTATTAACAAGTAAAAATACCAAAACCTAAACAGGTAACGAAAAAAAAATTAAATACCCAAAAATACCGAAACGTTTACGCGAAATATGATCCGATTACTCAAAATTTTATTTTAATACTCAAAATATTTTTTTAAAAATCTTGAAATTTTACTCAAAATCCAAAACTATAACCGAAAATCCAAACCAAATACCCTTAACATATCGATCTAAAACATTTTGAATATGTACTCTACACATTACTTTTTAATCTAAAAAATATCGAAGTTGATTTCAAAAAAGTTCATTGTGTTCAACCTATAATAGAATACGGATTCTACGGATAATTATGAACAGTTGCGAAAATAGGGGAAACAATATTTTCAAAATAATTTATATATTCCCTTTAATATATATTTTCCAATGGATTTTGGGTTTTTTATTGCTTATACTTTTTTATTTTAATTATAATTATTTTAATTATGATATTTTCAAAAATATATTATAATTATTTTATAATTATAATTCGAATTTATCAATCAATTTTAAAGGACATTATTGGTATTTTGAAAATATTTTGCCTAATGAGAAAATTAGTATGTGAGATTAGCCTAGTAGGACAATGTTAGTATTTTTTTAGCCTAAAAAATAATTTTCCCTATTTTTATAGAGTACATATTTTGTAAATTCGTATACAGATGTATAACGTTTTTCAGTTTCAGATACTAAATATATAGGTTTACAATGTTATATATACAAGTGTAATAATATCTATACTATTAAAGTAGAATCATTCTTAGAATTATGTCCTTAACTTTTTCAATTAATTACAAAAATTCTCATTACCTTTTTGAATATTTTAAATGGTTTTCGAAAAAGCCCAACAAATTAGAAAGTAGTATGGTTCTATCCAACTAAACAAAATAGGTCAACAATTTAAACAATTTATCCATCAAATTTTTAATCTCAATTCGTGTATGTTTACTATCCATCGAAATTCATTTGTGTTCTAACCCTATACCCTAAAACTCTATTCAAAGCCTCACTCCATTCAAACCTTATTAACACCATCAAAAACCTGTTGTCCAAAAAACTATACCAAATATAGTGAAGTTATTATAATACCTATGTTTTATTTAACATTTAATTTCTTACTGTAGTTTTCAATAACAAATTAATTATTTCACAATATTAATATTTTGTATAGAAAAAAAATCAAAGTAAACATAAAAATACAACTGCTAACAGAAATTATTAAGACACTTGATATACATTTTATGTATAAAAACATTTGTTATAATAATAAATATGTCACATGAAACAAACTCGGCTTTGAAAACCCGTATCAAAATCTAGTCTTGTTTAAATATAATGTTTGCAATAATATCACAAATCTTTATCATGAACATTATTTTCCTATTTTTTATAGAGTAAATATTTTGTAAATTCCTATTAATGTGTATGATGGTTTTAAGTTTCAGATACTAAATATATAGGTTTATAATGTTATATATAGAAGTGTAACAATATTCTATAATGTCTGCAAGATTATCAGGAATCATTATCATGAACAATTTCACAATAATGTTTCATTACATTCACGCAAACACTATACAAAATTCCATATTTTTTAAGTTGGATCTGAGTAAGTGAATATGTAGTAGATTAATCAGATATTAAATTTTCACTGTCTAACCAAATAACCAAACTGAGCACTCATATAAATAGATCCAAATGTTTGTGTCAACAACAATAGTCCTTCGTGTAAATACAATTAGTTTTCTTTTAACAAATTAACTAGGATAAGACTTGCACCTTATACAGAGTGAATGTATCTAATTAAAATATAAAACTTTAGTATTGACAAATTTAAAATTTACATATGATTAGTTTTATATGTATTTGAAATTTTGTAATTTTTATATAATTATCTATACGCAGAATCAAAAACAATTATAATTAGAACTGTAGATTAAAACTTAGAATTTAGTGGGTCTGGTTCATATATCTTTTTACTAATCATTGTTCGAGTGATGCAAAATAAATTGAGTGTCACATGACTTAATTGGTAGAGCATTCTCAAGTTTCCTAATGCTTTATTAAGAAGCAGTTGGTAGAATATTTACATTTAGAATATATAAAATTTCACAATTAATTTAATATAATTTATTTATTTGTCTAATGATATAAGAAAATTATTTTATTAAAAGATATTATTTAAAACCATTGTAACTTATTACAGAAAAAAATTAGACTTTGATCACAAAAGTTTATGTTAGTTTTTAACAGTTTTAGTAATTTATACTCGTTTCAAAAATTTCAATATACAATATATAAAAAATCTAAATTTTTATTATATGATTAGTGTAATTTATTTTAATAAGAATTTTAAAAAAAAAATGATATAGAGTATACAGATTGTTAACAAATCTTTATTATTTAAAATTATTAATAGATCATATATATCTTATTCACATTAGGTAATTCCATATATTTTATTTAAAGAAAAATTTATAGGTGATTTAGTTTGATATGTCTTATATGAGACCAACAGACCTTGTATTAAAAATATGTTTTATATAAAGTGCTCTAAATTTTTTTCTAAATGGAATTTGGAAGGCATAAAGAACTGTCACATAGCATCAGGTTTTTTTAATTAAAACAAATTTAAGGTTATAACTTTTTAAATGTTCTCCAATTAATATATAAAGGATTTATTGGATTAGACTCTTATTCATCTTTTAAAAAAAAACAAAGACATAATAGCCTAGAAACACATCTTTGGATAATATTTGTAAACTAAACTATTTTCCAGCAGAAACTTAAACTTGGAAACAAGTGGTTTAATTTATTTCTGGGTTGACTTGGAGTTAACAAATAAATTATTGCTGAGTTGTAAAATGATTTATGTTCATGTTTTAAAAACGATAGATTATTTTGCTGAAGATTGATGTAAAATATCACGATATATACATATTTGGAAAGATGGATGTGGATCATCCATCCAGTTTTAAGTATAATTAGGGCGAGCTCAGTAACAAAATTTGAATTTTGGTTAATGTTTTTGAATCTAACCCGGACATTGAACCGGATAAATTACCGGATTATTCAGTTATTGGGTCGACCGCAGGTAAACCATAAGTTAATAAATGAATTAATTTTATTATATAATAAAATATTAGCTATGAAAATAATGATAAATAAACTAAAGTTTGATATTTCTTAAATTTTTTTTAAAACATAAAATAATAGTTTAGGTATATATATATATATATATTATGTTTACAAACATTTAAAAAATATTTAACTTTAATCTTATATTTTATTTTCATTTGATATACAAAATATCAAAAATAGTTTCGACTATTTAAATTTCTTTGTAACAAGTTAAGAGTCATGTCATCTAAAATAATTAAGCGAAAAAATTTCATAAATATTTAAATGTCTAATGTGAAAAAATAAAATTCAAATTCAACATAAAGCAAAAATAAAATATCATTACAATAAATTGTCAATAACAAAAATAAACTTACAATAAATCACTTCAACTAATTTTGGTCAAGTGGATATTTAAGATGCATATGTTACGATGACTGGACTTTCAATTCGACAGAGATGGATGCCGGAAAACTTCCCAATCAAACAGCTTTTATTAGGGGTGGGCGTTCGGGTACCCGTTCGGGTTCGGGTCGGGTATTTCGGGTTTTCGGGTATTTCGGTATTGGGGTATAGAACCCGTTCGGGTATTTTTACATATCGGGTCGGGTTCGGATATTTTTAGTTCGGGTTCGGTTATTTCGGGTCGGGTTCGGATATTTAGATTTTGAAAGAAAATTTCAAATTCTTTATTACTAAAGTTTCATGTATTTAAAGTTTAACTATTAATTTAATTGTTTTTAAAATGTTTAATAAGTTAGACGATTAATAATTTTGAAAATAAATTATTGAAAATAAAATTCATTATTTTGGTTGTTATTTTTGAATTTTAGATGCAAATTTTGTTTAAAATAGGAAATAAGAAGCTTAATATGCATTCTAAATGAGTAACAAATTATTATTATTTTACAATTATATGTATATTATATGATCTTAAATTATATATAACATTAATATAAATATTTTTAATAAAATGAGACAAATAAAATAGGAATAAATATGTATATATACATATGTTCGGTTATCTTCGGATACCCGTTCGGGTTCGGGTAATACCCGTTCGGGTTCGGATATCCAAACTCTCCTAACTCAATACCCGTTCGGGTATTTTGCTACTTCGGTTCGGATTTCGGTTGGGATATTTCGGGTCGGGTTCGGGTACGAGTTCGGGTATCGGATAAAGTGCCCACCCCTAGCTTTTATAAAGCCAGACTACTATTACTGCATTCACTGCTGGGCCTTCCAGAGGGCTCTGCCACTTTTGCATTATTAACAAGTAAAAATACCAAAACCTAAACAGGTAACCAAAAAAATACTTAAATACCTAAAAACTAGGTGATTTTCCCGTGCTCATGCACGGACATATATATTTATAAAATAAATATACAATAATAATTGATTGATATTTACTTTAATTTTTAAATTAATTTATAGTTTGTATGTCTAATTTATATTAAAATATTATATTACTTTAATTATATATATAATTTTAGATATGTTACATTTAGTCTATTTTATTGTTTTTACGGTCGATTTAGTTATCATTTAGATATATTGGATTCTATCTATTTCTCTGAATTCAACTATAATATTTTATATCTTAAATATATTAATTTTTTAATTAATTGTCTTATTTGCATTTATGCTGGTTGTTATCTTAGAAATATAAGTATATTTAATAAGATTATAAATAACTTAAGATTTTTTTTGTGCTTAGAAGGAATATAAAATAAAAACTAAAGTGTCTGATTCTAAATTACATACATAAGTAACTAATGAATTTTTAGAAGCTTTTGAACACATATCAATATTTACAAGAATTAAAATATTTTATAAATTCGAAACAAATTTATGCTTTAAATTGATTGGATGGTAAACTGAAATTTATTTTAAATAATTTTAAAAATAAGGATTCTTATTTGCTTAAGTATTTTGACTATAGTTATATTAAGTTTCACAAACATAAAAACACAAAATTAAAAATCAAAAGATTTATTAAGAAAACATATAATTTTAACTATTAAAATATAATATATCTACCTTGTTAAATTGTGTAATGTTATAGTATTTTAAAATAATTGTAGTTATTTTCTGTTTTTATGTTTGTGAAACTTAATATAACCATAATCAAAATACTTAAGTAAATCAGAATCCTTATTCTTAAAACAGATAATTTTAACTATTAAAATATAATATATCTACCTCGTTATAGTGTTGTGATATTTTAAAATAATTGTAGTTACTTGATCAAAAGATGTTTATTGTTAAATTTATTTTTAGTTTTATTTTTAGTATCTCTTAAAATAGTCAGTAAAAAGTGATTGTTTTTGAGAAATTATAATATATAAGTAAATAAAATTTATATTTTTACTGTAATTGTAAGATATTGTAGTCAAATAAATATACTAAATAAATAATTTCAATAATACTAATTATAAAAAAATGTCAATTAAACATATATCAGTTTATGTTAGTTGATTATTTTATGTAATCATCTAATAAAATAAATAGATATATACAAAAATAATTATTTTGAAAATATATATATAAAGAAAAAATATTTATTTTTCTAATAGCAATATTTTTTGTGTGATTTTTTTATGAAATCACATTATATACATATATTGTTTTTTATCTAAGAAGATATAGATATAAAGTATTTTATTACTTCAAAGGTATATTTTATGTTATTTAAAATATATTTAAATTAAATATTACTATTTTGTGAACTTTCCTTTTTTTATTAAACCATATTATATATACTTATATTTTCGTTTTTAAATGGTTTTGTAAATTTTATAAATGTTTCCTTTTTATTTTATATTGTTATTTGGTAATTTTTAAAAAGGAAATAATATTTAATTGTATTTTTAATTCATAAGGGGTATCATAGTAATCAACCAGCGTGAGAGTTAACGTGAACGCGACACCTAAGAAAGTGACTTCTCAAATAATATTATAGAGATATCGAAACGTTTACCTAAAATATGATCCAAAGAATAAATAGTACTCAAAATTTTATTTTAATATTCAAAATATATTTTAAAAATTTTGATCTGAAATCTAAAACTATAACCGAAAATCCAAACCAAAAAAAATATTTGTAATAACAAAAAAATATAATATTCAAATATATCTAATATACAAAAAAACTTTGGTACTCTGGGTACCTGAGCAGATCTTAGGTAGGACTTGTACTCAAACAAACTCCTGCATGTCAAAATAATAATAATACAAAATAGATAGTTTTTCCTAGACCCCAACTTGAAGCAAACCTGTATTTGAGTGTCGATTTTGGTTTAGTTTTTCAGTCTGGATAAAATACTCTTGTCTAAGATTGAGTTACATAAAAGTGTACATACAAAATTTCTAAAAGAGTGTTGAATATAAGAGTGTACATACAAAAATTCAAATCAAACTAATTCATAAAGTATATATTTCTTTAAAATTATCTTTTATATATAATATGACTGTGTAACATTTTTAAATACTGTACAACAATTTCAAAAATACTAATTCATATAAAAATATGATAAAAAATCGAAATCACTAATCAAAGTATAGTTAGAACTGAAAAAATACCCAGCAAAGATTTGGAGAGCTTAGAATGCTCGTGTGTTTGAATCTATTCTATTAAAATAGAGTCATTCTTTTTATCTACTCATACAAGTTGTCATTTAAATTTGGATCCTTTCTAGAGTGTTACAAATAATACAAGTTATATAATTGATTGAACCGCATTACTTAAATTAAACCGGCGGTTATTTATGGAATAGAGTTTTGGGCTTACTTTTGTTTTTATGACATTTAATTGTTTGGTTTTTCGGCTTAGTATTAAAGAAAAACTCCAAAAAACATTAAATAAACTTTCCACCTTAATGGATCAAAAATCAATTACTATTTTCAAGCCCAAAAATATTTAATATTTTCAAGAAAACAAAATTATCTTTTATTAATCACTTATTTAAATCATATACTTTAAAACATGTTAATATTTTTTTTTAAATAACAATCACTCTATCTTGATAAATTTTAATGGTAACTTTTAAATAATTTATTGTTTTATTTTTCTTAAATAATTTACAGATTTAAAAGAAAATGTAAAGCAAAACCAAAAACCAAATCTAAAAACTCAAATCCAAAATCAAAAGCTGAAAACACAGGTTATATTTTTTGTTTTTTTATTACAAAATAAACTATTTCAAAATTTTTAGAAAATTATTTTGTCATCTTTTCAGTTTTAAATTACATGTTCGATTAATTGAGATTTGTTTGTTGGTAATATCAGTTCAAACTAACTTAGCAGATCTAAAAATTAAAAACCCAAACCAAAAGCTGAAAATCAAAAATAGAAACTTAAAAACTAAAAACCAAAAACCAAAATTTAAAACAAAATCTAAAAATAAAAACTGAAACTAAAAATTAATGAAAAACAACTATCACCACAAATTTTGGTGAACTGATTTTATCCGAAAACATTCTTTAAATTAAGATAAAACCCAATTACATAAATTTTTAATCATAAAAAATTT
>CAKOAT010220488.1:0-23208 GCA_932364175.1 Eruca vesicaria subsp. sativa | reverse complement strand
GTGAACTGATTTTATACCAAAACATTCTTTTAATTAAGACAAAACCCCAATTATCTAAATTTTTAATCATAAAAAATTTCCGCGCTTTTAAGCGCGGGTCGAAATCTAGTAATAATTAACACTTTAAGCTCACTATAACTTTGCCAGTTTTCCAGAACCGAATATCATATGTGAGATGCGACTAGTTGATGTTTTAACCTAATGGAGACTCTGTGTTCTTGCCATATTGAATATATTCGGTTTGATTTATACTACTATATTTTTTTGGAAATTTTTTTCTTAGGCAAAAAAATTATAATATTATCCTATTAGGGTAATTCCAATTTTTTATCATTTTTTCCTATAATACCCTTCTCTATTTATAAAAATAAATCAAATAAATAGTTTTATAAATAAAAGAAATAGAAAAAAATAGGAACTACTAGTGAAATACGTATATCAAACTAGAGGTTTTTTTTTGTTGAAAAAATGTTTGAATCAAAAATTTCATAACTCGTTCAACGGTTAGTGTACCTCATATACGTAAACTGAGGTAGAGGCAATTGCTCAGATACCCTTCTACAAAAAAATTAAATCACTTATATCCTCTATTAATCTTCATACCCTTCACCATTTAATGAAAATCTCAAATAAATCATTCCCAAGCGATCAAAACTAAACAAATTCCCCCCCCCCCTATGGATCAGTGAACCCATGGGTATATATTTAAATTCTATATGTTTCAAATTCGGAAAAAAATATTTTAAAATCATTTTTATCATATTTTGATGATTTTCGCAAAAATATGAAAAACCGGTTTTCGATTTTTGAAATATTTTTTTATCAAATTCTATAAATCAAATAAAAAATATTAACATTTTCAGTTTAATTTTATGATTTTTTGTTTGACATATAAAATTAAAAGAAAAAAGTGAGGATATTTTAGCTTTGTAAAATAGATACAAGGGCGTCTGAGACAATTACTCACTGAGGTAAGCTAAAAATTGGAAACTAAAATCCACGTTTTTTAATTAAATTTACAAAGTGTAGATTACATCATCTATGAAAATTAAAGTAATATAAAAATATTTGATTACACACTCTTCCCTTTACATATCGCTCTAAAACATTTTGAACATGTACTCTACACATTACTTTTTAATCTAAAAATTGTAGAAATTGTGTACAAAAAAGTTCATTGTGTTCAACCTATAATAGAATACTAGATCTCGACCCGCACAACCGTGCGGGTATTTTAATACGAAAATATGTAAAATTATATAATATTCCATCCGTTTCAAATTAGATAATGTTTTAAAAGATTTATTTTGTTTCAAAATATAAGATGTTTTGAAATTTTTAGGGGTATCTTGAGGTTTTAAGATTACTTTTAACCATATTGTAAATTGTTCAACCAATAAAATTTTAATTTTTTTAGTAATTGGTTGAATGATTTTAATATTATCTTTAAAAATAATTTTGTAAAATAATTTAATTTTGTTTTTTTAATGATCCAAAAACATCATATATTAAGAAACAGAGGGAGTAAAATTTATCAATAAATAATTATAATTTGTAGTCTATATACTATCCAGTTTTATAATAATATTTACGTGGCTTATAATATTATTAATATAAAATTTATAATAATATTTGTAACAATTTTAAAAGACATTATTATGTAACATTTCTAATTTATATATTTTCTTTTATTTCTAAATTTAAAATATATGTAAAAAGTAAATTAAGTTGGACCTACATAAACAAAATTTTGGGATATTGTTAAAAGTAGTTCACATAATTTTAATTTTTTTGTATATAAATAAAAAAAAACAAATTAAAAATTTTAATTATATTTTATGATAATTAAAAATTTTAATCAAATAATTTTTGAAACTATATCTCGAAATGATTCTAAAAGATTTTTAAAAGATTTGATAGAATTTTCTTAAAACTATTTATTTGTATTTCAAATAAAAATCAAAGATATGAAAAGATATTATAATGATGTAATGTAAAATTTTGTAAAATTTCTAAGATAAACTAAAAAATCACACATGAAGCGAGTCATGACTTCTCTTTTAATATAATAGATGGATCCTACGGATAAATATGAGAAGTTGCAAAAAAATGGGAAAACTATTTTGAAATATTATATTTCCATATCTGAAGAAACGAATTTTGCCAAAAAACTACAAAATATATATTTTCCCTTTAATTTATTTTAATAATAAAAATTAAACAAAAATGCTATAAAGTCGTTAACAATTTTTATTATTTAAAATCATTAATAGTCATATATATCTTAATCACATTAGGTAATTTTGTAGGTTTTATTTAAAGAAAAAATATATATATAGAATATTTAGTTTGATATGTCTTACATGAGACCAACGGGCCTTGTTTTAAAACTATGTTTTATATAAGGTATTCTAGAATCCTTTTAAATTGAAATAGAAGATATAGAGAGGTGCCACGTAGGATGAAGTTATTTTTTTAATTAATACAAATTTAAAATTACAACTTTTCAAATGTTTTTCAGTTAATATATATGAGATTACTAACTTTCCATAATTCAAGGAAATAGTTAAAAAAAAATATAAATGTGGCTTCTTCCAACTAACTACCAGTCTGTGTTTTGAAAGAGATATAATGTTATTTTATTCCAAATATAATGAATAATCCCTCCCTTTCATATTGATTATTGTTGTAAAGAAATTTTTTCGTTACAAAATAAATGTCGTTTTTGTTTCAATGCAAAATTTATTAACTTATTCTGTAATTTATTATTCTATTGATTGAAATATGGTTAGGGGTATATGTAATCGTGTTTTTATATAGAAAATTTACAAAATTAATTGTTTCTTAAATCCGTGTACACAACCTAAAATGACACTTATTATGAAATAGTAGGAGTAAAACACAAACCAATAAAAGAGTACTAATATAAGTAATTGTTTAAAAACTAAAAACCAAAACAGAGAAAAAATAAAATATATAATAATAATAATAATAATAATAATAATAATAATAATAATAATAATAATAATAATAATAATAATAATAATAATAATAATAATAATAATAATAATAATAATAATAATAATAATAATAATAATAATAATAATAATACAAAACCATGACAAGAAAAAATGAAGCTTTTTCAACTGTTGTGAGAGAATGTTTCTTTTTGACATAGAATTGATCCTCAACATTATTGTCTTGCTTTTCTTGACTTTTTCTTTTAGACAAAGGAGTTCTTGAAGAACAACCACAACCTCCAGAAATATCTTCTGAGGACGGCAACATTAAGAAGCAAAGCTGCAAATTCCTATATCATTTCGCGGTCATCATCAGGCAAAAGAACAACATACTGATTACTAAGAGCTTTTTTCTTTGATGTTATCAGAATCAATTAACTTTCGAAAACGCATTTTCTAGAGGAAGCAAAAATTGATTAGAAAAGCTTTGAAGACACTTACTTTAACAATGATAAACAACATCCTCCTCCTATATACGAGAACAGCTCTATTTTTTGCTGAACCTAGAATGTATTTTAAAAACCGGTTCAATCGGTCAAACCGGATTTTCTATTCTTAAAAATTTAAATATATATAAAGTATGCTTATATATAATATATTCCCATAAACCTAAATATATATTCAGTAAACAAGATTATGTAAAATTGAAAGAGATAAAAATCAAATTATTGATTTTTCAAATCACTGTATTTATTTATTTTTATAACTAAAGTCTCTGATTTTGTGAATATGTTTAAGATAAGAATAATATATGAAAGCCAAACATATATTGGTTTACATTCTTTCTTAAAAAAAAATAGTATTAAATAGAAAAAAAAATAGTAATAGTTAAACATTGATTGTGAAAAAATTAAATTTTGATAACAATTAAAAACACATTAATGTTATGTTAATTTTTAGGACAAGTTTTAAAGTTGACTTGAGTCACCGAGTTTTTATCTGTTTTTCTCAAATCCAAATTTTGAACCAAACCGCACTTAGTTTTTTCACCGAGTCACACTCGGACCGGTTGACCAGCCGATCCGATCCGGTTTTTAAAACCATGGTTCTTAGACATGTGGATGGACACTAATATCTTTAAAAAGTACCTCACCGTAGAGTTGAGAGCCTGAACGACGAACAATCAATTCAGCATTTTGCAATCAACTTGAACATAAAACCATAAGCCAATAATGTCAACAACCGCGATATTACTTTCGTGTCTAACCATACAAATAAGTTTGTTGATGGAAGTAAATTTTTTTATGAAAATATCTTAATATATCATAATATATGAAATGCATACAAAGTTATATAATAAACCAATACTATCAAAAGATTATACCGAACTGAAATTTACAAGTATGTAAACATTGGTTGCTCATAAAGTATACAATGCCAAAAAAATTAAGGGTCCGTGTTATACGCTTTCATTGCTTGATACCTACAAAACAGAGAGCTACTTCAGCTTGTGCTTGAAGCTCTTCAAGAACCTTCACAACTTCCTCACGGCTAAACCCAATCTCACTCTTCTCATCTCTCAGCATTTTCCTCAACCTTCATATCAAGAAACAGACAGTATATCAAACCAATCAGATTATCTGTTTCTCTAAAACAAGACTTGAAGTTGAGTGATAAACACAAACCTGTGTACAATGGATGTGTCTCCATGTCCTGTACAAACTATAAACATTGCATTTGTTGGTAATGCAGTGTGAAGGGCATCCACTCTTTCATCCATTTTCTTCAAAATCTCTTTAGTTTCAGCTGAGACTTTGCTTTTGGGACGTTTCTCAGAGGCTGAACACGTCAGTAATGAGATCATTTTCGCTAGTCTTGAGTTTAGTTTCTCCGTATCATCCGCTCTGGTCAGAAAATGTGTGTTGAGTTCCGAGAACTGTGTCCAAACGAACTGTGACCGCCTGTTCTTTACCTCTTTCATGGCCTTTGAAAGTGCTTCATCATCATCAGACACTGGAATTGCATTTGATGAGTCAGAAGCATACCGTTTCACGATGTTGATGTTGTCTACAATAGAAGTGGCTTTCCCACTCTCATTCAAAACGTTGAGGAGTCTCTTTCTTATCATCTCAGGTGGTGAACCAAACTCAGGTCCTAAAGAAGAAGGTAAATCAATTCATAGGACACAGAAGAAGAAGAAAACATGAATCTCTTACCGTATTTGATCTTCATTAGTGCCAAATCCATCGCTGCTTTTGCATCTTCGACGCTGTCATGTCCTGTTTCAGACATTTGTATCTCTCTAGCGAGAAACTTCTTCGCTAGGATCCGAAGTTTGGTTTTATAAGAACCACCTCGTGGATGCTTGTATAGTACTGCAGTGTCAATCACCAGGTTATGAGATATCTTCAGAGAAACCAAGTCATTCTCCAAAGAGTGTCCTACTAGTATTGTCTCTTTAAAGACCAGCTTTAAGAACTCTTCCTGAATATCTCTAATGGTTGTTGTAACTCCCTCCATCATCTCAGCTGTTATTCCGCTATACCTGCAAACCGATTCCAAACCAATACTATTATAACTTTGTAAACCAAACCAAACCTAACCAGACCGAGCATATCACAATGGTTTACCTTGTATTGTAATCAGTAATGTGATTTGTTGGCTTGACTAACTTATCTAGTAGAATCTGCAATACCATGGAAACTTAGTAAGAGTAAAGAAGAGATCTTAACAAACTTGAATACAGTAAGGATGAAGAAGAAGATACCTGTCCTTCTATATCAACCAGTGTCACTCTTGTCAATTCAAAACCATCCTTTGTAATACACTAGAGTGAAACAAAAAGAAAATAAATAAACCTCTTAACCATATTTGTTTAGATCACAAAGCATCATTATTAATAGGCTAGAGAACATAGTTGTTTACCATCTCACAATCAAGAGCTAAAATCTCATGGAGGCATGATCCTGATGGTGCAGGAAGTGTAGAAATAAACTCTGCATGACAAATGAAAAGAGAATAATCAAATGATGTGACACAAAGACAAAAAGGTTAAAGAATAAACATGGTTAAGCTGTTAATCTTAAATAGCTTGAGCTCTAACCTGTCTCAAACTTGTATCCATTTTGTTCCATTTCTTTTCGACTTAGAGTGTAGTATGCAACAGGGAATGGTATATCTTTTGTGAGCTCACTAAAGGCCTTCCCCGTCAGGTTACATGCTTCTACAAAGCCAAAGATGTTATCTTGTTAAGACCTTACATAAGAAGAAGGCATTGTGTTAAGACTCAGTTTACAAAATTTTTTACTTACCTGGTGGTTCCATTGGACTAGTAGCAGTTTTCTTCTTCTTACCCCTGCAAGTAAGTATTGTATCTATTGTCTTCATCTCATCAACTGCACAGCTAATAAACACAATGAGAATGAAAATAATCAAAAGATGTTGTTATACAAACAATTAACTAAGACAATTGTATTCAAATAAGCAAAAAGAAACGAAACTTACACCAACCTCAAAGCTAAAAGAGGTATAGGATTGCCACAACATGATTTCAACCTAGAAAGTGCTTTGGACTGTGATAAGTACAAATCTGCATCCAATCCAGGGAGGTAGAGCAAAACAACCTTTGGAATTAGAGGCTTATTCTGCAAACCATATTCATTTGAAATAATCATTTATACTTCTTCACAAAAACATTATAAAACTTCAGAACTTTCTCAAACAACCAAAACCGTAAAGACAACAACATATGTGTAATAAACACAACATACAAAGAAAAAAACCCAATTCCAATCTAAACCATCAACACAAACCCAACAAAGTTTCAATCTTTATTGTTCATTAAACCTTTCAAAACTTCACAAAAACATGTATATTTTAATAATAAAACCATAATAACATTAAATTTATTTTGTTCATTAAACCTCTCAAAACTTCACAAAAACATATAAAGTTTCAAAAATTTTTATAATAAAACCATAAAGACATCATATGTGTAATACCACATACAAAGAAAATGCACCTCTAAGCTTAATCATCAACACATAATCAACAAAGTTCCAATCTTTTTTTGTGGGTTCATACCTTGATGAATACCCAAGAGGGCATATAGCCTTCACCAAGAACCCATGTCACAAGTCCTTGAACATCCTGTTCAAACCACCAATTATCAATATTTTACATTCTCATTACTCCAAAAAATAAAAGTTATAACATTTCAAAACACCCATTATCAATATCACAATTCTCATTACTCCAAAAAGTAGTTATAACATTTCAAAACCATTATCAATATTTACATTCTCATTACTCCAAAACAAAAAAGTTATAACATTTGGAAACATACTTGTAAGTTCAAAGTTATGTCCGGAGTGTTGAAAACGAGTTCTGGTTTCGCCTGCCAAGAGAAAAGACGAATCTAAAAATCAGAATTAAACCAATCAATCAAAAGCATAAGAAGAAGCTTTAAGGGAAATGTGGTGTTTACTTACTTCGGGTCCATATATATCGAAGAAACCGTTCTCTGTATTGATCTTTTCTCCATCAACAAGATTGTCTTCTCCCACGGCGTCGTGCTTTCGTTTCAAAGATGACATCCTTAAAGATGGGGAAGAGGTTTAGGAGAGATCACCGAGAGAGGGATTGAGACAAAGCACACTTCCGTTATCAGCCGCCGGAGTTCGGACCAATGTTTAGGTGTTTTAACCTTTTGGTCGTCCGTAAAATTCCAAATAACCTTTTATTTATTAGGGAATAAATAATCAACCTTTTTTTTTGAAAAAAAAAACTTTTATACTACAGTGAAAAATTTAATGAATATTATTATACACAAAAATAATTTATCAAAATTTAGCTAGATCAAAAACTTAATTAAAAACATTTTTTATTAATTTATTAAGGAATTGTGTTATAATATAATTATCGCTTTAAAAAAACAATTGTATTATATAAAACTTGTATTTTAAAATTTCATAAGTCTAGTGGTTTGCCTCATATGGTTTGATTTATTATTGTATAGCTTCAAACTAGGATAAGAACCGCGTCTTGCACGGGATGAAATTGTTATTTTCATTCTGTTTTAGGATAATGAAACAATAGTTCGGTTTCATTTGGATTGGGGTGTTCAATCCGGATATCGATTTGTTTTTGTTCGGTTCTGTTTTTTTGGTTTTTGGTATTTCGGTTAGTGTGTTTCAAAATAAAAAAAGTATTTCGGTTAGTAAAATATAACTACTATTCTAAATCTAATTTACTTCGGTTCGGTTCAGTTTATATACCGTCGATTTTTATTTTATTCGATTTTTATACCCAAAAACATAAATATTTAGTTTGAGATCATATCATATATTATACGAATTTAGAGTCATGTCGTCAAAAAGTCATTTATTAAAAAATATTATATATTTAAATAAAAAAAAATCCTTCTATCATCTAATAAAATAATCAAATCTAGAATTAATATCAAAGCTCTAAATTTTGAAAAAAAAAAAACAGAAGCACGAAATGAAAACAGGTTCCACAACTTTTTTAATCTTTTATTTAACATCACTAAGAACCATTTTAATGGTTTTAGAACCGGCAGCTTACTATTATTTCCAAAATTGAATTACTTTGACCTTAGTATTCACATAGTTTTGAAGGGTTTCAACTGGACGCTAAATTAACACAGCTAATTTTCTTGGTTTAAATTGTTAGCTGATTATATATATATTATTTAATTTGAATATTTTTAAATAAAAATCTATATTAATAAAATTTTATAATCATTTGTATCTTGTTATCACAGAATAAATTAATCTATTCATCACAATAATTTCAAAGTGGGATTTAAATTTTAATAATTTATAGCCGTTTTAAGAAATTCAAAATATAACATATAAGAAAAAATCTTTTTTATTATATGGTTAATGTGATTGTTTAATATTTTTGATAATATAAAATTAAACAAAAAGAGCTAAGATACAAAAACTGTTATCAAATATTTATTATTTATAATCATTTTTTTGTCACAAATACGTTAATTATATTAGGTAAATTCGTAGTTGTTATTTAAAGAAAGTGCGAGAAGTTTTTTTGTACACTATTTATCAATTTAATAGTTAGTCTAATAAAAATATAATATAAATTAATATGGACCAGCCTATTTTCTAAATTAATATATAAGGAATGTTACACATTTGATCATTAATTTTAACGTAATAATTTTAACAGTTTTAGTAATTTATTGTCGTGTTTTAAAATTAAAAATATAACATATACGAAAAAATCTAAATTTTAATTTTATAACTAATTGAATTGTTTACTTTATTTCAATAATATAAAATTAGATAAAATTGATGGAGGAGATATATATTGTTATCAAATCTTTATTATTAGAATCATTAATTATCATTTATGTAGTAGCCATATTTGGTAATTCTGTCGTTTTTATTTAAGGAAAGAAATTTAAATAATTAATATCATATGATATCATATGATAACACTTTGCTTTATAGTATTAAATGTTTCTAGTGAGATATAAAAATTGAATTGGACCAACATGTTTTCCAATTTGAATGTAAGGCTCACACATAAGCAAGGAGTTTTTTTTAATTTTTACAAAATTGAGGTTACATCTTTTCAAATGTTCCTCAATTAATATATGCAGCATAATGTATGTTGCTAAAATAAAATAAAAACTTAACAAAACAAAATACTTAAAGTTATTTTACGTTGTTTCTTATTATTACAAATTTACAAAGTTATTATATGATTATAAATCTCTCAAACAATATCCTCTTTCAAAACTTCTAACAAGTTTTAATTAAAACTATCATGTATGTTTTTTCTACAAATCCTTTCAAGAAACACCCACTCTACTAAAAGATGTAAGCCATGTTAGAGTGGATGACTTATTCAAGTTAAATTGCTCCATTCATGGAAGCAATATACAAGTTCTAACCGAACTGGTGTCATCACATAACAAAAATGTTTAGATAGAAACTTAAAAAGTAATAAATTATTCTTGATGTCTACGGATCACCATAAGCCTCACAAATAGTACATCGTGACAAGTCACACATATGTTGAAAACACATCAAAACCAATTGCTACATTGACATTATATAGGAAAAACATTCATTTTGAAATGTAGTTTTATGCTTTTATCTGCCTCTGGTTCTTTTCTAATTTTATAAAATACATTTTGGAAAACCTTATGATTAGGTATGACCGTATGGGCGTTCGGGTAATATCGATTATTTTTTGTAACACTTCCTAGGGCTTATTTTAAGAAACTCTTAAATTCGTATCGAGATCGAATATAACACATCAGTTTCGATTTGGATTTAGATTATACTGAAGTTACTGCATATCATTTGGCTTCGGGTTTTAGTGTATCGGTTTCGGATTAACTGAAGTAAAATTCAAAGAAAACAAATAAACATAAGACACTTAACTTAAATTATGAATCACAATTGTTGAGATTTGATTTATTGATACTCGTTTTTGTGACGCCAAAGAAATAGAACAAGATCTAAAGATTTATAAATATATAGAAATTACTGAAATTGTCATGTCTATGTTATTAAATGATAACATTAGACAAATATTTACAAATTGATCACAGTGATAAGTGAAATATGAAAACTCACATAATATATAATCATAGCAACACAAACTTTATAAAGTAAGATGAACTTTTAAGAATTAAGATACATGTCTCTCAAACTTTGGAAATAACAAAACGTGTCTTGGAAATTTCCAACTTCATGTAATACATGTATATACTTATCTACATAATATATACACTTCGGTTATTTCGGATTCTAATTCGAGTTTCGGATTAAACCGAATCTATACCTAATAACTAAAGTATCAGCATACTAAAATCGATTGGGTATTTTGATGGATCCATAACATAACCGATCGAATTTAGGTTTTTTGGTTCGGGTTAAGTTTTGGATGGATAATATGTCCATGCCTATTGATAAAGGTTGTTCATAATAATTAAAAAATAATTGTCGGCCTGCCAGAAAATATGCCAATAAGGCTTGTAAGAGGTCTACAACAAAGTCGATTAGATGGGCTTTTTTAACGTTGAGTCTATATGCTTAGCTTAACTAAGGATTATCTCATCGTATCATCTTAAATTTACGAAACATGTCATGTCACTTGAATGGCCTATTGGGTGCAAATTCTCAGCTGAACTTACAGTTTATTTACCACTCAGTTTCTCCTCGATATACTTTGTTGCAAATTGATTCACGTTTTGTGTTTTGTGGACTCTCTTTTTTAAGAAACGAAAGATACACTACAGAGATTTTCTCATTGAAATGTGACTTCCAAGTTGCATGCCCACACGAGGGACCATCCGCTAGAACCTGTAAGCTTCAGAGCTATATTCGAGAATGAGCTTTTTTGAAGTTGCCATGAAGCTTAAACGTAGACTCCTGGTGATAAATGCTCTTGTTCAAGATCGACTAAAGCAGAATGATATAAGATTATTCAGTATGTTTTGTTCGACTATCTTCGTTTTATTGCATTAGACTTGTGATCTGATCTCAACTTAGAAACAACATGAGGATTGCTATCTCAACTTCTTGGTGTCAGAAGCAAAACACTAACCATGGAGCAAATTATGGCTACCTTTTTGGCTCGGTTTGTTTGCTATAAATTCTAAATGTTTATTCGTCGCCTAGTGTCATATGATTTAAACGAATCTGATACGCCTCCTAAGTGCTTTGTATTAGTGAAGTTGATGAAAGAAAAAAGAAATTATACGAATTTAGACAGCAAACTCCTTTTTAATTTATATCTCCATATAAAATGTTATAAACTCCCTAATCTAATTTCAGGTGTTATTTTGTCCGATTACTGATAAAAAGAAATTTCAAACAGAATTTGACAAATAATTTACAATACTATTTGAGAGAGGACTTACTAAAACAAAATATTCGATTGTCTGACAATGACACGTGGTAGACAACTCATATCATGAAGTCAAGAAAACCATGGATTCCGCATCTATCTCTGTCGAGTTGAAGAGTCAATGTTCAAAATTAGACTACCGTGTGTGTACACATATTAATTAATGTATCACGGACTTTTAAGATGCATACTACGTTTTTTAATTTTTTTTTCTCCAATTACATAATATTTTTAGTTTTATATAAACTATTAATTGTTACAAAAAAACAAATAAACTATTAATTGTTATGATATATGACTTATTATATTTTGTATTTACTTCTTTATTATTATGATTAGTTAAGCTTTTTTAGTGATAAATTAGTCCTTAAAGTTTTTTATAATTTTGTTTTATATCTAAAAATATTCAATATTTATTTTTTATACTTTGAGGAATTATTAATATTTTAATAATACAATTATAAGTTTATATAAATTATTATATCTCTTTAAGAAAACTAAACTTATATGTATATAATGAAGATAGTTCAAAAAGTTCTGTTTGGGTAAAAATTGTAATTTTTATGAAATAATTATTTTTTTGAAATTAATAATAAGTAGTAATAAATTAATACTTTAAAAATACAATTATATATATATATATATATATATAAGTTCTTATATCTTTTTAGAAACTAAACTTACATGTAAATAATGAAATTTAGTTCAAAAAATTCTATTTAGGTAAAATTTTGTAAGTTTTATAAGATAATAAACATTTTAGAATTAATAATAACTAATAATAATATAATATATTTAAAATAATTTTTCAAGAGGGAAAATGAGGAAAACTATTGGATTAAAATACAATTTCATTTTGATTTTATCTCATTTTGAGAAAAAAATGAGGTCAACCATTAGAGATGTCTTTAATTAATTTATATAGTTATAAAAAGTCAAATAAAAATATGAAGATAGTTTTTTCTTACTAATAATCAATTTTGTGAAGGAATATATTCTTTTTGTGCACAGTGAAGAAATATATCCATAGGTACAAATAAAAATTTGCACATGAGAAAAAAGGTTCAAAACGGTGGATAATTAGTTTGGTCCAATGTTCAAAAAATCGCTAGACGGAAACTAGGCGTTCTATAGAGGACTAGCGCCTAGGCGGATTATTCGGGGCCTAGGCGAGAATTAGGTGTTAATGAATTATTGATTTATTTTATATATATTTTACATTTATATAAGCGATTTAAGTTTTTTTGTTTAATTATAGTTTTATTTAAATAAATTATCAAAATCCGATATACAAAATAAAATAAATTACACAAATTTGTTATTATTTTCTAAATTATTACTTAATTTAAAAAATTTATACTAATTTAAACTAATTATAACTGTTTTAGAGCAATTTAAACCGATTTAACATGGTTTAAACTGACTTGAATTGTATAAATCGGATTTTAAGAAAATCGTTTCGGTGAGAGGGGATTTGCCGCCTATACGGACGTCTAGTCGACGCTTAGACCGATGTTATGTAAAATGTGGGGATGTTATATGATTACATGTATGAAAGCCGGAAACTTCCTATTAGCTTTTCTTGTCTGCCACAATTACACTACAAGTTTTCGTCTTATTGCGATGTGTGCACTAATCCCACATAAACACATTAGTGGTAGAATTAGGCATCTAATCGAGTTAAACTTTTGACAAGTAATACACAACTAGCACTATGATCATTAGTAAGTTGGAATGTATTGTTCTTCGGAGAACATTTTTATTAATTAACTAGCATCTATCCGATTAGCCAGTCACAACCTAGGTTTAGTCCAATTTCTTCAATATGGATTAGAACTGAAAAGAAAACCCACCAAAGATTTGGTGAGATTGTATTGTCAAAAACGATTTTGGTGGGTAGTTTTAGCAAATCCCTAATCATTTTAAATATTATACTAATAAAGATCTTTGACTTTACTTTCTGACTTTTCTAATGGCACATTTTTCCTGACGATGAGTGTTGGATGGCCTATAATTAATACCCGCGAATTTTAAAATGCTCGTGTGTTTGAACTGAAACGCTTCTAGATTATTAGTATAGCTACTAGCACTTTAAGCACACTTTAGCTTTGCCAGTTTTCTAACCGAATATCATATGCGACTTGTTGATGCTTTACCGACTCTCTGTTCTTGCCAAATTGAATATATTCTTTTTAGTTTATACTACTGTATAGAGGGAATATTTTGTAAATTCCTATACAGGTGTACAATAATTTCATATTATATAACAATCATACATATACAAGTGTGACAATATTCTTGTTTTTTGTACATCTATTGTTTGCAAAGATGTGACAAATCATTATTATGAACAATATTCATCAATTACAATAATGTTCCATGGCAAGTTATCTTTGGATGATATGTGTTAAGTTTATTAGCTTTAGGTTACTTAGGTTAGAAGTTATCTCTGATCTTTTCCTAGTACTGAAAGTAATAACACAATCAATTTAACGAGTTCCCGGCCCTCGGCTCGGTACGTCTCGTGGGAGATCTCCTGCTCCCAAAATCCACTAGAACAAAAGAGACTCCAGCACCACCAAAATAGTGTACTGGAATGTTTGANCTCTCTTGTGCTTAGCTGCTTCAATCTCTATTGCCGTAATCAAACTCTTGCTTGTTGCTGCTTAACTTCCCTTTTACCTAATCACAATACTTACATATATATACTGCTTTGTATTTGATCAGGTGCAACAGGTGTTGGGCTTGCGGCGAGTAGGCCCATGACGTCTTGATGTTGTCGGCCCAACCTAAACCCTTCACAAATCTCCACCGGTTTTGGTTTGGCCCAGAGTAGGCCCAACTTAAGTCTCTCTTGATCGACAGCTCCTCCACTCGTTTCTCATTTTGTCTCTTTGTCTTCTAGAGAAAGCCAAGAGTCATTTCTCTCTCTCTCTCTCGAACCTTCTCCGACGATCCGATCTTCACTCCGTGAGAGATCATCGGTTCCTCCGCCGTACCGGTGTCGTGTCTCCTCCCCGTCATCTCTTTTCCTTGAAGCCTCTTCACCGACACGGCGATTTGCTCCTCTGAGAGATGTTTGGAGAGACCCTTGTCACCGTTTTTGGTTTAACACACCCAGGTACATCTAGTCCCCTCTCTTCATAGGTGATTAGGATCATCTGTAGAGGTGTTTAACCAGATGTTTGAGCTGATCTGTGGATTTCTTTTCTTTGCATGTCTTCTCCGACGACTCGCGGTCTTGTTTCACGACATCGATTTGAGATCCCCGACATGCCTATGCTCATACTTGAGCTTCATCATCTTCCTCCACCTCTTGAGTCAACTCGGTAGTGGTTCTTAACTCAGATCCTTGATTGCATGTGCTTTAATCCTCAGATCTGACACATCTCTCTCTTTCACTTGTTGTTGCGATGTTTTTCCCTCAGGTCTTGTCGCGAGCTTAACTAGCTCCTCAACCGTGAACCCCCGGATGTCTGTTCTCCTCTACGTAAGTTTCTCAAATATACGCTAAGCTTGAGATATGTTGACTCTAACGCTGACCCAAAGTATTTTCCTTTTGTGTCGTTGTTGTTTCGGAGGTGTTGGTGTTTCCATGATCCCTTGATGATATCTTCAGTATATAGAAGATGCCTGCGACTCCTTTTTCCTTTAATGATCTTACGTTCTCACAGTCGTGACCATGTGCGAACCTCATTAAAACTCTCCACCTGAACCGAGAACATTGTTCGGTTCTAGCTTGTGCTCCAGGTAATAATTCCCTTCGTATGTCACGATATCTGGTCTCTCTTTCTCAGTTGACTTTATTTTGTAATCACTAACTTGAGTCTGATGTTTTGTGATTTGCGAGGGTGGAGTTCAACTGAGTTACCTGGAGCGTCTTCCTATCCTTTTAGTGAACATTCAAAAGCTCACAGCAAAGCTGGAACTTCTGACCAGGTACCGTTTTAGTTAGGAAGTCTGCTGGGTTTACATTCGTGTGAATCTTGTTTAGGATAATATCGCCTGTTTCCACAAGATCTCGAATGAAATTGAACTTGGTAGCTATGTGTTTTGTCTTCTCGTGATTGACTGGATTTCTTGCTAGGGCTAGAGCACTCTGTGAATCACAGTAGAGTTTGATACCTTGTTGTTTGAATCCTAACTCTGAACACAATTCTTTTAACCACATAGCTTCCTTAGCTGCTTCGTTCATAGCCATGTATTCTGCTTCTGTAGTCGATAATGCTGTAACTGATTGTAGGCATGATTTCCAAGACACTGTATTTCCTCCAAATCTGAATGCGTACCCTGTAACTGATCTGCTTCTATCTCTGTCTGTAGCGTAGTCTGAGTCTGAATACCCTTCAACTGTCATTGTAGAATGCTTCTTGAATGTTAAGTTAGAGTCCATTGCTCCTTTTAAGTATCTTAGAATCCACTGAACTGCTTTCCAGTGATCCCTTCCCGGTTTGCTCATGAACCGACATACATAGCCTACTGCGAATCCTAGGTCAGGTCTAGATCCCACCATAGCATACATTAAGCTTCCTACTGCGCTTGCATAGGGTATTCTTTCCATATGTGAACTCTCAACTTTCAATTCGTCTTCTGTTAAACTCCTTAGCTTAAAGTGTGGTGCCGTAGGAGTGATCACAGGCGTAGCATCGTGCATCCCGAAGCTTTTCAGGACCTTTTCAATGTACTGTCTCTGAGATAAGATTAGTGTGCCCTTCTCTCTATCTCGTATGATGTCCATGCCTAGTATCCTCGATGCCTTCCCCATATCTTTCATTTCAAACTCTTTGCTCAGCTTCTCCTTGAGTTCTTTAATAGTTTTCTTATTTCCTGAGGCAATAAGCATGTCGTCAACATATAACAATAGGTAGATAGCCTTAGCAGTGTTAACATCCCTCATGTAGACACACAAATCTTTGCTACTTCGCTCAAACAACTGGTCTTTCATGAAGTTGTTGAACCTATGGTTCCATCTTCTTGGTGACTGTTTAAGACCATACAGAGACTTTCTCAGCAAGCACACCTTGTTCTCTGTTCCTGGTTTGACAAATCCTTCTGGTTGTTCCATTAGTATTCTTTCTTCTAAACTCCCATGTAAGAACGCGGTTTTCACATCCATTTGTTCAAGCTCGTAGTCTAGATTCACCACAATACTGAGCATAACTCTGATGGAGACATGTTTGACTACCGGGGAAAATATCTCATTGTAGTCAATTCCTTCCTTCTGTGAATATCCTTTTGCTACCAGCCTCCCTTTGTATCGTTCATTTTCAACCCCTGGGATCCCTGGCTTTAGTTTGAACAACCACTTGCAGCCAACGAGTTTTGCCTTAGTGGGTCTGTCTATTAGATCCCAGGTTCTATTCTTCTTGTGAGACTCCATCTCTTCTTCAGCAGCCCTTTTCCAGAGCCTTCGTTGAGGCCCTCTCATGGCTTCCCCATAGCTTCTAGGCTCCTCAATCTCTAGATCTTGAACAACATTGAGCGCGTAAGCTACAAAGTTTCCATCTTCGAAACGAGAGGGAGGCCTAACATTCTGTCTCCTTTCTCTGTCTCGTGCCAACAGATAATTGTCAAGTGTGTCACCTTCTTCATTCTCACTCTCAGTTTCCTCATTAGGTTGCTGATCACTTGAATCTGAGCCGCTTGAACTATCTGATGAGTCATCTCCACCTTGATCAGTGAGAGCTTCAGTGTCTGAGTTGTTAGAAGGTCCCCTGATCAAATCATCACTGAACGATACTCGTTTATTTGTTTTTCTTACACTTTTGCCTTAAGGGTCATCACTGCTAGTTTCCTCTGTGGCAGTTGTGTGCTTGTATAGCTCCTCCTCGTTGAACACGACGTTTCTGCTCGTCCTGCATCTTCCTTCTTGGGGTATCCAAACTCTATATCCTTTAGTGCCCATAGGATATCCTACAAATACTCCTTTTATTGCTCTAGGACCAGTTTTATCTTCTGTTACGTGTACATATGCTGAACAGCCAAAGGTCCTCAAGTGTCCTAAATCCGGTTTGCACCCTGACCACACTTCTTCAGGGAGCTTGAACTTCAGAGTAGAGTTAGGCGATCTGTTTATTAAGTAGATTGCCGTAGATGCAGCCTCAGCCCAAAAACTTTGATCCAAGCCAGATTCGGCTAACATACATCTCACCTTATCCATAATTGTTCTGTTCATCCTTTCTGAGACTCCATTCTGCTGTGGAGTATAGGTGCATGTTCTGTGCCTTTTAATACCAGCCTTTTTGCAGTACTCGTCAAACTGTCTATTGCAGAACTCCAAGCCATTATCTGTTCTTAAGTACTTGATCTTCTTTCCTGTCTGGGTTTCAACTTCTGCCTTCCATTCTCTGAACTTAGAGAATACCTCATCTTTAGTCTTCAAGAAATAAATCCAGACCTTTTTCGAGAAATCATCAATAAATGTGACAAAATATTTATTTCCAGCAAGACTATCCGGTGTAGACGGAGAACCCCATAAATCAGAATGAACATAATCCAGAATTCCTTTAGTCACACGTTTAGCTTTGGGAAAACTCTGCTTGTGTGACTTACCAATAACACAGTGTTCACAGAAATCTAATGTCTTAACCTCCTTGTCAATGATAAATCCCTGTTTGACAAGTTCAGACATATTATTGAGACTCATATGACCGAGGCGAGAATGCCAAACATTAGTCATATTCATCTCAGCTTTAGAAAGATTTATCTCTCCCCTTAAGACCGTTCCTTGTAGATAATATAACCCCTGATGATATCTCCCTGAAAGTATCCTTTTATTATCCTTGAAGAAACTGACCTCCAGATTTCTGCCTTCATAATGACACCCTGCTGTCTCCAACATTCCATATGAAATTAAATTCCTGCTCATGCCTGGCATGTATCTAACTCCTGTTAAGATAACCATAGAACCATCTGGATTTAGAATTTTAATCTTCCCAATTCCCTGAATGTTGCTGTGAGTGTTGTTAGCCATCAGCACCTTCCCTCCTTTAAACTCTTGCAAGTCAAATAAGAAGCTTTTATCAGGGGTAATGTGAAATGAACATCCAGAGTCCATTACCCACTCATCCTTTGTGTATTGTGTGCTGACTGTGAGGATGAGGGGTTGCTTAGCTTCTTCTGCTACGTTCGCTGAGTCTTGTGGCTTTGATGACCTTTTGTCAGGGCACTCTCGCTTCCAATGGTCCTCTTTCCCACAAATAAAACAACCCTTGCTGTTTTTATTATACTTTGGTCGTGACTTGGAACGTCCATGCCTGCTTTTAGATCTGCCTTTGTAGTTCTTTCCATTCCCTCTGCTATTCCGATTATCTGATCGACCTCTCTCAACCATCAAACCTTCTCCACCTGACCTGGTAAACTTACCACTCTCGATCAATTCCCTCTCTTTGGACCTTGCTGCACCAGTAACTTCATTTAGGCTCAGCGTATCTCTCCCATACTTGAGAGTTTCCTTGAGTTGATCATACTTATTTGGTAGAGAACTTAGCAATAGGATAGCTTGAACTTCCTCAGAAACTTCGACTTGCAGGTTATTTAAATCTGCTACCAGCTTTAGAAAATCATCCACGTTCTCATCAATAGTCTTTGAATCAATCATCTTGTAAGTGTAGAATCTTAGTTGTAGATAAATCCTGTTAGGTAGTGAAGTCTCTGTGTATAGGGTATTCAACGTGCTCCACATTGCAGCCGCAGTGTCACAGTGTTGAATCTTTCTTAGGACCTTGTTCCCAACATTCAAAACAATCAGATCTTTTGCTTTCTCTGATTTTTCGAATTTTTCAGGGTCAATCGCAATTGCAGGTGGAGGTGCAACAATTCCAGCTAACCCCTTTCCCGTGTCCTTTATGGGAGACTCGGACTCCTCCTTTGAAGTTGATTCATCCTTAAGCAGATTTTCATCTGTTAGAATAGCTTTCAATCCAAGCACTCCAAAGTGTGCAAGCATCCTGACCTTCCATAGAGCAAAATCACCATCCCCATCGAACCGGTCAATCTCAATGCGTTCCTTTGTTTTTCCCATTGGTAAAACACAACGCTGGTAACCTCTCTCTCTCTTTCCTAAGTAGCCTTAGAACCCGGAAGCTCTGATACCAATTGTTAAGTTTATTAGCTTTAGGTTACTTAGGTTAGAAGTTATCTCTGATCTTTTCCTAGTACTGAAAGTAATAACACAATCAATTTAACGAGTTCCCGGCCCTCGGCTCGGTACGTCTCGTGGGAGATCTCCTGCTCCCAAAATCCACTAGAACAAAAGAGACTCCAGCACCACCAAAATAGTGTACTGGAATGTTTGANCTCTCTTGTGCTTAGCTGCTTCAATCTCTATTGCCGTAATCAAACTCTTGCTTGTTGCTGCTTAACTTCCCTTTTACCTAATCACAATACTTACATATATATACTGCTTTGTATTTGATCAGGTGCAACAGGTGTTGGGCTTGCGGCGAGTAGGCCCATGACGTCTTGATGTTGTCGGCCCAACCTAAACCCTTCACAATATGCTTGAAACCATACTAAATCAAACACATTCAACTCATTTTAGTATGGTTCAAACATATTTATCCAAAGATAAGTTTTGGTTAGCTCTAACCTGAAAATGGGAGAAATATCTATCAGTTGAAAATGCATTCACAATAGTCAACAAATACAATAAGAGTTAGTGTCCTAGACTTATAATTTCTACAATAAGAGTCATCAAATACAATAAATATCCACAATAGTCATCAAATACAACAAGAGTTAGTGTCTAGAAAAAAATATTTTGATAAGTATTCATAAACATCAGTTGTTTTTTTCCAGAAAAAATCTAAAATTAGAAACAGATGGTTTAAATAATACTTTGTTACTTTTATGAAGAGTGTTATTATAATACTATCACACGAATTAAGAAAATATATAGTTATATTTATTAACCAATACTTTTTGAGATGGATGTTAATTATATATAAGGAAAAAAAATCACCATTATTATTTAACTTAAATTAATACAAATTGTATTAGATTTTAAAAATGATAGTATTAACAAAAAGCAAAAAATATTTTTAAACATAAAAAATAGTAGCTAATGGAGTTAATAAAATAAAAAAAAAGAGTGAAACAAAATTGAATAGCATAAAGTATCAATTCCACCTATTCATTCCTCTAGATTTTCTGCAAAATCTCTATAATATTATTGGAGAAGTCAGTTTCCTACATGTCGCGCTCACGTTAACTCTCACACGATGGTTGATTACATAAATACCCTTAATAAATTATTAGATTTTAAGATTATTATTAATTTTTTCATTTATTTTCCTTTTTACATTTTTACAAATAACATAGATAATAAAAAGGAAATATTTCTAAATTAAAAAAAAAACGAAAATATATGTATATAATATGATTTTATTTAAAAGGAAAGTTCACAAAATAGTATATTTAAGCGATAAATAAAACTAATTTATTTTGACTTTACTAAATTAAAGAGTAAATAAGTATTATGAAAATACATGTATACTTAAGCGTTAAATATAACTAATTTGATTTGACTTAACTAAAATAAAAAGTAATTATACTTCAATTTTAATTTAAAAATATATTCAACTCAATATAGTCACAACATGAATGACTTGACTAATCTAATTTATATCCAAAATTAAACATTTAACTACAATAAGAACATATAATTTTATATTAATAGTAATAATCTATTTAATTTTGTACATATAAATTAGAGGTTGACTAAAAGAATATTAAAAAAAAAATATTAACCAATTACAATTTAATTCTTTTGTAGAATTTATATATATGCATGAGACTTCAAGATCTTATCATTATATTTATTTATGTAAATTTAAATCGAACACTTCAGCTTATTATTTATTTCGTTTTAAGCACAATATATTAAGTTATACATGATTTAACTATAATATATTTACATATCTAAGACAATAACCAACCGAAATGAAAATAAGAAAATTAATCAAAATTTTATTATATTTAAAATAAAAATATTATAGATGAATTTGAAAATAGATATTATCTAATATACCAAATTCAGAACCAAACCGACTATTGATCCAAAAAATAATTAAACCGACAATAATATACCCAAAGTCATATGTATAATTAGAATAATATAGTATTTATTAATATAAATTATTTCTATAAATTGATTCAAAATTAAAACTAAATATTAATCAATTATTATAAAATTTTACTTTTATGAATATTCATATCCGTGCATGAGCACGGGAAAATCACCTAGTAGTGTATAGATACATTGTTTCTTCCAAAGTCTGTTCACTTTTTCAAAATTTCAAATTATTTGTATATATATATATATATATATTTAACTTAAAATACTTAATTCCGGCTATATTTTTACCAAATATAATAATAAAATACTAAATTTCACTAATTTTGTTCCTCCATACTCTTAACATTTTTTCAAACAAAACACTAGTTAACCAAATAAGCAACCAAAAAGAGATACAAAAACACAATACTGTATTCAGATGGGTCATACATATCTAGATTCAAAATTAATGTAGACGTTTACCTATAAGGCTATAAACGATTAAAAAAAAAGCAAGTGACTTAACTAATACCTAAAATCCAAATAACATTTTTTGATTACAGCATCACAGACTTTGACCTCACCAAATCACTCACCATTCACCTAGAAGCCACACAATGTTATAAAACCTCAGCTTCTTCGAAGTTGGTTTCCCATTTAGCAGTCAACCTTAGGCTCCTCGAAACTTCCCGGCAAAAATAAAAAAAAAACCTCAACAAACCAAACCGAAATGACCATTTTACCCTTCCTCTTCTTCTTCCTCCTCCTCACCTCAATCCCCGTAACCGTAATCTCCCAGCTCGACGACCGGTCAACGCTTCTCACCCTCAAAAACCTCCTCAACAACCCACCCTCCCTCCGCCACTGGAACGCCACGTCACCCCCCTGCCAATGGCCGTTCATCACCTGCCTCGCCGGAAAAGTCACCGGCCTAAACTTCCGCAACCAGAACTTCACCGCGCCCGTCCCTCCCAACATCTGCGACCTCCCGAGCCTCCAAACCCTCGACCTCTCCTACAACTACTTCCCCGGCGAGTTTCCGACGTCTCTCTTCAACTGCACGAGCCTCCGCCGCCTCGATCTCTCCCAGAACAACTTCAACGGCTCGCTCCCCGCCGATATCCACCGCCTCTCGCCGCGCCTCGAGTATCTCGACCTCGGAGCCACCGGATTCTCCGGCGACATCCCGGAGACGATCGGACGCCTCTCGAGCCTCAAGGTCCTGAATCTCTACCAGAGCGAGTACGACGGGACGTTCCCGCGGCAGATCGGAGACTTATCGGA
>CAKOAT010220377.1:0-43656 GCA_932364175.1 Eruca vesicaria subsp. sativa | reverse complement strand
CCTTTTTCATTTTTTCAAATAGATCATGAATATGAGATACTTGCTTTTGCTTCCCAAGCGCAGAGAAGACAGTGTTGTACATCATAGTATCTGTAATCACACCTTTCTCATGAATCTTGCTCAACATCTCTATGGCTTCAACTGTTTTACCCGCACCGCATAAACTCTCTAGCATCGACATGTAACTATCTCTCTCTCCTTTCACAGGGAAGCTCCACATATCACAAAACAGTCGGTGAGCCTCACTTACATGCCCTAGTTTACTCAGCGTTCTAACCAAATAAGAGTAAATCCCCTGAGTCATATACCTCTTGGACATCTCCACAATCGCATCCAACTTTACAAGCTGACCTTCAGCTACTAAAAGATTCAAAACCAGACTGTACGTATACTCATTTGGTCGACAACCCGTTTCAACCATCCTGGAGAAAACCTGAATAGCCTTATCAACCATCTTGCCTTTTGCAAGAACTTGCATAAGAGTATTGTAACCAACCACGTTAAGAGTAAGTCCTTCAATTATCATCTTATTGAACAGAGTAACAGCTTCGTTATATTTCCCAAGCCTTCCCATTGTCCTGATCATGATCGTGTAGGAATACTCATCTCTTCTACAATGCTTTTTCTTCATGTCTTCGAAAACTTGACAAGTCTGATCAATCTGACAAAAAGGAAGTACATTTTACATTTTACCTTTATACATGAAACAAAGTTGGGCATTTTATCCAAAACCAATCAAAACAAGACCAAAACTCACAAAAACCGCGACCAATTCCTATTTCTTTAAACCCAAAAAGAAAACTTGGAAATGGAAACCAAACAGCTACCCAAATATCCAAATACAATTCTTTTTTTTTTTTTTTTGTCAACTACCCATCTAGCTTAGATCCAAATACAATTCATATATCTAAAAACATTAGTTATATTTACTTTTTTTTTAACTTTTAAAATAACTTTTTATTTTTGTCAACAAGTTTTAAAATAACTATATATGTAAAATATCAATATATAAACCAAATTGTTTTTTAAAAAGACCAAATTACCAGAGAATTTTTATTCAAGTTATATGCATTTATCCAAATTACTCATATTTAAATTCAAACATCTTAAATTAGACGAGAGTTTATCTAAAGCCTCGAATCACCTAATCTTTTTTGGAATTATCCGAAATTACTAAAAAAAATAAGAACCAAACGACTCTATTTTTTTTTTGGGTACAAGCCAGTTCCCAATACATTTACTAGAAACTAACCGAAATCAAATTGAAATTTATAAAACCCCAAACGATTGCTATATTCCCATAAACCCGAAAGAAAAACAGAAAACGGAACGCCCAGGCCTACGTGAAACTCAACTTAGGCAGCATCTCCATCCCCACTCTATAATTTACTCTAAAATGGAGTTGAAAAAAGAGTAATATTTTACTTTTTTTGTTCATCATTCCATTTCTCACTACATTTTACTAAAAGTACCTTTTCATCTTTAGCTAAAGCATCAATTAGCATATTGTAAGCGAAGACGTCGAGCTTAAGCCCTCCTCTCCTAATCTCGCAATACACATCGAATGCCTTTAAAGAATCACGAGACCTTAAGTAAGCTTGAAGGAGACACTTGTAGGTGAAAGAGTTCATCTTTAACTCCCACTTCTTCACCAACCCTAAGCACGTCTGTAAATCTTCCGCATTCCCGAAGAAACCGATTAAGATATTAACGGTGGAGATGTTGCCACGTACGTTAGTCTTCACCATCAGATCGAGAATCGAACGGACGCGATCGAATCTGTCGGGGAGGTTAGATTTGGAAAGGATTAAGATGATGCGGTTGTAGAGGAACGGGTCGTGGTAAGAGCTAGGGCACACGGAGGGGACGAAGTGGAAGAACGCGACGGCAAGGCGAGGGCAGTTTAGGGATTTGAGAATCTCTGAAGCTTCGTCGGGAGTGAGGGAGAGTGAGAGGGAGGAGAAGTAATCAGAGAGGTCGGAGAAAGCATCGGAGAGATTAGAAGAGGTTACGTGGCGGAGAAGGAGATTGGTTACTCGGCAGATGAGATCTCGGCGAGGAAGAGGGTAGCCACGTACGTCGGCCGGGAGGGGATTAGGAAGGGAAACTTCGGCGGAGACTGATCGGCCAGAGGGAGATGATGAAGTGACCTTGGCGACATACTTGGTGGCGTATCTACGCCAGTTGGATATGGAAATTACATTGATGGGGATAAAGAAACGCCGGCGAAGAGGCCTCATGTTTGCGGCGGAGAAGGAAACGACTTCTCTCGAGTAGGAAACCTCATTGTAGATGACGTTTTTATTTTAAATGGGCCTGGGTTGGCGTAAATGGGCCTATAATTGCTTCTTGTCCACTTATTCCCAGTTTTCACTTCTTTGCGTCACGACAGTGTAGCAGCATACGAGTCCACTCATAATCTTCTACCAGATCAAGTCTTGAAGTTTATCAAACAATCCATCTATGCTATATTCGTCGGCTCAGGGATCTCTACTTCTGAACTAGAACCTGAAACGGTTCGAGGTGTGATCATTCCACTAGTTCTTCAAATGACATATATTCCAAGTTTGATAAACCAACAAATAAACGTGCGAATACAAGAATAGAATAAAAAAACTGTTTTAAGCATTTGATTATTTTTCGCACAGAAAAAAAAGCATTTGGTTATTTTACTGGAGTTCTTTCTTCAGAGAGGGGGATTTAACGTTTTGTCTCTTTTAGATATAGAACAAGAGTTATAGATCAACAACCATAGGTATAAACAAGTCCGTCTTTACTGTTAGCTTCTCCTTGACACAAATTACGGCCAACCGTCACCATTGTTTCCCTAGCTACTAGGACCAAATATGGTAGGCCAATTCATATTCACATGCTTATTCTGTTCCAACCAGTAAAAAAGAATTGAACTTCTAACGTAAAAATGACATCCTGTTAGAAAGATCCTCTTCTAATTAGACTTTATCAATACAATGAAGGAATCATCCATTTGTCTTATCAGATACACAAAGAAAATTAGCCCCCAAACAGAAATAGCATGTGGGGGCTGGGTGGTGAGGGGTGAGGTAACATACAAACGAGACAGAGATGTTTATGATTGAATCTCAGAGGCATTCTTATCATTTGGTAGATCCAAGTAAGTACAAATTGTCTGCATGAAGTTAGCAAATAATACTTATTGGAATACAAATACTTCTTCAAATTTGGAGAGACATACATGAAAAAGTCAGCCTTTTCAACTGTATATAGCAACAAAATCCATTTCGTAAAAAGAAACTAAAATTGGTCTAGTCTTCTTTTTCTCCCAAAGACCCTTCTTTATTTCACACAAGTCCCAAAATATCGCTGCAAAATTGTTTGCCTCTTTAAGAAAAGTTGTTGCTTACGGTGTCGTAGCTAGGAACAGACAACACTGCCCAAAAAAGAACCAGACGCTACTTTTAAGACACCAGATCTTTGTTTTTATTTCTATGACATTAAAAAGCATATATGCAAAATCAATACGTAAAGGTGAAAACTTGTTTACCATCTCCGAAGGAACCCATTGTCAAGGGCTTTGAGATAATCTTGCTGGTGAAATCTGTAATGTCTTTCAAGGTAAATCCATCTACTGTCTTCAAGAATTGCTCAACTGGTTTCCTGCAAGAATATTTTCATATAAAACACTGATACGCAAGAAGAACAAAACTCTTAAGATCAAGTGAATAATTTCTGAATTATATTTTCTCTGTACCTCTCTCTGTATGTAAGTATCTGCCTGCCAATATCTTCTGCTGCAATCATCTGCACAAGACACAAATTACTCGTAAGTAACATCTAATTATTTGAGTCTCGAAATAACGAAATGCTAACACGCTTCCAAATTCATCAGAACTGCAGATTTTGTGGCTGCCTTGGCGCGATCAAGATGCTTCTGGTTAACTGTCAAACATATAACAAAGGGTAAAGTTCTACATGTAGAAAATGGTTTTGAATGTCAAGTGAAAAAGGATGAAGCAAACTGCAAACCTTTTCCTCCGGCAACATCTTTCAATTCTTTAGCTGCTAATTCAATTGCTTTTTCAGTAAACTCGGGACTCTGCATTCAAGGATGTAATCATATGTATATGTACCACAACACGTCAAGCAAAGAAATTGTCAGCTCACAAAAACTGGACAAAGCTAACCACCCCACAAAATCGATATTTAAGGCATTAATACTCGCACAAATTGGTATCGTTTAATATATTTCTATCATCAATGAGACAAGATAACTGATATAAGCAAAAGTATATTAAGGAACATCAGGAATGCTGAAACTTACCGAGCAACCATAGATTCCAAACAATCCGGTGTTGTTAAAGATGCTACTGAATGCTGTGCAGGACTGAACTTGCTGATATTCGTTTAGAATACGGAGATCTGTAACCAGACATAGGAACATTTATCAATATTACTGATTGCTTATAGCAGTTCTTGAGCATGTTTCATGAACTCGTTCAAAAAATAGAAAGCTCAATAAGGTAGCAGAAACACAAGATTTGACTTACAGAGCCATGAGTGCATTCCTTTTCCAGGACCTCCCGCAGAGAATGAGCCACCTCCTCCCATAAGCATCTAATAGCAATTAAATTTAAATTAAATTGAGTCTGCAGATAAATAGAATCTGATTGAACAAGTGAACTATTAAAACGAAGCAAACATTAAACATTCAAGTTAGACACCTGGAGAACAGTGGCGATGACTGCTTATTTCTCGTTATTCCAGCCAGGAACCTCAAAGGCAAGCGCAAAGTGTGTAGCCTTAAAATGACAGAACAAACAAAGCTCGATTAAGCTCAATTAAATACACTTTTATTTCAAACACGTTTGTCCAGTGACATGGCGCCAATTTTTCATGAGTACCTCCCCACCAGTATGTTGGCGGAAATCTCCACCTCTATACTGAGATTTTGGCTCACCCTTGCGCTGTACATTAACAAGGTCAGAAGTTAGTGGCTCAACAACTTTTAAAAGTTCCTCGTGTTCAACTCTACTTGCCGCCAGTACCATACGTGCAGCAGTGAAATTCTCCTGAAATTCCCATATAAAATGATTAGAAAAAAATGTTCTAACTTTAAGTAAACGACTATAATCACAGAGTTTCCAAATAGTTGATGCGGTCTTACAGCCATAAACTCCTCCAAGAGCTCCCCACTCAATCTGTCCAACGCAGACTCAGGCACGTACAGAGGACTCGCCAAAGCACCTGAATAACCAGCAGGATGAACAGCCTCCATGAGGAGCCCCATAGAGTTCTTTGCAAGTTCCGCAATCTCTAGCTTCATCTTACTTAGCTGCCAAATCGACACAAGACAATAAGTCACTTAAAATTTTCACAAGAGCTATCAAAATAACAACAAGCGGAAAATGAGATATACCTCTTCATTGACTTCCCAATCCAAGAAAGCAGGGTTCCTCACACTGTCAATAAGAACTTCAACCATTTCGGGGACATAGGTCTTCAGAGCTTCAATAGTGTAACTCATTTGCTCCCGAGATGCAGAAGCCGAGGTGTTGCCTCCAATAGCCTCAATCTCCCTCACAAGACGTAGATGGCTCCTGTTACTGGTGCTCTTGAAAGCCCTCCTCCCAAGCAAATGGGTTGCTCCATGGAAATAAGGAGCTTCGTAGATAGAACCACAATCAACATACAAACCAATGGAAGCTGCCGGATGCTGAACCACCAAGATAATAACTTTGTTTCAGTTCATTTTAATAGATTACCTGAGGACATAACATAAGCTTTTTTACTTACGGGAGACATCTCAGAGGCGATTTTGAGACCATTAGGAAGAGTAGTGATCTTAAGTTTACTTGGCTCAACGTGGTCAGCAAGAGGCAGAGGAAGGGATACACCATTGAGTGGCATGTCCAATGAAGTAAGCGAAGTAGAGGATCCACCAGTCAACCAGCTGAAGAAACCTGGAGAAGAAGAACTAGTCGCAACAGCACTAGAACTTGCATAACGCGCATGTCTCAAACTCCGGCTAAGAGATCCTTATTATAGAACAAGAATCAATCAATGGAAACTCGAGGAATGAGTCGGCTAATTTACAACAACTGAGGCAAATCCATTTCACTTTAATCAAAAGTCAAAAGACTCGATCACTCATAAAAAAAACTAAGCAGTAATAACAGTGCTTTCAATCGCAATCGGAATAAGAACAATCCAAATTCAGATCTATTGATATTCCGAGGATGTGGGAGCGAATCAGTAAAATCGCTTCCACATTCGAACGTCCCATAAGCGAGCAAGAGAGAATCAAAGAAAGAAGAGGTAACAAACCTTGAGAGACCTAACCCGTGAAGCTGCAGTGCGATACATGGCGACTGTGGAAACCCTAAACCATAAGCTGCAGGGAAGAGATGAACTGAGGTGTGAGAGAGATGGAGATTAAGAGCATCTCCAACCCCACTCCATAATTTACTGCAAAATGGAGTGGGAAATGGAGTGATGAAGAAACAAAAAAGTGATTACTCCATATTATATGGAGTAATCAGATTTTTGTTTCTTCATTATTCCATTCTCCACTCCATTTTGCAGTAAATTATGGAGTGGGGTTGGAGATGCTCTAACGTACCATAAGCGAACGTACTGGACGACAAATATTTAATGGGCTTGGCCCATCATTTGAACTATTTTAGTAATTTAAACCCTCGATTAATCGTAAAATAAACTCTCAACTAAAAATCTTGTAAAATAAACCCTCATCTTTGAGTCCGTTAATGTTTTCGCCCCTCCGTAACTTTTGTCGTCAACTTTTGACGGAGAAACGTTAACTGTTGACGAAAAGGTTATGGAGGGGCACAAACATTACATAAAGATAGGGTTTATTTCACATAATTTTTAGTTGAGGGTTTATTTCACAGGATTTTTAGTTGAGGGTTTGTTTTACGATTTATCTTTAGTTGAGGGTTTAAATTATTAAAAATCCTTTTTTTTTTGAGAAAATCCTATAAGTATTGATTATTTAGTAATTTTATGACCGATTTTACTGTTAAAACAAACTCACTTTTCTTTGTCAATGAGACCTCGAAGGAGGGTAAATCTAACTTGTAGCTATTCTTGTTTTCATGTTCGCTCTTTCACAAAAAAAAAACTTGTTTTTGAGATTAATGTTTGGTTTAGGTTTTGCATTAGTCAATTCGTACAAAGGAACAACCTAAGACCAAAGTTTAAAATTCATGTATCCGATCTTCATTTTGGTGAGGAATCCACATTAGTTCAGACAACAAATTAAGTGGACCAATCTCCGTCAATTCGTTCTTTCTTCTCTAACAAATCATCTCAGTTTCTCAATGCTAAAAGAGAACTTACTAATTTTAACATAAACATAAATAAATACAGAAATAATACCATAGTTAATGTGTAGAATGGTGGTTCAGTGAACGCTTCTAACATATCTATAACTTAAATTACGACAAGTTATATTTTAGTTACCTTTTGTCTTTTCTAAGATTGGTTGGTGGGTCGGATGGAAATGCATGAGTGACTGGTTTGAGTGATGTAGCCACTGAAAATGGCATTAAAGTCAATGTCCTTATCAGACGACCACTGAAAGATGAACACGCTGACGTAGGTTTTACCATAGCATTGACATACTGAGATGATTTGTTAGAGAAAAAAGAACGAATTGACGGAGATTGGTCTACATAATTTGTTGTCTGAGCTAATGTGGATTCCTCACCAATATGAAGATTGGATACCTGAATTTTAAACTTCGATCTTAGGTTGTTCCTTTGTACGAATTGACTAATGCAAAACCTAAACCAAAAATTAATCTCAAAAACAAGTTTTTTTATTGTGAAAGAGCAAACATGAAAACAAGAATAGCTACAAGTTAGATTTACCCAAGGACTGCGAGGTCTCATTGACAAAAAAGTGAGTTTGTATTAACAGTAAAACCGGTCCTAAAATCACTAAATAATCAATACTTATAGGATTTTTTCAAAAAAAAAGGATTTTTAGTAATTAAACCCCCAACCAAAGATATATCGTAAAACAAACCCTCAACTAAAAATCATGTGAAATAAACTCCCAACTAAAAATCCTGTGAAATAAACCCTCATCTTTATGTCCATTAATGTTTTCGCCCCTCCGTAACCTTTTCGTCAACATTTAACGTTTCTCCGTCAGAAGTTGACGACAAAAGTCACGGAGGGGCGAAAACACTAACGAACATAAAGATGAGGGTTTATTTCACAAGATTTTTAGTTGAGGGTTTGTTTTACGATTAATCTTTAGTTGGGGGTTTAAATTACTAAAAATCCTTATATAAAACATAAAAAAAGTTCACATCATGTTCTAAATTAGCGAATTGAGCGACTTTTAAGTTTGTAATTTACTGGTTGGGTGATCTCAAATTTAAATTTGCCAATTGAGCAACTTTAGAGACTTGTCTATGTAAACTTATATCTATATGTATTTTTACATCTTTGTCAGTAAAATTACTTACACCTTTACCATTCTAAATTAAAAAAATCATAATTCGATTACAATTAAATCATTAAATTTTTATAAAATAAAAGAGATTGAAAAATTATATTGTAACACATATATAATTCAATGAAATAAGGGAAAATCCCGTAATCAATTCAGATCGACCATTTACAATCGACCTAGCTAAAGTTGAGAATACTACCCAGAAAAGCGTAAGAACAAATTGAGAAGAATTGAAGACATTCATAGTTAATTGGAATATTCTTTATTCAACAAATTCGATTCTTGGTGAAATTTAATGTTGCTTCATTGTTTATCAATTGCATAGTCATAAAGCCTTGAAGAGGGTCACTCGGAGTCAAGCTGGCGTTCAATTGAAACCCTAAAAATTAACATCGACTGCTAAACCTCCACCGCGATATGCAGGGAAAGTTATTCTTCGCCATCATAGTCAAAATTTCCGCTAGTGGGTTTTTTGAAAGATCTCTTTTGCTTATTGGATTTCAGAATACATTACATCAACCGAGGTAGAGGGAATGCCTCTGGACTCAAAGTTTATCGGAACATCGTCCCACACAGAGATTATTGTTGCATCTCTTTCAATCTCCCCGAATAAACTTTTCACGCATAATTGCCATTCAAGTAAACCACGTTCTCAACATCTATTCAAAATCAACAATCATAGGATCGTTAGTGAAGTCTCTTTGAGGCACACCAGAACTGAACACTCTGCTGGGAAGTCACTTTGGAGCTTTGTTCCACTATCCAGTCTCGCGCTGCCCAAATTTTCCTAAATTCGTACATTCTCTCCTCAGCCGTCAACAGGTGACGCCTCTAAGATATGAGTTGTGGTTCTTATTTGCAGATACCCAACTACGGTTTTCCCTCCGTAAATTTTGTGACATCACGGGCTTGAAATCTGACCCTTTTGTAGAAAAAGCTGAAAACCATGTACCGTCAGGAGACGTTACAGCTGGTGGTCGTTTGTGGAAAGAGCGGTTTGAGACTGAAGATGTAGACGTTACTGTAACAGAAGTTCTCAGAATGCTTGAACAATCAAATCTTCCTTAGTGGAAGCGTCTGCCATTAGTGCTCATTGCGGTTGTTGATGCTCTGCTAGTCTGTGGTCATAAACATCTCTGATACACGCCGGCGTATGTTGAAATGCTTGGAGACACCGAATCATTTCTTCAATATCGTTGGGGAAAAGAGGCATTCCTCAGCACTTTGTCTTGATTGATACCACCTGAACCTGCTTCGCCTTTTGAAGTTGGTAAATCCCTAGGGATAATGCGGAAACGTCTGAATCAAAAAACAAATGCATGATATGGTTTCCCTTTGGCGCTGCAATTGATGTCTTTCAAAGCCATCTTGCTTTGTTACCAAAAAATTACGGAAGCTAATAAGAAGACAACTTTCTTGGAAGATCCCGACAGATTCAACTCAACAAATACACTTCTTATCTTTGAAGACATCGTTCAAGTTAAAACTGATTCTGAGATACGTACATTATACGCGCCTTTATAATTTGCACAAGTCACTTGAAAAAACTGTTGACAACTTCTTTATCATTCACTTTCAATGTTGTTAGGTTGCTGTATTATTTTCACTCCCAGATGAAGGTGGGGATCCAAAGTGGGAGGAAGAAATAGAAGACCCCTGAGTTTCTCATTTAGTTAGTCTTATGCGGGAAGGCCACAACTTCAAAGCAACAGATTTCAGCGGTGGTGATTCAACCTTTCCACCTATCAAACCCACTACAAAGGTTTAGGTGAAAGGTGTTCAAAAACCATGTGGAAAATCCACTAGGGGTTTCACAAACATTGTTATGAACCTGCTAGTTCGAGTCAGTCGCCGCGTGGACCATCTCGTCCTAGGCTGGATCTTAGTAAAGAGCATGATTCAAGAAACATAGAAGATAACAACAAAGAGTTGAAAGACTGGATCCAACAAGAGGTGAAATCACAGTTATAAAGATTTCGGGATGAAATTTATAACTGGATACATCCCAACGTAAGGTGTGGCCATCCAGATAATGCAGGAGGCACATTCACGGTTCCGCAAAGCAAAGAGGAAGGCAAAAAACCCAAGCCCAACAATCCTGATGATTTAATGGGAGGGATTTCCAAAAAATGACGATATAACAATATTGATAGAACTGATGACGCTGACATTGGTGGGTCTGCAAGTAAAAAACCAGTGATGAACTTAGTTGATGGGTTGGAGGAGGATGACACGAGAAACTGGGACAGTTTCCTTGATAATCATACCCACATGATGGGTTTGTGGACGAGGTAAGAAAGTAGTAAATTTTCTAGTTGATTTGCTAAATAAATACATGAAAAATGACCTTCTAAGTAGATGAAATGGTGGATCGAGGACTTAAGTTCGAAGGTTCAACAGCTCCTCTACCTGAAAAAGTTACTATGAAAACACGGGCATCAAAACCAAAATTTTTGGAAGAGGATGATGTAAAAAGATATAATATAGCTAGGAATTTGTAATTGGTGTCCACCAAAAAACATTTACTACAGATAAAGCTTGTTAGATTGATTAAATTTTTAGGTAGGTGTACAGCAAAAACTCGTTTTTGTGTTGATTAAATTTAGTTATGTGTACAACAAAAGTTTGTTATGTGTTGAATAAAATATGTTTTTGAATCGATAGGTAAACACAGTTGAAGAGGGTTCTATGTCAGGGTTAAAGTTGTTAGCACATGAGCTTGTCAAGGCAATGAGAGTGACCATGTAAATAAGGAACCTGGGGAGGAGAACAACTTTAATGTTCTTGTCATTGGGAGGAACCGACAGCTTATGTCCTGCCAGTTGAGGTAACATTTTTTTTTTGTAGAATGTATGTATTGGTTCAGAACATGAGAGTCTGTCGCATATTGTGATGATAATCCACCCTCATATTGTTTGCCTCTGTACACAGGATACTAGACATCAAAACCAGTCCTCACCAACAAATTCTGAAGATTACAAGACACCGGCAGAGGATGATACTCCAACATCAACAGAAGAAGAGGGAGAAGCAACATGTATTCCAATTAGCTCAACCAAAAAAGAGAACTCACGGGAGAAGAGCATTCCACAACGGTCAACCAAGATTGGAGGAGTGTACACCACCCCAGACAAGAGATTAAGAAAGATGTTCTAAAGCTCCAAGAAACCTAAGTATACGCCTTTAGCAGACGTGGAGAAAAAAAAATTAAAGAGTTTGAGAAAATACTCCGAATGAATCCAAATTAGTAAATTGTTTACTAGAAAAAAAATTACGTATAAATATAATTTATTGCTTATAAATAAAACTTTCTTCTTTTAAATATGGCAGGGAATTTAAAATTGTCACTAGAATTCGTGTCTCAAATCAATTTTCATGTCGTTGGCTAGGCCAACAAACTAGATAGATGCAGCTATACACTTTTAGTCATGAAATCTTATTTCATGGACTTAATGTTTGATTTTTTGAGAAAACTTTGCAGCACATTCACGTTCTAATTAGTATGATGTGAAGGCGGCATGGAATGAAGTACATGAATCATAGGTACAAGTTTGTAAACTACTATTTTATTGGCTGCATCCTGTCAAGGCTCACACAGTTTGAGAAGACCCCAGATAAGTTGAAATATGAATGGGTTGCGCTCATAGGTTGTTTAGTTAGCGGCACAACAGGTCGCCGAGGTAGAAAGATAGAGTTATTACGCAATGTTGACAGAGTGTACGTCCAATGGTGTGGGGAACGAATCATTGGGTGTGCCTTGTAATCGGCTTCGTTGCGAAACATGTGTAGATCTTGGACTGCAACCTTCCTCATAACTCGACTGATGAAGAGGTTAACGAGCACATGAATCCTCTACTACTTTCATTGCCCTATGCTTTAGCTGTGTTTCTTCCTCCGACCGTCTGGACTATACCTGGAGATGGTGAATCATTTACGTGAGTGCGGCCAAAAAACCTTTAATACAACAAAAAATCTGGCAGAATGTGGACTCTACACAGTTAAAGTCCTTGAAATTAATGCAGCAGGATGTAGTTATATGGACATGCAGCAGATCAATGACAAAAAGGTAAACAACTTCCGTCAAAAATACGCGATGGGAACCTATCCGGATTTCATTGGGAACGCTAAGATAGCCAATGATGGTTAAGGGTTTATTAAGTTAATGACTGTTTCCAGAATTTAATGACTCAATTTGGTTACCTTTAAACTCTTTAATAGTTTTATTTTGATATTGGGGTTATTTCTATTTTAAACTCTCAAATAGATGTAAGATGACATTGGTGTACACCTTGAAGGTGTGCACATCATAGGTGTACTGATCTCAGTTGTAAACATATGATGTGTAGACGTTAAAGTATTGAGTTTAATAAATTACTAATATGACATTGGTTCATTTCCTTAGAAAATTATTAATATGGCATTGGTGTACACCTTAAAGTGTACACCTTCAGGTGGACACCTATGAAGTGTATACCTATTTGTGTTGGCCTTTTATTTCTTGTATCATTCATGTGAGGTATATGTTTTATGGATTAGGTTTATTTAAAGACTTTCATATTACAATTTAAGGATTTTCCTACTTGCTTTATGATATATGTTCGTTCCCTTTGTAAAATGTTCCCTTTGTGATCTCAAAATTATAAGATCATACATACAATAATATAAAAGTTCAAATGACATAACATCAAACATAACATGAAACATCACAATTTTGTAAGTTCAAATAAGATAACATTACCGACCATACATAACTAATTCCCTAAGCTGTTTAATCTCTTCATGCATTTCCCTTATCTCATCTTTAATCTTTCAATGCCTCTTTCTCTCTTCAGCAGCTTCCTTCTTGACCTCTGCCAACTCTTCTTCTATTAGAAAAGACACAACGATGACGAATGTGCAACCCATCATCCTGAAAATTATAACATAGATTAGTTAAGTGGGTAAAAAGATTCCTTTCTCGTCAATTGCAAGGAATTAATTTCACCTTATATGATTTGTATTCGTAGTAACTAATTCCTTTCTCGTTGGTTGCCACTGTGATATGACCACAACACACACATTTTTTCTGGTATGCAATGGTGAGCGTAACAAACCATTTCACGCCAAGAAGCTTTCTTTGGGCTTCATTCATGTCGTCATAGTTAGGATATGTCATTGTGGACTGTTGAGGCGAAGGAAAGGTAAAGTTGAGGGTTTCGATAACTAACATCATTGTTGAGTGTAGAGGAAAACCGGGCAATCAACTCCATCGTAATGGTAATATTCTTTTAGAAGCTAACGGCTACATTTTGAAACATTGAAAGGTAATGACTACATTTCAGTATTTAAAATTTGAATTAAAAGTAACGGAAGAGTCAAAGCTAAAATTTCGTGTTTGGGCCTGCATAATTTGGCCTGCAACAAACTGGGCCTACATAATTTTGCCTCCATGAAACTGGGCTTGCATAATTAGGTTTTAAGGTTTAGGGTTAAGAGCTTAGGTTTAGGGTTTAGGCAATTTCTTGGCAATTTCATTCTTTTCAGATTTTATGTTCTCCCATAACCGATAGAGGTTCTTAAAATTTTTAAATTCAGCAAGGAAATTGGGCCTGCATAATTTGGAATCCATGCAATCGGGCATGCATAATTTGTAAATTGTTATTTAAGTTAAATTAAAATGTTTTGATGTTTATGCTTTTTTATTATTTATTAGTTATGCTGGTCCATTATAACTTGGGCATTATGTACATATTAAAATGTACACTATGTCTTATACACCAGGTCTTGTACACTAGATTTAGTGTACACTGATTCTTGTAAAGAGTTGCTGCCCATAATAAATTGAAAACGAAATGCTGGCCCATTATAATTTGAAAATTAAAAGGTGGCCCATTGTAATTTAAAAATTAAAAGGTGGCCCATTGTAATTTGACAATGAACCGCTAGTCCATTACAGCTTGAAAATGCACCGCTGACCCATTATACTTTGAATGAAATGCTAGGCTCTTATTTTGTTGTGGCTAATGATGTACATATTAAACGATGTACAAAGTTGAGTTGTTCACCAGGTCTTGTATACTAAATTTATTGTACACCAGAATTGCTGACCCATTATAATTTGAATTAAATATAATGAAAATATATTAAAACGTGAAAACCCTATTAAACATAACAAAATATATTAAACATAATAAAATATATAAAACATAGAAAAATATTAAACATAATAAATTAATCGTCAGAGCCAGAGTCCATTTCTTCCTCTGAGCTAGTAACCGCGTCTGGATACTCATTCATCCTGAATTCTCCAGACGAAAGAGTATTCTCACTCATATCTTTCTCTTCCTCTCCGTCCTCTTACTCTAGAGTACATGAAGAGCAACCTAAAGCCTCGTCCTCATCCTCCAGGTCCCCTTCTTCATAGTCTTCCGAAAGGTGGAACCTTCACTCTCGTGGCGGCGTTTGAGGCTTTTCTCTTCTTTTTCAGCGTCTTCTCTACTTTCCTTGCTTCTTCAAAGAGGCCTTCAAAACTAAGAAACTAAGATGTTTCCAAACCTGCATGGGTCTCCTCTGTGAGTCCGTCCCTGGCTAGGTTGTGGTCGTCTTCTTGCCCGACTTTGTTGTCGAAGAACTCTTCGTATTGTAAAACGGACATAGATCCTTGCTTGATAGGTTCCATCTTCAGAAATTTTAAGAAATAAAATTCGCAGGGAAAAATTTAAGAGATATGATTTTTGTTGTGAGAAGTTGATGAAATAATAAATAGTAAAGAAACACTGTGGTAATCAACCGCAACTCCTCGATAAAAGAAAAGTGTTTCTTTTTTTACTTATTAATTTTCTTATCTGTTTTAAAATTATGACTTCAATTAATCATTTATTCTTCTAACATTTAATAAACCATAAGTTTAAGTTTGAACTACTAAGTGTACATATCTTTTACGTATACGCTAACGATGAGAGTAATGACGGAAGACATTTAAGTCCAAACACTAATAAGTATTTTCAGTAGAATAAGGTTATAAAGTCTTTTCATTGTCAGAATCTAGTGTTATTATTTTGTTCTTTAGGGCACTTCGTAATAATTACTAGGCCACTCAAGTTAAGATTTTTCCTAATTAATAATGATGGCAGTTAGTGCATCTCCAAAAGAAGCTCTATAAGTTCAAATATAGAGTTTTTGACTTTCCAAAAAGAAACTTCAAGACTTCAAATTTGAAGTTTTGAAGAGTGAAACTCTATATTTAAAGTTTGTTGAGTATGGCAGGTCAAGCACTCCCAAATATTCCCGACGAGATTCTGTGCAAAATCATCGAGTATGTTGGAGAAGATTGATTTTACAACATTGGTGGATTCTTGCGAGCGGAGAAACGCGGTTACACACTTGTCCATGAACCCTCCGTCTTAAAGATGTGCGATGGTACTCTTATGGTTACCTTTGTCACCTGTCAAATCGGCCCCGATGGTCAGTTTCGCGAGTTCTTGCTCAAGTGTGTCAATGCCGACATTATATGGGCAATCTACTATGAAGGTCTCTATGCAGCACCGATCTTAGGACTTGAAAAGAGTATTAAAATATTGGAACCAGATGTGCCTAGCCATGGATTATCAACGTTAGGTGTGCGCATATTCAACGTTTGTCTTGGAAACAAAAAGAAAGCCAGCAAAGTATTCCAGCATTTCGCAGCCTATCACCACTCATTTCAGCCGGACGCGATATTTGAAATGGGAAAAGACCTCGAGTGGCGCTTGTTATCGTTTGGAGCGCCAAACATGAACATATATGCTGGAGCCTTCATGTTTCTTGATGATGAGGTCATAAAGTCACCAAACTCCCTTTATGGCCATGATTAATTACACAGTTGATTTCGAAGATAGTTGCAAAAATTTCAAACTCTTTTGGATCTACAGCAACATTTCTCACATGCTTTAAAAGATGGCTAAGCAATGTCTTTGTTTTTCGTCTATGTTATCCTTGTTGTCTTCTTTGCTAATTTTCAGGATTATTGTAACTTTAGAATGCTTGTCCATTATAACTTGGATATTTTATATAATTTTTAAATAATTTAGTGCAGTACCAGCAAATTATTTTTAAATAATTTTTTACTGGCTAATGGTGTACATATTAAACGATACACATAGTTAAACTGTACACCAGATCTTGTACACCAGTTTGTGTACACTAGATTCATTGCACACCGAGCCTTGTACACCACTAAGCAACACTACTTTATTTATAAATCAAATGCTGGCCCATTATAGCTTTAGAATGCCGGCCCATCATAACGTCAAAACACTTGCCCATTATAACTTGGACATTATTATATTATTTTAAAATAATTCAGTGCAGTAAAGGCTATTTATTTTCAAATAATTCTGTAGTGAATAATCGTGTACATGTTCTCTGGTGTACATAGTTAAACTGTACACCAGATTTTGTACACGGGATCTTGTACACCAGATTTATTGAACACCTAGTCTTTGTACACCACTAAGCAACACCACTACATTTATAAATTAAATGCTGACCCATTATAACTTTAGAATGCTGGCCCATTAGAACTTGGACATTGTTACATTACTTTTAAATAATTCAGTGCCGTAACGGTTAATTATTTTTAAATAATTCTGTAATGGCTAATTGTGTACATATTCTCTGGTGTGCAGAGTTAAACTGTACACTAGATCTTGTACACAAGATTTATTGCACACCCAGTCTTATACACCACTAAGCAGCACCACTCCATTTATAAATCCAATGCTGGCTCATTATAACTTTAGAATGTTGGCCTGTTATAAAATCAAAAATGCTGGCCCATTTTAACTTGGACATTATTATAACATTTTAAAATAATTAAGTTCAGTAACAACTAATTATTTTTAAATAATTATGTAGGGGCTAATTATTTTTAAATAATTATGTAGTGGCTAATCGCCTAATCATGTACATATTCTCTGGTGTACAAAGTTAAACTGAACACTAGATCTTGTATACTAGCTCTTGTACACAAGATTTATTGCACACTAAATCTTGTATACTGCTAAGCAGCACCACTCCATTTATAAATCAAATGCTCGCTCATTATAACTTTAGAATGCTGGCCCATTATAACATCAAAAATTGTGGCCCATTATAACTGCACATTATAACTTGGGCATTGTTATATCATTTTTAAGTAATTCAGTGCAGTAACGACTAATTATTTTAAATTAATTCTGTAGTGGCTAATCTCATGTACAAATTGTCTAAATGTATAAAGTTAAACTGTACACCAGATCTTGTACAACAGGTTTTGTACACCACATTTATTGCACATCGAGTCTTGCACACCATATTGTGTACACCAGATAACTACCTTTATGTACACCAGATTTTGTACACTGAGTCTTGTACACAACAACATATCTAAAGCATCACTCAATTTATATCAACGTGCAAACAAGACGACTCTCACAATAAGTAAAATGCAACATAAATTAGGTTCTGACTTCCCTACAGACAAGGACACCATGCTAACGTGTTTAGTTACAAACAACCACTTCCCAAAATAAATTTTCTGATAAGACATATATTCTGAGTGGGAAAAAACCGCCGAATGGTTTCCTTAAATGCAATGTGGGATCCTCATGGGCAAATTCAAATCATCTGAGTGGTGTTTCATGGGTTTTACGTGATGCAAATGTGATATACCATGATTTTGACCCGCTTTTAGCCATGGTTTTGATATGTTTTTATGAGTTTTATATATGTTTTGGAGTCTATTAGGTATGTTTTCAGGTTCAGGAGCACTTTGGAGTAAAATGATGATTTAGGTACCCTTTTGGAGCTTAAAGGAGAGTTTTCCGAGATGACTATGAAGATCAGACAATGAGGATACATATCGATCGATACACACTCTTTGTAATCGATCTATGACGCTTCTCTCGAAGATGAAGTCGAGATACTCCATGGATCGATGTACACCATGTACCATCGATCGATATGATGCGTGGAGAAGAAGTTCAACTTGGCCGACTTGAAGCCCAAGTCTTCCCAATATTACAATAATGCCCCTGACGAGTTTTTAACCTAATGGAACTCTTATTTATAGGTTTTGCCATTGTGTCTGGCTAGACATGCTTTTTATGTTTTTCATGCTTTTTGATACCTTTTGTACTTGAAAAGCTTTGCATACTTTTCTTGTTACTTTGTTGTATTCTATAAAATATTTCTTTTCATCTTAATTTCTTAAAGGTTATAGACTTAGAAGAAACACACAAAGAGATTTGTTCCAAGAACCAAAAGTTCAATCTTCTATCTATGAGTTTCTATTATTACCTAGTTGTTATGAATCTCTCAGCTATGTCTGAGTATATCTCTTTGTTAGATTTATGGTTCAAATAGTTATGAGGGATTAGTCCCAGTTATGGAATGTTGAATTGTTGATATTCATTATCCAAATGAACCCTAATGCTTACTCTAGAGTAGCTACCTATAGTATGATCATGGATGTGATTTAACTTGTTAATCATTGTCCTGAAATCATTTGGCATGAGCTTAGATCCTCTAGGATTGTGCAAGAGCCGGTCTATGATCTTGGTGAACACAGTTTTGGTTCGAACTTATGCTATATCGATCGATAATCCTATAGAGTCATCGATCGACATCAACCCATATCGTCCGATATTGTTGTCAAAACATCGTTCGATAATGCTGGCAATAAGATCAATGGATGTGTCTATTTAGCGACTGCTATTAGATCTATCTAAGAATCAAAGTTCTCATATATATTGCAAGCAATTCATTAAAACATCTATAACATTATAATCCTGATTATCTGAACAGCAACATTGAATCTAACTACTTTCTTTTATTGTTTCAAACCTAAATCCATTCTCTTAAGCAACTTACCACTGCTTACAAATTGCAATTTTACTATTTTAAAACCTATTCAACCTAGCATAATCATTTTGATTATATCTATTGTATTTCTTAGTTCCCTGTGGATTCGATCCCTAAGTACTACAACTGAACCTCTTATTTGAGAGAGTAATTCACTTCTTAGGGTTATACATTTGAGTGATATCAAATTAGGCGCCGTTGCCGGGGAACTTTGATAACATTAGATTTAATCTGATTAGGTTTAGGTTATTTTTCTTTTAATTGTTTACTTATCTTCTGATACCAAAATTTTTTTCTTGTCTTTTTCAGTTACATGCCAAGCAATACTAGAAGCAACAAGAACAAACACCTTTTGTACTCAGAAGATCCTCACGTCTTGGAACGTAGCATCCGCAAAGACCTACGCTTCTCATCGATCGACATCAACATATCCCTGTCGACCGATACTTGTCTACCTCAGTCGACCGAGACACCTTCAACGCGACCGATACTCTCATCGCTACATCGCTCGACATCAACAACCGTTCGTCGACCGATACCTTTCATTCGACATCGATCGATATACCTCATCTTACATCCATCGATACTAACCGGCGAGACATGGTAGCGCCTATTATTCTCACTACCGATGAGAATGGAGACCTGCGTGATCGAGATAGTCACCTGCGTAATGCAGCAGGTCAGAAGCCGAACGCTCAGAAGGAGATCATACCTGAGCAAGACTGCATCTACAAACGTCATTCAACTTGTAGAAGAGGCTAACCAAGCTAGATCTTTGGCTGACTACAACCGTCCAGATCAGTTTTACTCAAACCGATCAGCCATCCTCCCCCTGCCATTCAGAGAGGAGATTTCGAGCTTAAGCCGCAGTACTATACCCTTGTAGGACAAATACCCTTCTGTGTGTTGTCCAATAAGCATCCTATGGACCATCTGGAGAGGTTCGAGGATCTCATAACCGTCATAAAAGCCAATGGAGTCCCTCAAGACTATCTTCTCTGCAAGCTTTTCAAGTACTCTCTATCTGGAGAAGCTTTGCAGTGTCTTAGACAATTACCACCAGGTTCTCTCACAACCTGAAGAATAAACGAAATTGAGAGCAAAGAGGTTCTTATTCCGAATCTGCGTAAGAACTGGTACAAAAAGAGTAGCCGAAAAGTCTAAGAACGAAAAACCCTAGTTGAGACGCAGCTCGTTAATAAAAAACAGAAATATTCCTAAATGCTAATTTTGGTGGTGAGAGCTCTGAAAATCGTGTCCCTGCTTCTGCCCTATGCCTCCTGCTTATATACTCCTCCTTAGGCGGTTTTAGTCTTTCCATTTCACCCGAAACCGAATATATCGGGAACTTTCCATTTCTGTCGATCCTTCCTTTTCTTGCGCGGAAATCTTCTATTTATCTTCAAACTTGCCTTTTATCTTCTGTCTGCGAGTAAACCACCAAAACGTTATCGTATCTTTGGGTTTGATTTCGTTAATATCGCGAGATGGGTTTTTATCGTGTTTGAGGATCTTTCGGGCCGTTTTATGATAAAAACCGTTTTACGACTTCATACGAGACCGTTTCCTGATACGATGCCTTTTTATGATTTTCTCGACGGTTTTTATTAAAACGCGTTTTTTATGATTTTAACGAAAAATCTCGGATAAATCGTATAGTTTAGGCGATGTTCGGTGTCTTGCTTAACCGTTACCGTTTTATACGATTTCTTCGAGTTCTTTTCGAGAAAGCGGAGTTTCACGGTTTTTATTGTAGAATTCAAACGATAAGTCGGATCGAGACGAAACGAGAGACTTTTCGGCCGTGGTTCAGAATGTGACCATGTCGAAGGACGTAAGGTTCGAATCGGGGCTGCGGGAGATCCGGGAAATCTCTAGTTCGACTGCTGGCGAACTAAGCCGAGCTGGCTTAGTTCGCCAGCAGGCGAACTAGCCGAAGATTTCCTAGTTCGCCTGCTGGCGAACTAAGCCAGCTTGGCTTAGTTCGCCATCAGGCAAACTAGTTGGAAGCTTCTAGTTCGCCTGCTGGAGAACTAAGCCAAGCTGGCTTAGTTCGCGTTTTGCGGCGGTTTCGGTTTTTCGTGGTTTTGTAAAACGATTTTTCGAGTTTGTAAAACGATTCTCGTGTCTTATAAAACGATTCTTGAGTTTTATAAAACGATTCTCGAGTTTTATAGAACAATCTTCGAGTTTTATAAAACGATCTTCGAGTTTTATAAAACGGCTTCTCGAGTTTTATAAAACGATTCTCGAGTTTTATAAAACGATCTTTGAGTTTTATAAAACGGCTTCTCGAGTTTTATAAAACGATCTTCGAGTTTTATAAAACGATCTTCGAGTTTTATAAAACGTTCTTCGAGTTTTATAAAACGGCTTCTCGAGTTTTATAAAACGATCTTCGAGTTTTATAAAATGACTTCTCGAGTTTTATATAACGGCTTCTCGAGTTTTATAAAACGATCTTCGAGTTTTATAACATGGTTTATCGAGTTTTATAAAACGATCTTCGAGTTTTATAAAACGGCTTCTCTAGTTTTATAAAACGATCTTCGAGTTTTATAAAATGATCTTCGAGTTTTATAAAACGGCTTCTCGAGTTTTATAAAACGATCTTCGAGTTTTATAAAACGATCTTCGAGTTTTATAAAACGATCTTCGAGTTTTATAAAACGATCTTCGAGTTTTATAAAACGGCTTCTCGAGTTTTATAAAACGATCTTCGAGTTTTATAAAACGATCTTCGAGTTTTATAAAACGGCTTCTCGAGTTTAATAAAACGGCTTCTCGAGTTTTATAAAACGATCTTTGGGTTTTATAAAACGACTTCTTGGGTTTTATAAAACTATTCCTTTTGTATTTTTGCGGGGAATTTTGGCTATTGATTCCGTCGTACCGATTTTGACCCCAACAGTTAGCCCCCCAGCTCGTAAGAATCGTGGGGTTCTTGCGAGTGGATTGAGCTTGTTTGGCGAGTTTGGTAGAATTAGGCGAAACTGTAATGGCCAAAAGTCCAAGGGTGAATAGTAAAATTCTTCCTTATAAGTGGATGGAGTAAAATTTTGAATTCTTTACCTCATCCTTTACAACTTATCTAAGAAATTTTTCTCTCTACTTTCTTTGAGTTTATTCCTTCCAGGATCTTCAAGCATGTTTTCAGGAAGAAGGACTCGTTCCTCAACTAGCTCTAATTCTCGCAATTCTGAGGGAACGAGTTCGCAGCCTCCAGTTTCAGCTCCGAAAGAAGAGTATTCGTCACCGTTAATCGATCCGACGGACCATGCGGCTTTTTGGGCGTTGGGAGATGAGTCGAGGTCTGCTAGGCCTGGGACTTGGGTTCCAGCTCTGTCGGGCGTCGACCAAACTTCCAAAGGCAGTCGAGTTTCGTCTCCCACTTGCTGGGGAGGGCGACAAGGATGCGCCCGAAGGTTTTTTCACATGTTACAACATTTTCTTGCAACAATGACATTTATGGTTTCCGATCCCGGGGATCATTGTTCGTTACCTTCGCAGGCTGGGCTATCGATCAGTCAGCTGACTCCCCCCGGTCTAAAGCAACTCGTTGGTCTCTTGACGCTGAGTTATGAGCAGGTAATTACCCTTAGCGTTGATCATCTCGAGGGTCTATTGAAGCCCACAGGACAGTCGCAGAGGATCACTCTATGACATCGTGACGAAATTGTTACGGGCTGCTCAATGATCTCTCCTTCTTGGAAGAAAAATTTCTTCTATGTTCGTATTGACAGTGCGTCAGTTGAGGAGGATTGCATTCCGCTTTTTATGACCGTGTGGGGTTGGAGAGGTATGTGATTCGAGTTCATACGAATCTTCTTCCTCTTGTTGTTTTTTTTTTATTCGTTTCTGTTTTTCCGCAGTGACCAACCCTTTGCCTCCACATCCTGTGGATCTCCCGAACATCACCACTTCTCTCAAACGTGGTGAAGTTGGCTGGTGCAGTTTTTCTCCACAACACGTCCGACAAGCGGTTGCCCTCTTCCGCTCTCGACTCTTTGCGGATTCTCCGATTTATGAAGAGGATCCGTTTATCAGGGAGTTTATTCCGCATGTTCCCTCGAAGAGGAGTGGTAAGTCAAGCTTCTGAAGGGATAGATATCCGGTTGTCGAAGATGACGATTCTGAACGTGCGATCTCTCCTGACAATATTCTCAAGGACTTCCTTGATAGTCAAACGGAAGAAGGTGTCTGGATGAAAGCGGGCGGATCATCGACCTCCCATCTTCCGGACGTTGACCATGATCAAGTCCCGGAGTTTACTAGGGGGTCTGAGAAAGCTAAGGAGGTACGCGTGTTTATTATTTTTTTTTTCGAGCGATTTTATCATTGGATGATGTCGCTTAATTCTTTTCTTTGGTAGGATTTCCTTGTCATGAGCTGGGCCATAGATAGCCGTACTGCTGAAGCTCGCCTTGCCGAGTTTCGAGCGAACATGGCTGAAAAAGAAGTTGCTCGTCTTCGGGCAGAGGTCGAGGCCAACCGAGCCAAAGAAGTGGTTGCGAGGGAGGTTGCTCGCGTGAGTGATGAGTGTGCGGCTAGATCTCGCCGCGCCAAGGAGCATTCTGACCAAAGGGTTCGTCGTGCTCGTCGTGTTTGCCGAAGAGATGAAGGCTCGTCGTGAGCGATTTGCAACTGGTTGTTCGGATGCCGAAGTTGTTCAACGGGCGCACGGTGATTATCGCGAATGTCGCGGGATCGTTCATGGGTTATCTTTAACTTAGAATGAAGGGTATTCGTTTTCTGAGGAATTCCCCGTGCGGCGGGGATACTTGGATCGGGAAAGAGATATGCAGCCCGAACTTTTTGACCTTAGGGCGCGCATGTGGGATCAGTGGAATCCCATTGTGGTGTCGCCGGATTCGGTCAAGGTTGGACCTGGGATTTCGGATGCGGAGGGTGAAGTCGATCAGTCCGCGTTTGATGACTTCAATGTGTGATGTTATTTGTTTTTCGATTTCATCGTTGTTTTTCCAGGACTGGCCGTTGGTGTCTTTGAATCCCTGCCGTTGGACGGTGTGTATTTGAAGATTTTCTAATAAGAAAATATTTTTTAAGTATGAAGTTCATGTATCTTTTTAGATGTAGAGGGAAGAATACGAGTTGTCATCTCGTATCTAACTCTTTGGTGTAAATCATCCGATTCGTTAACTCGGGAGGTTTCGATTTTTCGCGAGTGTTTAGATGTGGGCGAAGAGACATGCCTTTAGGATCTCGATTCATGCCTTGAGATGTTAGCGACCAGTGTGCTGGGTTTAGGGCAAGACCTAGGTTTACTTTCGAATTGAGGCTATGCGATGACTAGTCGGCTTTCGTTTTGCCCGTTGCGATTTTAACCTGACTCCATACCGATTTAGAATCCGCGATAGGTTCTCGGCTTATACGATTCGTATGGTTGGAATCAAGCATCTCACCGGGAACAATTTCTAAGTTGCCCGGAAGTGCTGACCAAAAATTTGGATTTCTTTTATAGTGCGCTATTTTATCCTAGTCGGATGTATGCAGACCGATAAGTCGATGCGTTTGTTTAGGACGGCTAGCGTGCTCGACGGAGCCAATCGCCGAGTGTTCGTGTTTTTATAGTCGCGGACGGACTTGGGGAAATATTTTTCTTGAGAGTTTAGGCGACGTCTCGCCAGTTCTTTCCGAAAATACTTTTATATGCAAGTTTTATAAAAACGATTATATAGTTGTTACTGCGGAAACGATTTTCCGGATGTTTGGAATTTTTTTTTGCGTTTTCGATAGTAGCAGAGATATTTTAACTTTGTCTTTATTATAAATTTCAAAAATTATCAATTACAAAGCGAAAATTGTTTTTAAAAAAAAATTTGGGAGTATACGAATACTCGTGTACTCACCCACTCCCCCCCCCCCCCGTTTTGGAAGCGGGGATAGCTGAACTCGTCTTTAGGCGAGCTGCCTACGTATTCCTTTCGGAAATCAAGCCATCTCGTAGTTCTGATTGTTTGCGCGAGTGTGCTTACTCGGCTGTCGCAGACTTCTCGATCGCTTCAGTTGCGGGATCGATGTCTTTGTCCAGGATTATCTCCTCTGGTTGGGTAGAAGCGATGGGCGCGGGAACTTGTGGTTTCTTGACCGTTGCTTTCTTTGGGTCGTCTTCTGGGGGCGGTGGCATGACCTTTGCCCGTTTTGGTTTCACGATTGCTACCGCCAATTGCCTCAGCTTATGTTCGGCCAGGAAGCAGGATCGCGATTGTCTTTGGCATCCCCAAATTGCTGCGACTCCCGTAGGTGTTGGGAATTTGATGCCTAAGTGATATGTTGACAGAACCGCCTTCATGGAATTTATCCAAGGCGTGCCCATAATCACATTATAGATGGCCGGGAAATCGACAACCGCGAGGTTAACGATTTTCGTCACTTCTTTGGCTGCCACCGGTAGCCGGATCGATCCCAAGGTCATTGATGTCTCGTCGGAAAAGCTAGTCAACGGTTTTGGAATAGGTTCGACTTCCGAGAGTTCTATTCCCATACGTGCTAACGTGTTGCGGAAGATGACGTTGACCGTACTTTTGGTATCGACCAGAATTCGAGCGACCTCTAGATCGCTTATCACCAAATCGATGACAAGGGGATCGGCATGCGGTTGGTCAATTCCGCCGGTTTCAGCATCGTCGAATGAGATTACCCCTTTTGGAGAGTCATCCGTCGGCACCTTCCAACTCGAGCCGGTTTCGGCTTTACGTTGGTAGGATTTTATTGATGAGACGGTGTCGTTGTAATATTGCGATTCACAGATAATCATGTTGATTTTTTGGCGGTTAGCGTCGTTACCCTTCTCGTCTTGTCTTCGTCCGCGTTTTTCGCCTGACTGATTTACCTGAGGTGGGGTTTCCGCTCGCGCGTTCCTGTCGTTCTTCGGAAGGCGATCCGAATCGCGGATGAGATCTTTGACACTGGATATCTCGGAAAGTTCCCCCGCGACCAATTTTGCGGCAAGTCTGGCGCCGAGAACTTTGCAGTTCACGGTGGAATGCCCACGGGTTTGGTGGAGGTCGCAGAAAGAATTCTCATCGTAATTCGAATTTCTCGTCCATGTGTTACCCGTGGTTCGCCCTTGCTCCGATCCAGAGTTGATGGCGTAGTTGTGGGCCCCTTGGAGATCCTGACCCTCGTGATGGACAAATTTGTCGTTATGAGAATTCCTCTTTTTCTGTTTCTGCTCGGACGCGTTATCCTTTTTGGACGTTTTCGTCGGCTTATGCTTCTCGAACAGGATTTTAGTCTCCTCTTCGATGGTTATGAAGTCAGTGGCCTTATGGAGGGGAATCCTGGATCGGCCACGGTTTCTCGAGAGTTATCCACTTGCGGAATTTTGATTTATACCAGAGCGATTTCCTTAACGCGTTGATGGCGGCTTTGTCGCTAATCCCTCTAACCCTAGCCATGACGAGTTTGAACCTACTCATGAAATCGCGGAGAGATTCGTCCTCCTTCTGCACCAAGCTCCAGAGGTCGGCGTCGGAGGTTTCCGGGTTAATGAACATCGAGTATTGCTTCAGGAATTCCGAAGCCAGTCGACGGAAACTTCCGATCGAATTTCGCCTAAGTTTAGCGAACCATTCGAGCGCTGCTCCTTCTAGGTTTTTGACGAAGAGGCGGCAGTAGCCTGCGTCCTTTTCGTGGTCCTTCAGGATTTTGGGTGCAGCGCTGGTAGCGTGATGAATCTGAGAACGTTCGGGAGAAGACTCCGGTATAGGACTTCGAGTTTTTCTTCTCCTAGGATGGAAATCAGCGTCTTCGTCCGATGAATCGGCCTGGTCGCTGGTCTCCAGGTTAACCCTTTCGATGCCGTCGCCCTCGGTCTCCTGTTCGTGAGCAGGAGGTTTCTCCGATTCGTTTAGCGTCGCGTCAGGGTTATCTTTTCCGGAATCCTTCTCCGGTAAGTCACCCTGCTCGGTTCTGGGACGATCCGTAGGAGCACCGAAATCGAGCCTCCTTCCACGGATCTTAGTAGTTCCGCGAGGGCAAATTGCTCGGGTTTTCGCGGTTAGGGTTTCAACCCGTTTCGCGAGCGAACCAATGAGCGAACCAATGAGTTTTTGTTAAACTCGAAAAGCATCTTTTCGATGGTCTCGGCGTTAGCGTTTGTAGCGTTGGCCGCGGACGCATCTTGCGGTGGTGTTGTCTCAACGTTATCGCGTTCGTTGCGAGTTTGGTTGTCACCAGTCATCGTTTCTTCGTTGGACATGTTGCGGCTTCGGTGTAAGATAGATCCGACCCCCCTCCTTCTAGCGCCAAACTGTGGGAACCGAAATCCACCTACTGTCAATAAATCGTAAAAAAGGAAACTTCGGGAAAACCCTAAGTTTCCAGAGGAACCGGCTATCTGCAGAACCGCACAACGAAGATTAAGAAAACGATAAACTTAGAATTTAAAAGAGAATAAACGAAATTGAGAGCAAAGAGGTTCTTATTCCGAATCTGCGTAAGAACTGGTACAAAAAGAGTAGCCGAAAAGTCTAAGAACGAAAAACCCTAGTTGAGACGCAGCTCGCTAACAGAAAACGGATATATTCCTAAATGCTAATTTTGGTGGTGAGAGCTCTGAAAATCATGTCACTGCTTCTGCCCTATGCCTCCTGCTTATATACTCCTCCTTAGGCGGTTTTAGTCTTTTCATTTCGCCCGAAACCGAATATATCGGGAACTTTCCATTTCTGTAGATCCTTCCTTTTCTTCCGCGGAAATCTCTATTTATCTTCAAACTTGCCTTTTATCTTCTGTCTGTGAGTAAAGCACCAAAACGTTATCGTATCTTCAGGTTTGATTTCATTAATATCGCGAGATGAGTTTTTATCGTGTTTTAGGACCTTTCGGGCCGTTTTACGATAAAAACCGTTTTACGACTTTATACGAGACCGTTTCCTGATACGATGCCGTTTTTATGATTTTCTCGACGTTTTTATTAAAAACGCGTTTTTTATGATTTTAACGAAAAATCTCAGATAAATCGTATAGTTTTAGGCGATGTTCGGTGTCTTGCTTAACCGTTACCGTTTTATACGATTTCTTCGAGTTCTTTTCGAGAAAGTGGAGTTTCACGGTTTTTATCGTAGAATTCAAACGATAAGTCGGATCGAGACGAAACGAGAGACATTTCGGCCGTGGTTCAGAATGTGACCGTGTCGAAGGACGTAAGGTTCGGATCAGGGCTGCGGGAGATCCGGGAGATCTCTAGTTCGCCAGCAGGCGAACTAGTCGGGGAGTTCCTAGTTCGCCTGCTGGCGAACTAAGCCAGCTTGTCTTAGTTCGCCAGCAGGCGAACTAGTTGGAAGCTTCTAGTTCGCCTGCTGGCGAACTAAGCCAAGCTGGCTTAGGTTGCCAGCAGGCGAACTAGTCGTGACTAGTTCGCGGCGGTTTCGGTTTTTCGCGGCTTTTAAAACGATTTCTCGAGTTTTATAAAACGATTCTCGAGTTTTATAAAAAGATTCTCGAGTTTTATAAAACGATTCTCGAGTTTTATAGAACAATCTTCGAGTTTTATAAAATGATCTTCGAGTTTTATAAAACGGCTTCTCGAGTTTTATAAAACGATCCTCGAGTTTTATAAAACGATCTTTGAAATTTATAAAACGGCTTCTCGAGTTTTCTAAAACGATCTTCAAGTTTTATAAAACGTTCTTCGAGTTTTATAAAACGGCTTCTCGAGATTTATAAAACGATCTTCGAGTTTTATAAAATGACTTCTCGAGTTTTATAAAACGGCTTCTCGAGTTTTATAAAACGATCTTCGAGTTTTATAACATGGTTTCTCGAGTTTTATAAAACGATCTTCGAGTTTTATAAAATGATCTTCGAGTTTTATAAAATGGCTTCTCGAGTTTTATAAAACGATCTTCGAGTTTTATAAAACGCTCTTCGAGTTTTATAAAACGGCTTCTCGAGTTTTATAAAACGATCTTCGAGTTTTATAAAACGGCTTCTCGAGTTTTATAAAACGATCTTCGAGTTTTCTAAAACGATCTTCGAGTTTTATAAAACGGCTTCTCGATTTTTATAAAAGGATCTTCGGGTTTTATAAAACGATCCTCGAGTTTTATAAAACGATCTTCGAGTTTTATAAAACGATCTTCGAGTTTTATAAAACGGCTTCTCGAGTTTTATAAAACGATCTTCGAGTTTTATAAAACGATCTTCGAGTTTTATAAAACGATCTTCGAGTTTTATAAAACGGCTTCTCGAGTTTTATAAAACGATCTTTGGGTTTTATAAAACGACTTCGTGGGTTTTATAAAACTATTCCTTTTGTATTTTTGCGGGGAATTTTGGCTATTGATTCCGTCGTACCGATTTTGACCCCAACAGAAAAAGATTGCTACATTCACTCAGAATCCTGAAGAGTCAATTAAAGATGCATAGAAAAGATTCAAGTCCTACCAAAGAGATTGCTCACACCACGGTTTCAACAAAGTGCAACTTCTTTGCACTTTCTACAGAGGCATCACATTGGATTATCAGAGAGCTCTTGATACAGCTAGTGAAGGCAACTTCAACAACAGGAATCCACAAGAGGCTATGAAGCTCATTGATAATTTAGCTTCCAGCAACAGCACGAAGAACGTCATGAAGACAAAAGCTACATCATTCCTTGGGAAGGAATACATCAATTAAGTACAAGCACAGCCGGATACCATGCAGAAGTTGATAAACAAGCAGATCTGTTTAGTGGAGGATGCAGAGACTGCAGGTGAAGATTATATAGAAGAAGATGTGAACTGGGTCAGTGGAGCTGGTTTTCAGAGGTCTGGTAACCAAGGAGGATACAAAAACTACACAGGCCAGAGAAGCAACTTCAACCAGAATTCACAAAAGCCCAAACCTTCAGCAGCAGCAACCCCAACAACAACAGGAGCTATGGCAACTCATTCTACTCCAACCCACACTCACCCACCCAAGATACTAAATTGGAGGAGATGCTTGACAAGGTCCTTGAGAGTCAGCAGAAACTCCAGACAGACTTCAATGGGAAGATCGACTCCGTCTACAACACCCTCCAAAAAGAGCTAAGTGGTTTACACACCCATATGAAGAAGCTGGACACTCAGGTGTTTCAGACAGTAGAAGCCCAAAGGAAGCAGGAGCTTGCCAACAACAATAACATCAATGCCATCCTGGATGATGATTTTTGGCAAGAGGTAGTAGAACAGATTCAGCAATCTGATGATGAGAGAGACTTCGTTCGCGACTACTATCGATCGATATCACCCCGTGATCATCGACCGATACGTTCCCATGTACATCGATCGAGTAACTTTGATGAGTGTCGACTGATGGACTTAGACGAGTACCCGTACGAGTGCAGTAGCGTCCAGACTATGACTCACGAAGCCTTCACAGCACGTCACACACATCCGCCCGTCCCTGTTAAGATCGAACCGCAGGACATCGACTGACATGATTACCGTCCTATCGATCGACAGGAAGACCACGCTATCGACCGACGCCACTCCAGTCAGTGTCGCCCGATACACGGTACCCCACCGCCGAGTGCAACTCCCCAAGATAGATGGTGCACGTATTGACACATTCCGGGAGCGATATTACACTACTAGAAGCCCTCTTGGAGAGACCCACATATGTCTTTAAGTCCATGGAGATAGAAAAGGAAACTGCTGGAAGAGTTCTCAGAAAAAGGAAAGAGAAGATACCAAAGCCTTATAAAAGGGAAGCTAATGAGGAAGAATTGTCAAGCTTCAGAAAAAGAGTTCTCAGAATACCTAAAGAGAAACCTTTTGAAGAAGCCTACTTTTCACACAGATTGTGGATGTTTTTCAGAGAAACAAGAGAGACAGAAGAAGACATAAGGAGGATGTTTCATCAAGTCAGAGACAGTCTTAAGCAGAAGACCACACTGGAGGAGAAGAGCGATCCATGGAAGTTCACAATACCCTGTTCTATCAGAGGTGTTGAGTTCCCTCGTGCCCTATGTGATACATGATCTGGAGTCAGCATCCTACCCAAGCTTATGGAAGACCAACTAGGTCTGAAGATCGAGCCTAGTGAAGAATCCTTCATCTTTGTGGATTGTTCTCAACAGAGCTCTGGAGGAATAGTTAGAAACCTTGAGGTACAGATTGGAGAAACCCTAATTCCTACAGACTTCCATGTCCTAGCCAACAAGCTCAACTTCAAGACTTCTCTACTACTTGGAAGAGCCTTCTTAGCCACAGTTGGAGCCGTTTGTGATCTCAAAACCAACAAGCTCTGTCTATCACTCATCAACCCCACCACCCACTATAATCCTGTTCCAGTCATCAAGTTTCCAAGGATGAAGAACCCAGCACTCGTAGCAACATATTTCTGTGCCCACGAGTATGATTCCATGGCTGAGTATGAAACCGATCCATACGTATCAACCGATGGCAGTCTTCTACCATCGACCGATATCAACCAACCAGAGTCGACCGATGAATACACATGGTCATCTATCGATACACTATTTCAGAAGATCGAGGAAGAGTTTCCAGCCGGCGATTTTGGCACCAATGATTGGGAAAACGATCATTACATGCTCGAGCTAGCCAGCATCACTACTCAGGAGGAGTACGATGCGGATTATGAAGAGGAAAGAGCCACCGAATATAGATTTCTTTGAGAAGACGAAGCCAAACTTCCCCTCTCATCATTCATCTTTAGACTATCGACCGATGGAAACCCTACCCCATTGACCGATATACACCAACCTAGATCGCTCAAACGACGTTTTGAATCAACGAGCGACGAATCCTACTGCACACAAAACCATGTCCCACACGAACCACGAGACGAAGATTATTCGATTGAAAGCTGGGAGAGCAGTTATCATGAGAGTTTTGCAGTAGATACAGCACCACTACCATCCACGATCCGACCTGAAGCACCCGTATCGACCGACACGGAGCACCAGCCATCGACTGACATGTTCCTCAACGGATCGACCAATGCACCAGCCCCACCATCGATCGATACAGCATCTACACCATCCGAGGTACAAACACATACTTTCGATTTTACTTCACTAATTCCTGATGAATATGGTATTTTCAGGGATCCAGAAGGTCATGCACGAGAACTAGATGGAAGAATCATTCCGATATCCCAAGAAGACGTTGCAGACATCCTTCAGATGGCTAATGGACCAGTTACCCCCTACACCCAACCACCCCGCTACCCTAACGACCAGGACCAATTTCAGCGAGCATCGACCGATGCATGGCGACGAGCATCGACCGATATACAACGCGAGTTTGGGAAGAGAGCTTTCAGACACGGTGTTTGTCGTTTCTCGTGGGAAAAGAAAGACGAATTTGGTGTCTACAGAGATGAAGCTGGTTATGCCTGGGAAGAACTTGAAGAAGCCACAAGAGATATCTACAAATCCATTGAGGCTTGTGGAGACGAAGATTATAGATTATTGGGCAATTATTGGTTCCCAGTACAGAGTGACGTTCAAGGATTACAGTGCACAGTGGAGGATATCAAGAAGGAGGTAGCCAATATCCAGAGACAGCTCGCTAGCCGACCTGACCCATCCCCATCGATCGATGAAACCCACCATACATCGACCGATACGAAACCTCCAGATACATGCAACGAGACCCCACACCACGAAACCACGCAGCTGAATGCAGAACACATCTAAACATGATTGGACATCATCAGTACAGCATTGCCAGCCTGGAAGAGTGGTTAGAAAGGATCCAAAATGAAGTGCATGGTTTGAAAGCTATTATGAACCGAAGCGAGAAAACCAGAAGAAGCTTTTTAACTTCCTGGTTTGATGAATCACAAGACAAGGAGGATACTTTTTTCCCAACAAGTACCTGCAACCCACCTCACTAGCCACCATACCTGCATAGTCAAGCTAAATGACTTTAAAATAAGTGCTGAGTGGGAGGCAACCCACTGTTAGGTATTTTCTTACTTAGTTTTGTTTTATTCTTACTTATCACTTTCGTTTTTATTTGTTTTTAGGAACATAGCTACACGATCCATACCTCTATCAACCGATGAGACACTGTCTACATCTCCCGACATAACCCTATCCATGACGATCGATGGAAGTGACTCACCAACGATCGATACGAACATCGGTCAGGTATATCGTTCACAATTTCGATATCAGTTACATATTTATTATTTCTTATGCTCTAACTCCGACTAGTTATACACTAAGGACAGTGTATGATTTAAGTCTGGGGGGAGTGAGTTACTGATGCTACTTTACTTTTTTGATCTCTTTAAAATTTTTTCAAAAATTTGTTTTATTGAGTCAAGAAAGGGACAAAATATTTCAAAAAAAAAAAAAATTTCTTTTGCTCTTTTATCCTGCTACTCTTTAGCACCATTCTTAGAATTGTTGAATGCAGAAAGTACTATAGATGCTTAAGTGGATCACCGATCATCCTATGACAACACTTTTCATGATTGTTTGGAAGAACCAAAGCTGATTTCCAACCTAACCTGACATCTATTGCTTGTCTTTGGGCTTGGTATGCAAGGGATCGGAATCCTCATGCAAGTCTGGAAGGTAAAAGTCTCAAAAATTTTGGTTTTCTCTCCTTCCTTTGGCATCCCATAAAGAGAAAATAAAAGATTGAGATGATTTCCTGAGAGGCAGAGGGAGAGGTACAATACCCATGACCCCACTATTCTAAATCAAAGGAATGATCACACATTGTGGAAGCGAGGGAGAGGTACATTACCTATGACCCTACTATTCGCCTACACTTTATCAAAAAGAGACTACAAAAGTTGAAAGATCAATAAGATGAACATTAGTTGTTCACTGGGATTGACATAAAAGAAAAGAAATTTTGGGATTCAGAGAAGGGGGATAAAGACAGAAAAGGAACCATGATGAGAATGCCTGAAACTTGTATGAGTTGAATCCAAGTGTTCTTTGATCGATACTCCCAAGGTAAAGCCTACACCTTTATTTTATGCATAAATTAAATCAGTATTTAAGTTGATTGGCTAGATGCATATGGTTGCTAAGCTAGGATATGGTATAATGTACTTCTGTAGTAAGTAATATGAGATGTGGCTTCCAACAAAGTAGAAGTAATGATTTTAGAGCTAAAGATTTTATTAAGTCCTTACTGTTTTTAAAACTTCTTCCAAAAGAGACTAATGGTTTGCTTGAGGACAAGCAAAAGGTTAAGTCTGGGGGAGTTGATATACCATGATTTTGACCCGCTTTTAGCCATGGTTTTGATATTTTTGTATGAGTTTTATATATGTTTTGGAGTCTATTAGGTATGTTTTCAGGTTCAGGAGCACTTTGGAGTAAAATGATGATTTAGGTGCCCTTTTGGAGCTTAAAGGAGAGTTTTCCGAGATGACTATGAAGATCAGACAATGAGGATACATATCGATCGATACACACTATGTGTAATCGATCGATGACGCTTCTCTCGAAGATGAAGTCGAGATACTCCATCGATCGATGCACACCATGTACCATCGATCGATATGATGCTTGGAGAACAAGTTCAACTTGGCCGACTTGAAGCCTAAGTCTTCCCAATATTACAATAATGCCCCTGATGAGTTTTTAACCTAATGGAACTCTTATTTATAGTTTTTGCCATTGTGTTTGGCTAGACATGCTTTTTAAGTTTTTCATGCTTTTTGATACCTTTTGTACTTGAAAAGCTTTGCATACTTTTCTTGTTACTTTGTTCTATTCTATAAAGCATTTCTTTTCATCTTAATTTCTTAAAGGTTATAGAATTCTAGACTTAGAAGAAACAGACAAAGAGATTTGTTGTTCCAAGAACCAAAATTTCAATCTTCTATCTATGAGTTTCTATTATTACCTAGTTGTTATGAATCTCTCAGCTATGTCTGAGTAGATATCTTTGTTAGATTTAGGGTTCAAATAGTTATGAGGGATTAGCCCCAACTATGGAATGTTGAATTGTTGATATTCATTATCCAAATGAACCCTAATGCTTACTCTAGAGTAGCTACCTAGAGTATGATCATGGATGTGATTTAACTTGTTAATCATTGTCCTGAAATCATTTGGCATGAGCTTAGATCCTCTAGGGTTGTGAAAGAGCCGGTCTATGATTTTGGTGAACACAGTTTTGGTTTGATCTTATGCTATATCGATCGATACTTCTATAGAGTCATCGACAGACAGCAACCCATATCGTCCGATATCGCTGTCAAAACATCGGTCAATATTTCTGGCAATAAGATCAATGGATGTGTCTATTTAGCGACTGCTATTAGATCTATCTAAGAATCAAAGTTCTCATATATCTTGCAAGCAATTCATTAAAACATCTGTGACATTATAATCCTGATTATCTGAATAGCAACCTTGAATCTAACTATTTTCTTTTATTGTTTCAAACCTAAATCCATTCTCTTAAGCAACTTACCATTGCTTACAAACTGCAATTTTACTATTTTAAAACCTATTCAACCTAGCATAATCATTTAGATTATATCTATTGTATTCCTTAGTTCCCTGTGGATTCGATCCCTATGTACTACAATTGAACCTCTTATTTTAGAGAGTAATTCACTTCTTAGGGTTAAACGATTGAGTGATATCAAATGGAACTCCATTGGATATTTGGCGCCGTTGTCGGGGAACTTAAAGTGTAATTTGAGTGATATCAAATTTGATATCACTCAAATGGTCTCTGGAGAAGTCTGCTTAATCTAGTACAAAACCCTCTTAAAATAGCCTAACAGGCGGCCAGGGACTTAAAGTGTAAATTATTAAAACTCTTGCGAAGCAATTATGGCTTCTAATCTTCATTTAATTGCTTTGGAGGACTTCTGTATCGATCGATGTAGAACGTCTTCTATCGATCGATTTGGATGATCTTTCATCGGTCGATTGCTCTTAATGCGCATCGGTCGATGTCTTCAACACGTTTTGCTCATATCTTCATAAAGTCTCCATTTTAGCTCCAGAATAGCCATTTTACACCAGTGAGTAACCTGAACCTGTAAAAGCTCTAAAAAGACACTAAAAGTATCCTTTTGTTTCCAAAAACATATATAAATCATGGTTAAAAGTGGGTAAAATCCATGATATATCAACTCCCTCAGACTTATCCTTTTGCTTATCCTCAAGCAAAGAACAAAAAATTGGTCTAGAAAAGGTTTGAAAGGCGGAAGCTCCTATAATTCAAAACTTAGAACCATCACCTCTTTACTTATTGCAATCCACTTCAAATATTTATCAATCTCAGAAATACATTATACCATATCCTAGCTTAGCAACCAAATTCAACTAGCCAACAACTCAATGATCTTGTTTGTCTATCCCCTCTGCCAATCTCATTTATGCATAAAATAAAGGTGTAGGCTTTACCTTGGGAATATCGATCAAGGAACACTTGGATTCAACTCAAGCAAGTTTCAGGCATTCTCATTCTGGTTCCTTTTCTCTCTTTATCTTCCTTCTGTGAATCCCAAATTTTATTTTTATTTTTTATTTTTATATCAATCCCAATGAACAACTAATGTTCATCTTATTGATCTTTCAACTTTTGTAGTCTCTTTTTGACAAAGTGTAGGCGAATAGTGGGGTCATAGGTAATGTACCTCTCCCTCGCTTCCACAATGTGTGATCATTCCTTTGATTTAGAATAGTGGGGTCATGGGTAATGTACCTCTTCCTCTGCCTCTCAGGAAATCATCTCAATCTTTTATTCTCTTTTTGGATGCCAAAGGGAGGAGAGAAAGAAACCAAAATTGTTGAGACTTTTACCTTCCAGATTTTGCAAGAGGATTCCGATCCCTTGTATGTCAAGCCCCAAGACAAGTAATAAATATCAGGTTAGATTAGAAATTGGCTTTGGTTCTTCCATACATTTTCAACAAGCGTTGTCATAGCTGACCGGTGCTCTGCTTTAGCATCTCTAGTACCTTTTTTGTAACTGACAAATCTAAGAGTGGTGCTTAAGAAGTGGTTAGGTAACAAGTATGAATCTATATAATCATTGCTTCCTTTTTAGTAAAACATCTCTCTATTTATTTATTTATTTATTTATTTTTTATTATTATTTTTTTAAATGAAGTAAAAATGATGGTAATGAAATGAAAATGATAGCAAATGAAAATGTTAGTAGAAAGATCAAAATTCTAATGTAGCAAAAATATTCATGTTAGTAGGAAAATTCGTACCTCTGCTCTTACATATCGATCGATATGTCTGTTAGGACATCGATCGATATATGGTTAGCTGTATCGGTCGACATAATATGGCGTACGTCGATTGATATAGGATGCCTTCGCCTATTGTGTAGTTAGTATGTCAAACTCACACTCACCATTGATGGGTTATGTAACCCTATGTTGGCTCTATTAGACATACTCAACACACACAAATAGTTAGATAAAAGATAGTAGCAGGCATAGTCATAGAAAGTACGAATAAAAATCCTACAAGTCTGGAAATAAAAGTGAAAACATAATAGTACGAGATAAGGGATAGAAAGGATCAAGTGAATCAGTCGTCACTGCTCTCGTCGTCGTCCTCGTCCTCCTGATCAGGCTGGTGGGAAGGACCTGGCGCCGATGGGTCAATGGCTAAAGTGCTCGCTCGGCTCGAACAGCGGCATCTCGAGACACGGGACCAGATGGCGCGAAGAGCATCCAACACTCCTCTCCTGTAGACCTGCTCCTCTCTTGTCTCTATCCCTCAGAGATCTGGGAACGGGGGTAGCAATGCTGATGATGAAGCTCGAGAGGTACCGGTGATGCGGGCCCTTGTGACACGGCGCTGCGTGGGTGGGTCGAGGACTAGGCTCGGGTCTGGCTGGAACCGAAGCCTGTCGAGGTTGCCCGCAAAGGCAGTCGTCGCTGGGTGAGGTAAAAGGAACCGGTGTAGACCAGCTGGAGTCCAGAAAAACCAATGCCGCTGCCTGTCCATCCAATTGCTGTTACGCAGATGCTCCTCGTCCATGTAAAGCCGAGTTGTGACTGCGGTGCCTTTATCAAACCAGATCCCACAGTGCTGGAATATCAGTGTCAGCAAACTCCCGACGGTCTCCCTCTTCCTCCCCGATCCACCAGAAAAAGGCTTGGTCTTCAGGCTGACTAGATTCTCAGCGAAGACGGCACCCAGGTTGGGTGTGGCCATGTCGCGCTCCGGGTCCAAAAAAGTCAGATCGACCAGTCCGTCCAGTGCATGGTACAGCAGGGTAAGCTCGGTGATCCTTACCTTGTTAGGCTCCATCTTGCACAGCAGAGTGGAGGCAAGGATCCTCATGAAGTACCAGAGAGTCGGGTGGCGGATATCAGACTCAAGCACTGAAGCTGAGCTCCAGGGACCTGTGCCAAAGATCACCCAGAACTTGGCGACCTCTGAGAAAGCAGAGATGGAATTGGAGGTGGCGGTGTCATTCCCAAACCCGTAGATCTCGCAGAGCTCGGGGACAGAGACATAGTACCTGATGCCTCTAGAAAAGAAGGAGAGAACACCGTCACAAGCAACAGTCGGTGGCGGGTTCTTGTACACAAAGCGAACTGTGGCCATGAACTGCTTGACGAGCGAGGGGTAAATGTCATAGGTTTGGGAACCCATGGTCCCAAATCCGAGCTGGATGAGCATCTCTCTAAGGTCCTTCTCGATCCCTAGACATCGGAGGGTGGCTGAGTCGATGAAACGAGTGGGCAAAATCTCCACATCAAGCCACACGTTGTAGAGCAGGCTGTCGTAGTTGTCCCAGAAATCGCTCACAGGATGGTGCAGGCATGCGGTGCTTGTAACTGCAACTCGCTTGTCGGCGAAGTGCTGGTAGATCCGGATGGGTTCTCCGTCTGCACGTGGCCAAGGGTCACGCTCATCTTCCCTTTCCGAGGAGGAAGAAGATGATGGAGGTGCTCTTCTGGAGGAGCTAGGGCCGCCGAGTCTCTGCTTGGTCCTCCTCTTACGTTGCGCGTCAGAAACCATATGCGAAAAGGAGAGAAAATGAGGGTATCAGCAATCCGTTTAGTTCATCCATATCGATCGATGTCAGTCGATCGTTATCGATCGATAACGATCGATTTCATGTTCTTCCGAGTCCGCCCAAGACGTGCATATCGATCGACAGAGCATGCTCCATGTCGATCGATACCGAGTCGTGAAGCCTGCAAGAATCTCAACAACGCAAATTGCAATATCAGAGTGTAAATCCTAGTTCTAACATTTATAAACCTCTAATCTATCGATCCTAACAACTCTAATCGATTAATAACCAACTTATCGACCGATTTCTAGGTAAAATATGAGTTCAACCTTGTTCTCTTTAGAAATCTAGAAATCAAAGGGTTATACCTTGGAGGATTTCAGAATTGAGAGTGAAATCGAGATAGGGGGAGAATTTTGAATCGATTGAGGCAAAAAACGGGTAGGATCCGTGAAGAATCGAGAGAGAAAGGGAGGTTTTTGTGTTTCAGGTGTGTTGTGTGATTATGAGGGGAAGAGAGGCGCGTATCGACTTAAAAGGTTTTTGCCCTCGATATGTCCGTATCGACCGATACGGACAGGTGTATATCGGTCGATATGACTTGATTTGGCTATTATGCTTACAATTTTTGCTTAAGGTTAAGTAATTAATTAATTGAAACTAAATGCATTAATTTTGAAAAACATGTTGAATTAAATCCTAATTGGGGTAACTTAATCTATTGGGTATCCTAGGAGGAGTTAGGCGTACCTAACCGGAGGGGTGTATCATTTGGGGGCTTTACCCAATAGTGTTTCACTCATTGTCCATTTACCGTAAGTTCTTCTCCCTTCTCGTTTACAAGGGTAACAGTTCCATTTGGGGGGGCCGCTATTACAGTAAAAGGGCCAGACCAACGAGAGCGAAGTTTTCCGGGAAATAGATTCAAACGAGAGTTGTATAAGAGAACTTGATCATTCGGGACGAAATGTCGAGAAACAATGTGTTTGTCATGGTAAGCTTTGGTCCTCTCTTTATAGAGCTTAGAGTTCTCATAGGCCAGATGTCTTATTTCATCTAGTTCATTTAGCTGGATGAGTCTCTTTTCTGCAGCTGACTTTATGTCAAAATTGTTGGTGTCGAAAACCGTACTCTCGAAATCAACGTCTGCGATAACTTCTGAAAACGGGGATCATTACTTTCCGCAAAAGTGATTTTCTAAAACTCAGAGATCGTTTTATAAAACTCGAGAATTGTTTTATAAAACTCGAGAATCGTTTTATAAAACTCGAGAATCGTTTTATAAAACTCGAGAATCGTTTTATAAAACTCGAGAATCGTTTTATAAAACTCAGAGATCGTTTTATAAAACTCTAGAATCGTTTTATAAAACTCGAGAATCGTTTTATAAAACTCGAGAATCATTTTATAAAAACTCGAAGAATCGTTTTATAGAACTCGAGAATCGTTTTATAAAACTCGAGAATCGTTTTATAAAATTCGAGAATCATTTTATAAAACTCGAGAATCGTTTTATAAAACTCGAGAATCGTTTTATAAAACTCGAAGAATCGTTTTATAAAACTCGAGAATCGTTTTATAAAACTCGAGAATCGTTTTATAAAACTCGAGAATCATTTTATAAAACTCGAGAATCGTTTTATAAAACTCGAGAATCGTTTTATAAAACTCGAAGAATCGTTTTATAAAACTCGAGAATCGTTTTATAAAACTCGANGCATTCCCGATTCGAAACTTACGTCTTTCGACAAGGTCACGTTCTAAACTACGGCCGAAACATCTCCCGTTCCATCTCGATCCGACTTACCGTTCGAGTTTTACGATAAAAACCGTAAAACTTCGCTTTCTCGGAAAGAACTCGAGGAAATCGTATAAAACGGCAACGGTTAAACGAAACACCGAACATTGCCTAAACTCTACGATTTATTCGAGATTTCTCGTCGAAATCATAAAAACGAGTTTTTAGTAAAAAACGCCGAGTAAGTCGTAAAAAACGTGTTTTTAATAAAAAAGTCGAGTAAATCGTAAAACCTTGCGATTAACTCGAGTAATTTATTAAAAACGACGTCAGATCAGGAAACGATCCCGTAAAAAGTCGGAAAACGGATTTATCGCAAAACGGCCCGGAAGGACCTAAAACGCGATAAAAACCCATCTCGCGATCTTAACGGAATCTAACCCACAGATTTGATAACGTTTTGACGGTTGACTCGCAGAAGGAGAATAAAGGCAAGTTTGAAGATAAATAGAAGATTTCCGCGGAAGAAAAGGAAGGATCGAGAAAAATGGAAGATTCCCGAAATACTCAAATCCGACAAAATGGAAAGATCGAACCGTCAAGGCAAGGAGTATATAAACCAGAGGCGTAGGGCAGAAGAGGGGGACGAAAATCAGACCTAAAAAGACGGCTGTTAGCTTAGGAATTTAGGACTTAGCGTTTAGACTAGCAATTCAGATCCTTAGAACGTTTCGACGTCTAAGTTCTTCAGTTCTTCTTGTAACAGTTGTCGATTCTAATTTAATAAAATCTTTCATTCAAGTTCTTACTCTTTGTTCTTCATTGTTCATCCATATTGTTTTAAATTCGTTTGTTTTAGTGATTTTCGCAGAGATCCAGGACCTCGGGAAAATTAGGGTTTCATCCTAAGTTTCCATATTTGACGGAAAATTGACAGTGTGGATTTCGGTTCCCACAGTTTGGCGCTAGAAGGAGGGGGGGGGTCGGATTCTCTTACACAATAATCGCTAAAACGAACGAGAAATAACATGCCTAATCTGAACGGCGACGTCATCTTGTTCGAGAAAAGAGCAACGATCGATTCGGTCAAACCTCTCAATGATCTTCTCGTTATTGAGCTGATGATCCGGAATATGGATGTCGCAAGGATATTAGTCGATACCGGAAGCTCGGCTGATATCATCTTCAAAAATACTCTCGAGAGAATGAAAATCGATCTGTCTGAAATCACGGAAAACGTAAGCCCGCTATTAGGAATCTCGGGAGAAATCACTATGACCCTCGGAACTATCTGATGAAATGAAAAGATTTAGTGTGATAATATGTAGAGAATGAGCAAGAATTATCAAGAACAAGAGAGAGAAAGACAGATCCGTGAGGGAGAGAGAGAGAGAATTATTTTTATTAGGAATTCTATCTTCCTTAAATCATTTCTGTGTACAAGACAACATATTTAAGAAGAAAAAGAAACTAATAAAGAATAGCACTGATGAAATGAGATGTGACAGGTTCCCCAACGGACAGATCTGGAGAAATTCAAATTCAAATTTCTTCTAGTCTTTCATTTAGTTGAGGAGTGTAGTCGAGTCATATAGTCGACTATATTATAGACCACACATGTAGTTGTAATATATAGTCAACTATATGTGGATACTACATCCTGTCTTGGCTCCATGCTTCTCTTCTTATTAACTCCTTTATTTCTTCATGTTCACAATGTCAACACTCCCCCTCAAGCTTGACCATAGGGACTGGTCGAGCTTGAACGCCATGAAGCATTCCCTCATTAAAACCTTTACTCAGAAACAAACCACTTGGGATAAAAAAAAACGAGGAAAGGAAAAAGAGTAGAACACTCCATGGCAAGGAAATCAGTGACATGAGATGCTTGTGAGTCCAAGCTTGGGATGGATGAACTCACAAACCTTAGTACTTGCTGCCTTGGTGAAGATGTCAGCAAGTTGATCTTCACTCCTTGTGTAACATGGGAGAATTACTTGCTGCTCCACTGCTTGTCTCACCTTATGGCAGTCTNGAAGATGTCAGCAAGTTGATCTTCACTCCTTGTGTAACATGGGAGAATTACTTGCTGCTCCACTGCTTGTCTCACCTTATGGCAGTCTACTTCTATATGCTTTGTTCTCTCATGGAAGACTGAGTTGGATGCAATGTGTATTGCAGCTTGGTTATCACAGTGCATGGTCATTGGTGAGTTGATCTCAATTCCTAAGTCCTTTAGCAGCCCCTTTATCCAGATAAGCTCACTTGTAAGCTTCCTCATAGCTCTATATTCTGCCTCAGCACTTGAACACGAGACCACCTTCTGCTTCTTGGTCTTCCATGTGACTAAGTTTCCTCCAATAAATGTGCAGTAGCCTGTAGTTGATCTTCTATCAGTCCTATCACCAGCCCAATCTGCATCACAATAGCCTACCACTTCAGTGCTTCCATTGCTGGCAATCCACACACCTTGACCAGGAGCTTCTCTTAGGTATCTTAGTATCCTTTCCACCATGTTCCAGTGATGGACAGTAGGGTTTTGCATATGTTGGCTGACTTGATTGACTGCAAAGCATACATCTGGACGTGTAATGGTGAGGTATATGAGCTTTCCCACCAATCTCCTATACTTCTTGATATCCTTGAAAGGAGTAGCAT
>CAKOAT010220266.1:0-46109 GCA_932364175.1 Eruca vesicaria subsp. sativa | reverse complement strand
CATGAGAAGACTCCTAACTCTATCATGAGTTGACCACGTCGACCATATGCGCTTGTTTGAGTAGGTGCCACAGCGACAAATCAGATTCTGAGGAACCTCCGCACCCCGTTTGAAAACACCGTTTCCCGAGTGACGTGTAGGCACCGAGGAGGACCCGTGACAGGCTGAGTTCTCCCAACAGGCACGACAACCCGGGCCCCGCCAGTTGCCCGGTCATTCCGAGTCCCACTTGTCGCTCTAACAACATGGGCCCTGGCGGTTGGTCTAACGGGCTGCGTCAAAGCAGTCCGATTCAACCGCTGATCGCCCAGCAACTCGGCCGGCACGTTACTAGCGCTCTCCCCCCTTAATTCCCTCTCCGAGTCAATCACGAGAAGCCTTTGCGCCAAGTCGAGGCTGGCCAAATCTTGTAGCGCCGCTCGATGTTCCAGGTTGAAATCCTCCAAGGGCTCACCAGCTGTTTCATCTCGGGCAATATCCTTTCCTTTCTCTTCCCGAGTTAATCGTTTACGGGGACACATCATCACCGGTAGTGCGTATATATTTTACACCCATCTAGAGAGAGAAAGTAGAAAGAAGGGAGAGGAAGAGTACCTGATTTCGCAGAGACGAATGAAGAGAGGAAAGGCAAGAGAAGTATATATAGGGAAAGGGGCGCGAATCCCAGAGCTGCAATTATTAGGTCTACGGGGATAGGTGGGCTTTTTGTTTTGAGACTCTTCGCATTCCGTCTCTAATGGGCGAGTCCTATAGGAAAAGCCCATTTATTGCGACCGTTTGAATTCCTGTCTCATATGCTTCAAGTGATCACCGAGTAAGAAACTCAATTCCCTACGCACAACTACCTAACGATTTTCGCGGGATGACGATCAGTCGAACACCGAATGAGCAACGTAATCAACCTCGCGCGACCGCCGCATAACTCATAAGCACCAGCGATAATACGTGAGGGTCAGTGACAACACGATTGCCGAGTAAACTCCTCAACTCTACCTCCTGATTGGGTACCGAGTAAAAGACTCGGCCCACAATCTCATTTCGTTTTCATCGCCAAGTAAACGATTTGTTCGAGAAGCACCCTCGAGAGCCTCCTCCCGCGTCCCGAATATGCTTTCATGTAAACCCCAACGAGCTAATTCCATTGATTCACTTATCGGCCATCAATAGACTGGGGGCACTTACTGTAGGAGGTGGATGTAACCACCCCTCAGGGCCCACGGGAAACCATATTCGGCCCAATAAGAGACGAGTCACCGACGAATAACGTTGACCGGGCAATACCCGAGTAGCGTCCGTACGAGTAAGGAACTCATCTTTCCGAGTCAGGAAAAGGCCCAACACGAAGACCCATCAACATATACCATTTTAGGTCAAGCTTAACAAGGAGGGTTCGGCTATAAAAGGTGAAGGGGGACACGAAGAGAAGGGGATCGAAAATTAGACTGACTAGGTGGCGACTCATATTAGGGTTTACCATCTTACTCACTTGATTGTTAGCCGACTAGTTTGTACGACACCTCTGGTTAAGCTCCCCGAGCACCGGAAATACTCTTTGTACTTACATCCCGATTATAAATAAAACGCCTTCCTTTGGTCATTCTCATTCATCCCTTTGTAATAACCCACCAACGAGTTCAGTCACTCACCTCACTGATACATGACTGGACTCGGTTCAAACAGGTGGGATGAGTTTTTGGAACCCATCGAAACCTCATGTGATGTAGACTCATCTCTTATCCTAAGTGACCCTTGTCTAGTGTGCTTCCTAGAGTCCCCAGCTTCCATGGTACCAGACTTTGATCGTTTACTTGGAGAACCCCTAAGGAACTCAATTTTTTTTTGTTTTGAATACCCAAAGGAGTATTAGACACACCGCCATGCTGTCTACTGCGTGTGGATTTCTTCCCAGCTTTTAGTTCCCTGCTCCCTAGGCGAGATTCTTGTAAGTGGTTGTTATTTTCTTCAGCCTCCATTAGCTCGACACCTAGTAGATCATCATCATTAAACTCATCCTCGTTGGGTTCAAGCTCCATCATGCCGCCGCCTTGGTGATTAATATTATCCATATCATTCAGCGCACCAATCATTTGATCATCCCCATTTAAGTACTGGCCATCCTCTTGTGAAAACGACAGAGATTTAACAAGTCCCTTAGTTCAGATTGTTACATAGCTCTCCAAGGTTGCGTCCTCAGCTGTTGGCGTGAAAATCTTACTCGCCAAACGTTTATGCTCTGGCGTAGTACCATTATGAGCACTCCTGCGCGGAACCATTTCCTTATCATTGCTCTGTGTGCCGTTTGTTGCCGATCCGGATACATGTTCATATGGAACCTCATCTACTTCATTATCTCGTGTACCAGANGCAACGTAATCAACCTCGCGCGACCGCCGCATAACTCATAAGCACCAGCGATAATACGTGAGGGTCAGTGACAACACGATTACCGAGTAAACTCCTCAACTCTACCTCCTGATTGGGTACCGAGTAAAAGACTCGGCCCACAATCTCATTTCGTTTTCATCGCCAAGTAAACGATTTGTTCGAGAAGCACCCTCGAGAGCCTCCTCCCGCGTCCCGAATATGCTTTCATGTAAACCCCAACGAGCTAATTCCATTGATTCACTTATCGGCCATCAATAGACTGGGGGCACTTACTGTAGGAGGTGGATGTAACCACCCCTCAGGGCCCACGGGAAACTATATTCGGCCCGATAAGAGACGAGTCACTGACGAATAACGTTGACCGGGCAATACCCGAGTAGCGTCCGTACGAGTAAGGAACTCATCTTTCCGAGTCAGGAAAAGGCCCAACACGAAGACCCATCAACATATACCATTTTAGGTCAAGCTTAACAAGGAGGGTTCGGCTATAAAAAGTGAAGGGGGACACGAAGAGAAGGGGATCGAAAATTAGACTGACTAGGTGGCGACTCATATTAGGGTTTACCATTTTACTCACTTGATTGTTAGCCGACTAGTTTGTACGACACCTCTGGTTAAGCTCCCCGAGCACCGGAAATACTCTTTGTACTTACATCCCGATTATAAATAAAACGCCTTCCTTTGGTCATTCTCATTCATCCCTTTGTAATAACCCACCAACGAGTCCAGTCACTCACCTCACTGATACATGACTGAACTCGGTTCAAACAGGTGGGATGAGTTTTTGGAACCCATCGAAACCTCATGTGATGTAGACTCATCTCTTATCCTAAGTGACCCTTGTCTAGTGTGCTTCCTAGAGTCCCCAGCTTCCATGGTACCAGACTTTGATCGTTTACTTGGAGAACCCCTAAGGAACTCAATTTTTTTTGTTTTGAATACCCAAAGGAGTATTAGACACACCGCCATGCTGTCTACTTCGTGTGGATTTCTTCCCAGCTTTTAGTTCCCTGCTCCCTAGGCGAGATTCTTGTAAGTGGTTGTTATTTTCTTCAGCCTCCATTAGCTCGACACCTAGTAGATCATCATCATTAAACTCATCCTCGTTGGGTTCAAGCTCCATCATGCCGCCGCCTTGGTGATTAATATTATCCATATCATTCAGCGCACCAATCATTTGATCATCCCCATTTAAGTACTGGCCATCCTCTTGTGAAAACGACAGAGATTTAACAAGTCCCTTAGTTCAGATTATTACATAGCTCTCCAAGGTTGCGTCCTCAGCTGTTGGCGTGAAAATCTTACTCGCCAAACGTTTATGCTCTGGCGTAGTACCATTATGAGCACTCCTGCGCGGAACCATTTCCTTATCATTGCTCTGTGTGCCGTTTGTTGCCGATCCGGATACATGTTCATATGGAACCTCATCTACTTCATTATCTCGTGTACCAGANTTACATAGCTCTCCAAGGTTGCGTCCTCAGCTGTTGGCGTGAAAATCTTACTCGCCAAACGTTTATGCTCTGGCGTAGTACCATTATGAGCACTCCTGCGCGGAACCATTTCCTTATCATTGCTCTGTGTGCCGTTTGTTGCCGATCCGGATACATGTTCATATGGAACCTCATCTACTTCATTATCTCGTGTACCAGACTAGCTCTGTTCTCCATCATCAGCAGGGATGTCCTTTGATTTTATTCTCCATTGCTGCTCATTTCCCCGGTCATAAGGACATGCGCGCACCACCATGTTTGGTGCTCCTATATCTATCAGCATGATGTCATATTACTCTGTCTGAATGTTCCCTTCCACGGCTATGATCTACCAAAGAATGGTGTATGGAAGTACTATATCCTTTGTTTCTCATTATACGTTCCTGACCGGAGACAAAAGATGATCCACTGCGGGAATAAATTTGTCGCAGCATGCGTGTTTCTCGTTCATACTTCGTTGAAGAGGGAGCATGTGGACTATGCACACGGAAGAACACGTTCCATGGGAAGCTGCAGTCGAGATTAGATGTTGCTTGTTGGACAATAGGCCTTTTCATGAGAAAGCAAACCACAAGTCTCACACTGTTTGAAGAGCTTATCATACTTTATCTCAATTGTGAAGTCCTCCCCCTCGGCTGTTTGCACTTTCCTTGAGAATTTCAGTGGCTTTCGGGAGTTTATATCGATGAGCATACGACCCTCAGATAACTCTAATGTATCAACGTAACCAAGCCTTCCTCCTACATTTCTTAGGTTTCGATCAGTCCATAAGTGCAGTGGAAAACCAGTTACCTGCACCCAAAATGGGATTATCCATGGATAGTCGTCATGGAAAATTGGTTCCCATCGAACCAATACGAACATACAGAAGTTATAATGGAAGGGACCCTGCCTAAGAACAGAGTTTAGGTCCTCCTCGGAATTGAAGTTTAAAAGGAACTTTCCATTCCCTAGATCATTGACAATGATTTTATCTTCCATTCCCCACTGGCCTGACAACGTTTGAATGAGCTTCTCGGCCTTTTGTTTTTTAGGATTGAGTATCTAGCCAATCAGTGATAGATGGAAATCTTTGATTACGTTCGCATCCTCATGGTCTGTGAGTTTGATGGGCTCATCATCATTTTCTTCGATTATCCTCTGGCCTTTTACAGCCGGTAGATAAGCAGATGTGTATCTATTCGACCCCATAACATCTTGCTTAGAAATACGGTATAGATCAGTGTCGAAATATAACCAACAACCTGCGGTAAAAGGACAGGTATCACGTCTTCTTCGATCACCAAAGGGTGAAAAAACCTGAGACAGGTGTCTCGTCTTCTTCAATCTACAGATCGCCGTCTATTACTGAGCTCCCTTAACGCAGGAGGAGAAGGATACTGTAGCTTGAGAGATACAAAACCAGACTGTGTTTTGTGTGAAACAGAGGAGCCGGACACACATAGATGTGGGAGTCGATTTCACCCTACTGTCAAATAAATCGTAAATAAGGAAACTTCGGGAAAACCCTAAGTTTCCAGAGGAACCGGCTATCTGCGAGAACCGCACAACAAAGATTAAGATGACGAAAACACTTAGAATAAAACGAAAATAAGCGAGATTGAAAGCAAGAAGGTTCTTATTCCGAATCTGCGTTGAACTGGTACAAAGAGAGTAGCCGAAAACGTAAGAACTAGAAAACCCTAATTGAGACGCAGCTCGCTAACAGAAAAACGGAAAGATTCCTAAATGCTAGTTTTGGTGGTGAGAGCTCTGAATTTCGTCTGTGTGCTTCTGCCCTAGACCTNGCGAGATTGAAAGCAAGAAGGTTCTTATTCCGAATCTGCGTTGAACTGGTACAAAGAGAGTAGCCGAAAACGTAAGAACTAGAAAACCCTAATTGAGACGCAGCTCGCTAACAGAAAAACGGAAAGATTCCTAAATGCTAGTTTTGGTGGTGAGAGCTCTGAATTTCGTCTGTGTGCTTCTGCCCTAGACCTCCTCTTTGTATACTCCTCGTCTTGGCTATCCGATCTTTCCATTTCGCCCAGATTTGACTAAATCGGGAATTTTCCATTCTTCTCTATCCTTCCTTTTCTTCTGCGGAAATCTTCTATTTCTCTTCAAACCTTCCTTTTATCTTTAAACTTGACTTTTATTTTCCTTCTGCAAGTAAACCGTCAAAACGTTGTCAAATCTGCGGGTTAGATTCCGTTAAGATCGTGAGATGGGTTTTTATCGCGTTTTAGGTCCTTTCGGGCCGTTTTGCGATAAATCCGTTTTCCGACTTTTACAAGATCGTTTTCCGATCTGACGTCGTTTTTAATAATTTACTCGAGTTAATCGCAAGGTTTTGCGATTTACTCGACTTTATATTAAAACACGTTTTTTACGACTTACTCGACGTTTTTTATTAAAAAGCGCGTTTTTATGATTTTAACGAGAAATCTCGAATAAATCGTATGGTTTAGGCAATGTTCGGTGTTTCATTTAACCGTTGCCTTTTATACGATTTCCTCGAGTTCTTTCCGAGAAAACGAAGTTTTACAGTTTTTATCGTAAAACTCGAACGGTAAGTCGGATCGAGATGGAACGGGAGATATTTCGGCCGTGGTTCAGAATGCGACCTTGTCGAAAGACGTAAGTTTCGAATCGGAAATGCGGGGAATCGAGACGTGGAGTGTCCGAGAAGTCTCTAGTTCGCCCATCGGCGAACTAAGCCGGGCCTGGCTTAGTTCGCCGATGGGCGAACTAGTTGATTACTCCCTAGTTCGCCCATCGGCGAACTAAGCCGGGTCCGGCTTAGTTCGCCGATGGGTGAACTAGAGAGTGCTTCTTAGTTCGCCCATCGGCGAAATAAGCCGGGTCCGGCTTAGTTCGCCGATGGGCGAACTAGTTGCGACTAGTTCGCGTTTTACGGCTTTTTTCGGTTTTTTGCGGTTTTGAAAAAACAATTCTCGAGTTTTATAAAACGATCTTCGGATTTCATAAAACGACCTCCGAGTTTTATAAAACGATCTTCGAGTTTTATAAAACGATTTCTCGAGTTTTATAAAACGTTTTCTCGAGTTTTATAAAACGATCTCTCGAGTTTTATAAAACGATTTCTCGAGTTTTATAAAACGATTTCTCGAGTCTTATAAAACGATCTCTCGAGTTTTATAAAATGATTCTCGAGTTTTATAAAACGATTCTCGAATTTTATAAAACGATTTCTCGAGTTTTATAAAACGATTTCTCGAGTTTTATAAAACAATTCTCGAGTTTTATAAAACGATTTCTCGAGTTTTACAAAACGATTTCTCGAGTTTTATAAAATGATTCTCGAGTTTTATAAAACGATTCTCGAGTTTTATAAAACGATTTTCTCGAGTTTTATAAAACGATTTCTCGAGTTTTATAAAACGATTTCTCGAGCTTTATAAAACGATTTTCTCGAGTTTTATAAAACGATTTCTCGAGTTTTATAAAACGATTCTCGAGTTTTATAAAACGATTTCTCGAGTTTTATAAAACGATTTCTCGAGCTTTATAAAACGATTTCTCGAGTTTTATAAAACGATTTCTCGAGTTTTATAAAACGATTCTCGAGCTTTATAAAACCGTTCTTTTTATATTCTTGCGGAGAGTTTTGGCTATTAATTCCGTCGTACCGATTTTGACCCCAACAATAGACAACAAAGATTGTTCTTGTGTGTATGACTGTGTGATCCCCAAAGGGTGGATCAAACAGAGACATGAAGCTTTTCGTTGTTAATCTTCAGAATCGTCTCCATGATTGCCCAGAGCGGGTAGGGTTTTTTCTCAGTTCGATACTGCGATTTGTTGTGTTTCTTTTATGTGATGGCATTTTGTTTTTTTTTTTTAAATGTAAAAAGAAGATATGTTGGCTGATTAACGAAACTGCCGTAAACCTAAACAAACTATATAATAATTTATTAAACGATACGTACGAAATCAAAATTACATTACCAAGACAAAAGAAGTGAGTGCGTTTTGGGAGGTGAGCAGCATCAAATATCGTATATAAAAATAAAATCACATGAGGGAGAGAGCTATAAATGCCTTTAATATATTTTACATTTTGACCTCTTTTTACTCCTCATTCAAAGTTTTGTGCATAAGATTAGTAATTTTTTTTTTTATAAATTCTATCGGCTGATCCGGCCAGTCCAAAAATGCAAAGTGGACTAGTTCCAAAGTATACCATATTTTCTGATTTGTGTTTGGAGTACTTTCTAACTAAATATCAAGGGTAAACTGATCATCTGTCATGATCCACCATGTAAACCATTTAAACTGACCAAATAATGATAATTAAGTTCTCAGAAAAATCAAACTCAGGATTAATATGGATATACACCAAATTCCAAAAGATTACCACTCGACTACCGCCACTTGGTTAAGATTAGTATCGTTATTTTAAAAAAATGTGTTTGCAATATATGTCGTCCGTTTCAAATATACTTGCAAATCACCTGAAAGGACGTGTTTTCAATGTCACGAATCCGGTCATCAACGACAGAGAAAGTGACTGGAATATAATTAACTTACATAATTAATCACATTTTATGATCTCTCGTTCGTGCCCATATTTGGTAAACAAAAAAATACGGAAAATAATGCAAAATACTAACAATTTCACAAAGTTTAAACTACAAAGTTATAGTATCAAAAATAAATAACTTATAGTTTCACATTCACGTGCGGAGCATCTAGTGGAGAAGAGGGCCAAACTAACAATCCGGGTATATGTGTTTGGCCGCTAAAATATAAAAACAATTATTTTCTTCCATAACACATTAAATCTTAAATTTTGATTTCATTACTCTTATATAAATTTTGACACATAAACCTGGTGCTTCATGAGCTTTGACAGTTCAAACATCTTGAAAAGCACTTCATCCGTTTCTAAATTTTTTTTTTTATATATTTTTTTTACAAAATTATATTTTTATAAAAAAACAATTTATTAAAAATTATATTCTTAGAATTGTTTTTCTAATATATATATATATATATATATATATATATATATATATATATATATATATTTTAATGAAAATTTGTATGAACTAATAATAACAACTTGTTAATACTTTACAAAAGGAAATGTAACACGTGAATTGCTATTAGTTTTTAAACATAAAACTAGGTTTTGATCATGTATATTCTGTATAAATATATGTTTTTATCAGTTGTAAAAAACATTCATAGGTATGTTTCATAGGTTATTGTGTATGATGTTAGTGTATCTTGTTTATTTTCTTTAGTGTCATTTTCTAGCTATCAATTTTTTTTTAAATATCGTACTTTTTAATTTGGTAAACTAAACAATTAAGTTTAAAATATTAAAATTTCTTGTTTAGATAGTGGTGTGTTTTATTAAATTATACTATAAATTTTGTGATTGAAACTATAATTTAAAACTAGATATATATATATATATATATATATTTTAAAATAAATTATTTAGACAGCAACAATTAAAAGAGATTCACAAAATATAATTGTTCTAGAAATTTTATTAACAAAGGTCAATTTTGAAATTGAATTGGGCGATTTAGTTTTGATTTTAAATTAGTGGACCTTAAATCTATATTGAAGCTCATATTAGAGCAAAACTATAATGTTTTAATTAAGGTAGCACTCTATTGTAATATTTGAGGAAACTAAAGGTTATTTTTTTTTTTGTACTTTTCCTTTAAAAGTTTAGATATTATAGAAGAATTTGCCAAATATGACGCAAACTTGATTTTAAATGCAAAAATATACCCAAATTAGAATCAAATGCAAAATTAATCCAAAAGAGTAGTGAAATTACAACCAAACCTTTATGACCAAACAAAAAACCATAAGTTGTTTTTACATTTATAACCTCGGAAAGTCTTCTGAGTCTATTGAGATACGGTAAGTCGTCTGGACGACGTCTAGAAAAGTCTTCTCGTATAGTTGATTTTTAAATGATTTATAATTTTTATAAAAAATATTTTGATAAGGGAAAATTGCAATCATGTAATTATATATAGTTATAACTGATATAAATTAAGATATACTAAAATTGAATTGTTTTCAACTTAGATGAGTGAACGTAGTGAGTCATGATATTCTTTGGTTTAAGGTTAGGCAACATATGTTGTAGTATTGTATGTATTCTTAGGGTTAGATTTTGGAAAACTTAAAGGGTTTTTTTTTTTGAAAAATTAAGATTTTATCTAAGTTGGGTCTGGTGAATAGTAAATTAAATCAAAGTATCAGTCCGGTATGGACGACTTCCCTGGAAGTCGTCTGGTGAATAGTATTACAGACGAATTCCAGGAAGTCGTCCCTATCGGACCGACCCTTTAATTTATTTTTAACCAAAGTACTTTTAAATCTAACCGGATCATTTACCAGACATATAAATATTATTTTTTCATATTTTCACACAAGTAACGAAAACCCTAGCGCTGTTTCTCTCCGAGTTGATTTTGAAGGCGATTCTCTGTATTAAAAGAGTCCACGGGAAAGTCTTCCAGTAGAACATTATTAAAACCGACTTCGTATAGATCTCAAAATCTTGTTAAGTTTACTGGAAGAGTACTCAGAAGACTTCCTAGAAGTCTTCCAGAGTGGAAGACTTCGTAGAAGACTCATGGAAGTCGTCTGAGTACTCTTTTCACTAAAATTTATATTTAGTATTTGAATTTAGAATAGTGCGCTTGTTATGTGTTTGAGATACTTGTTTTGATTGTTTTTCAGACCGAAAGTTGGATTTACCAGAACTCCCTACAGAATATTTACCTTAGGGAAGGAGCCACATCCACTCAAAAGCATTTCGTATCATACTGATGACTCGAAGTTGATTGCTGCTGTAAATGATCTCTTCATGATGAATGGGAGGATCTCAAGGAGTCAGGGTTGGAAGTGTTTATCAAGTTCAAGGAGCTTGCGTTTGAATGGGCATCAAGGCTGGTTCATTTTATGCTATGTTTCCAGCTTGATATCAAAAAGAAGTTTGAGCTTAGGTGTCTTGTTGGTCCACAACCGGTGAGGTTTTCACTGATAGAGTTTGAACATCTCACTGGTCTGAACTGCGATTACATCAAGGACCTGGAAAATCCTAGGTGTGACGTTACAAAGGAGATGTCTTTTTTCAGGGAATTGATGGGTGTTGACGTCGATGCTGGACCAACTACTGAACAGATAATAGCAGCATATGAGGGATGCTAAGAGTGGTCTCGGGATGATCGCATGCGGCTTGGATACTGTTGGACCCAATTTCAGCACCTAATTAAGTAGGCCAAAGCCCATGTAAGATCACCACGAGCTCGACATCGATCGGACCCTACGAGGTCGAGATGGTGCCCCAAAGATCGCGGAAGCAGTTAGATAAGGAGAAGGCTATAAAAGAGAGCTAGAACAAAGAATAAAAGGACACGGAAAAACCCTAGAGCATATTAATAATCAAATCGACCTCACTCCATAGATTTCTAGTTCGCTTATAAATCTTACTTTCATTGTTGTTTTCCATCTTGTTTACTACCTTGTAACGAATTCCATATTCAATAAAGTCCATTTTTGTCAAGCGAATTCCGATTGTATCATTGTGTTGAAGAGAATCATTGCCCACATCATTTGTCTTCCCCTGATTAAACTCTCGATCACTACAGAATATTTATTGTTGATTTTAGGATCTACATTTTGGCGTCCACCATGGGGAAGATAAATGGAAAATTCCTTTGTTTAGAACCCGATATAGGATTTCTAAGCATGATTATGGATCCCAATGCGATCAACCCCGAAAACACCCGATCGAGATCGACGGATGTCGATCCCATTGGCACTACTCTAGGAACCGATCTGGCCTCCGTTGATCATGCAAACGTCAACAAAACCACTGAAGCGACACAAAATCAACAAATTCCATCAACTGGAGTGTCGATCACCGATAGGAGTATGGTCTCAGATCGAAACCTTCCCACCGATCGGATCGCATCTCGAGTTTGGAATCGCACAGCGGACAGAACGACACCCGAAGATCTGACCCAAACAGGGACACCGAGATCTCCAGCTAATTTGGCCCGAACTCGAGAAGAATTTAGAGAACNCAAAATCAACAAATTCCATCAACTGGAGTGTCGATCACCGATAGGAGTATGGTCTCAGATCGAAACCTTCCCACCGATCGGATCGCATCTCGAGTTTGGAATCGCACAGCGGACAGAACGACACCCGAAGATCTGACCCAAACAGGGACACCGAGATCTCCAGCTAATTTGGCCCGAACTCGAGAAGAATTTAGAGAACTCAGGGGAATGGTTTCGACGCTCATTAATAAATCTCGTGACCAAGAGAAAGCTTACCGAACCATCGCCAATCGCCTGGAGCAAGCCAAGAGGGAACTCACCGAATACCAAACAAGTCCCAGGGAAAGGGTCTGACAACACTCGGATCCATCCTCGCGAACGCCACTCCCTCAAAATCGCGGGGCCTTCACCTCCCCCGAGCTGGACAGCGTTCGATCAGGATGCTACGTGGGGGAAAACTCGCGACAGATCCCCCCGGAACGGATGATCTATCAAAGTATGGATTACACCGGTTAAAATGAGGTTGTTGTTTACTACCTTGTAACAAATTCCATATTCAATAAAGTCCATTTTTGTCAGCCGAATTCTGATTGTATCGTTGTGTTTAAGAGCATCGTTGCCCACATCATTTGTCTTCCCCTGATTAAACTCTTGATCACTACAAAATACATAGTATGAATTTTAAGATCTACAGATACCTTATCATCTTCACTGGATTCATTGAATAGAGAAAGTACTCAACTGCTACAAGAGCTAGTCTTGCAAGGCTAGTCATGGATTTATAAGATTTTGAGAACTACCCATGGGGGGGGGAGTGGCGTTGAAGGTACTGATGGACTCTCTGAAGGGAAAATATTTGACTGGATCTTACACTGTTGATGGGTTTATTCAAGTTCTCCAGGTGTGAGTGTGCTATACTCTGCCAGAATTGGGTGTTACTTATGGAAACCCATACCAAACAAACCGTGTCCATGGCTTACAATGGTGGCAAAGGACGCATATGTTTTAAAGTGGCTATCAGCAGCATGTATTTAAACTTCACTCCTCAAGACTTTGTAGAAGACTTATAGTTAAGTAGTCTGGAAAGTCTTCCAAAAAAGACTTCATAGAAGACTTATAGTTAAATTCTCTGGAAAGTCTCCCAGACGACATAACTATAAGTACAAGTTGATGTCTTTTATTTACTGCAAACTATCTAACTTGATATATTTTATTTACTGCAGACTAGCGTGATCAGCTTTGTTAAGAAGGAAGTTGATTAAATGTTTCCAAAATGGGACTTTGATGTAGAGGACCTGGCCTTGGAGAACATGGAACCTAAATGAAAGTGGACCATGGATTGCTGGGAAGTCATCGGTACTAACCCGTGGGTCAATCCAAAGCCGGGGGTTGTGAAGAAGGAAGTGAGTGCATCGAAGGCATAGATTATTTTGAAGCACAAAATTCGAAGACCAAAGAAGAAAGCTCGTAAAGAGGATTCTATTGAGGCATATGCTAGTAAAGAGGCTACTACAGAGGCTTCTCCGGCTGTTGGTGGTGTGATAACTGGCCCATTAAGATAAAATGGTCGAGAGCAATTGGTTGAGAAGATTGGTCGAGGATCCACTTAGTGGTCGAGTCGCAGACGAGAAGGGTCGATCGAGAGTTTCAGGTTCGAGATGGTTGAAGAATGGATCATGATTGAACAATGAGGCGATATAAGCTGCTCTACCGTGTTATACAAAGTGTTAGATTGATCAGACGGCTGTTTTGGAAGCATAACATTTCTGAAGCATGACGGGTTAGAAGCACAACGGTTCTGAAGCTCGGCGTTTCTTAGTCACGAAGTAATTTGGAAAACTTTGTAACTATCAGTATTATATTATTCGGAGACATAATCTTTGAAGCAGGACGGGAAGTAAGCAGGACGGGAAGCAAGCACAACGGGATCGAAGCACGATGGGAAATCTCGAAGTTGGGCGAAAAACCAAAATTTGATATCGGGATTTTTTTGAGGAAGCCGGAGGCTCGGGAATTATTTTTCATCAGGGTCAAGAATTATTTGGAGTCTATCAATATTATTTAGATCATCAGTATGGGAGCGGAAAAATATTCAGGAGTAATCGCGGGTCGAGAATTCACCGGAAAGGTCGAAATCGGGTAAATCGACCGAGAAGCTCGAGGTGGCTTGCTCAAAGGGATCAGGACGAGGTGTCAACCATTAAACCTGCTGAGTGTCAACCATTAAACCTGCTGAGTGTCAACACAAGAAGGAGGTTTAGCCATGCATGGAAGCAGCACATGCAGCTTGACAAACAGAAGCACGAGGTGTCACCGTATCTGCAACCAGCGCATGCGTATCGACACCCAGTGGCCCGTGTGTCGCGTTGCATGCACTCCAGCAATGCAGCAAGCCATGTGGACGTGGGTGTGTCTCTCTGCATGTAACTCAGTCATGCATCAAGACATGTGTGCGCCCGTGTGTCGCCGTGCATGCAACCGGAAGCATGCGGGCTGACACACAGTCGCTCGGATGGCTCAATCTTACTGGTCGATGAAATCTATAAATACCCAACATCCCCCTGCTCGTTTTCATTCATACCAGACACAGAAAAAAACCAATAAACGTGGATAGGGAGAGAGAGTGAAAGAAAGATGTGATTTTAAGAGTACGGTCAGTTCTAAAGACCGATACTTCATCAAGAAGGCCGATGCTGTCCAATCGGCGATTCTCTACGATTGTTATGCCGAAGCTCTTCCCAAATCAATCCGTCCACTCTAGTATTATTCTATGATGATGAAGTGGAGGTGCTGTCCCAGATCAGCCGAAGTTCTGAAGCCTGATCTACCAAGAAGGCAAGTTGTATCCAATCGACGATTCTCTATGAGTGTAACGCGGAAGCGCTGCCCAAATCAATCCATCCAAGGCAGTCATTTTCTTCTACAATCAAGTGGAGGTTCTGTCCAAGTCAATATCAGTCCAGTCAAGTCCATTCAAGTCGTCCAGGTTGGGTTTGGCCGAGTCCTCTTCGATCAACCAGCTGCTTATCGGCATAGAACACTGTGAGTTGGTTATGTTTGAATTCCGTTTGGAATTTAGGGTAGATTTTGATTGAGTTCCACTTGTGACTTAGGATATAGGTCGAGTATTAATATAGAATAGAATTCTCACGCTATTGCTTGATAAACTCCTTAGGGTTACTTTCTTTTATTAACCTGGACTCAGTTTAGCAAGGGCTAAGCTAAGATATAATGGATTTAAGAATGAGTTAATAACCTGACTAGGACTAGAGCTAGGATGCATCATGTTTACTATTCTTGTGTGTTGATATGGTTGAGTGCAGGTTCCCGTTATCTTTAAATATAGTTTCATAGCAGGAAGCTAAACTATCTAGGTAACGGTTTGCTTGAGTGATTGCTTGTTTATATAATGCTTGTTGATTGAGGTTAGTTAGCTCTTGGTAAGGGAGTGACTAACCGGTTGAGTTGTTATTTATTAAGTATTGTTATTTACTTGTTTAGATGTAAGTACTAAGTGTCTTCGGCCATATAGGCCGGACTACTGGTACTGTTGATTAGTGTGGAGTCTAGAAAATATCGCTAGGTTGTGGATAGTTAGGTATCCTGGAATCTATGGTTTTAGGTTAGGTTCTAGAAGTGGTTTGTGTTTAGTGTGTGATGTCGACAGCATGTGTGTAAACCACCCATGCTAGGCATGTTTAGGGGCGATTAGTGTTTCCTCGACCTTGTATCCAGCGGGTTCAAGGAAACCCCTTATTCATTGGATCGGGAAGACTCAGATAGACAAGGTCATGGCCTATGGCTGAGTGTTACACGACGGTGTAATGTCCGGCAGTGACCCAAATGACTGTGGGCTGTCGCGCGGTGACCCGAATAACTGTGGGCCGCGGTCGGTTAAATTTCCTTCTTCTGGCTTTTGTGGTAGGATATTAGGATGTTGCCGATAGAGAGGATGAACACTAAGTCACCAGGGCCCGATTTAGAGTTTTGTGTTGAGTTAGAGTGTTGAGTCGACTTTAGGATTATGGTACCCTAGAGTAAGTGTAACACTGATATACAATGTTATGAGTTAGATCGAGTCGTAGTTAGTTATTATCTTATTATTGTGTTATTGGTGCTTGATTGTTTTGCAGGTTTCTAACATTGAGATCTAATCCCGGGTTAGGTTCGGGGTTGGTGTTGTTTGGTTGGTGTAGACCCGACGTTGGCATGTATTGTTTGAGTGATTGCTTTTGAAGGGTGGTGGGTATTGAAGACTTGCGGTCTCATTGATTGGTCGATCATGTTCTTGTTTGATTGTTGGTCGACCAGTTAATGATACTTGTATAGTCTAAGTGTCTACCACTACATGAGTACTGAACTCAGACGTATACATGGTTAACTAGGTATTGGTTGTGTAGCCTTAGCTTTGATTGCATGCTTAGGATAGGTTTAGTGTTATTTTTGGATTGTCTGGGTTAGTTATTAGTTTGCGGGTAGAGGCCGCCAACTCACTGAGTAACATTAGGTTACTCATCTAACTCTGTTGTCATTTTTGTAGGTATCTTTAAATATGGATGACCGTGATAGCATGGAGCTGGACATTAGGACCACCAGAGTCGATTTTCATCTCTTTTGTATACGGTATTTTGGTTTTTGTTTAGTTGACTCGATTTGGCGTTAGGACAGGACCGGTCTCAAATTATTCAATGTATGAATATTTCCTTGAATCAATAAAGTATTTGTTTTATATGCACATCATGAGTACTCTGATATATAACTAGTCCGGTCTAACACAACGTTAGGTCGCCGTACGGGTTGAAAAGCCTTAGACCTCGATCTAACGGCAACACTAATTCTTGGTGCGGATTGCAAAGCCTTATGCCTCGATTTAGCGAGACGAGTTAGTGGATGAACTGGTCTAAGTCGTGGAGTAAATTTTATGACTCTGACCAGATTGTCCCTATCCCGTCACGTAGCGCTTCGGGACCACGGTGTTGGGTTGGACGGTCAGTCATGTTCTTGTTTGATTGTTGGCTGCCCGGTTAGGCTTTCATCTCCAACCCTGGTTGTTGGTTGGTCGATCGGTCATGTTCTTGTTTGATTGTTGGCTGGTTTATTGACCATATGTCTAGGACGGTTCGGAGGTGTTACAGAGGTGGTATCAAAGCATGGTTACGTCCATGCTTCCGGAACTCATGATTTAATCGGTTTTAAATATTTTATCGAGTCAAAAGAGTCACAGAAGGCATTAGGGAACCGGTCATGTCGAGTATAAGATTTATTGTTTTAGGAACTAGATTGAGATAGTGGAATCTAGAACTGTTAGGTGCGGGTTAGAATTGTGATGAGGTTGATGGTTAGAATTTTGATTAGGTTGCTTGGTTAGTTATTTATGGGAATAGTTGATGACTAACTTGCGTGTGAAGTGTTCATTAAGTTGCAGCTCGTAAGTGTGTTCGTTGATCCGAACATTAAGGGATGGAAACCTTAAAGTGAAGAGAGTTCGAGACCAAAAACCCAAAACCGAAGAGAAAGAGGAAAGAGGTTCAGAGGAGATGGTTCGTGGTAAGGACTGGACAGATGGGAAGAAACAAGACTTCAGGGGAAAGGACTTCATCAGTATTTGAGGAGAAAGGATGATCGATCAGAGGTCTGAGTAATATGGAGCAAGGGACAAGATGTTAGTCAGAAGGTTTTCATCAAAGTTTGTGGGCAGAGAGAGATCAAGAAAGGATTCGGGGTTATTATGAGAAATGATGATATCTATTTAAGCAACAAGATAGTATCATGGGCAAGACGAGTTGGAGACCTTGAGGAGAACACTCAAGGATTGGTGATAGATAGAGTAAGAGATCATGGAAATTAATTGAGAATCTATTAGCCAGAAAAAGTCAAGAAGTTATGAGGAGAATTCAAGACTAAGGAGCATGAATGGGAAGTATCAAGGCAGAGCGATTTCAGAATGAGATGCCGGATGGAGACCAAAGAAATCGAGAGAAGACATTAAAGGCGAGCCGACGAAGATGCACATAACAAGACCACAAGACGGGGTTATCCAATAAGTGATCGTCATCACAACACATCAAGAAGGAGTCTGCTGTGAAGCTGAGCATTGGCGCAACTAAGAATTCGAGGAGGAATTCTAGTAAGGGGGGGGGGAGAATGTGATAACCGGAAAATTAAGATAAAATGGTCGAGAGAAATTGGTCGAGAAGATTGATCGAGGATCCACTTGGTGGCTCGCAGACGATAAGGGTCGATCGAGAGTTTCAAGTTCGAGATGGTCGAAGAATGGATCGTGATTAAACAATGAGGCGATATAAGCTGCTATACCGTGTTATACAAAGTGTTAGATTGATCAGACGGCTGTTTTGGAAGCATAACATTTTTGAAGCATGACGGATTTGAAGCACGACGGTTCTGAAGCTCGGCGTTTCTTAGTCACGAAGTAATCTGCAAAATTTCGTAACTATCAGTATTATATTATTCGGAGACATAATCTTGGAAGCAGGACGGGAAGTAAGAAGGATGGGAAGCAAGCACGACGGGATCGAAGCACGACGGGAGATCTCGAAGTTGGGCTAAAACCCAAATTTCGATATCACGGGATTTTTTGGAGGAAGCTGGAGGCTCGGAAAATATTTTCATCAGGGTCAAGAATTATTTGGAGTCTATCAAGATTATTTAGATCATCAGAATGGGAGCGAAAAAATATTCAGGAGTGATCGCGGGTCGAGAATTCACTGGAAAGGTCGAAATCGGGTAAATCGACCGAGATGCTCGAGGTGGCTTGCTCAAAGGGATCAGGACGAGGTGTCAACAATTAAACCTTCTGAGTGTAAACACAATAAGGAGGTTTAGCCATGCATGGAAGTAGCACATGCAGCTTGACACACAGAAGCACGAGGTATCACTGTATCTGCAACCAGGGCATGCGTATCGACACCCAGTGGCCCGTGTGTCGTGATGCATGCACTCCAGCAATGCAGCAAGCCATGTGGACGTGGGTGTGTCTCTCTACATGTAACTCAGTCATGCAGCAATACATGTGGGCGCCTGTGTATCGCCGTGTATGCAACCAGAAGCATGTGGGCTGACACACAATCGCGCGAATGGCTCAACCTTACTGGTCGATGAAATCTATAAATACCCAACACCCCCTGATCGTTTTAATTCATACCAGACAAAGAAAACACACCAATAAACGTGGCTAGAGAGAGAGAGTGAAAGAAAGAAGTGATTTTAAGAGTACGGTCAGTTCTAAAGACCGATACTCCATCGAGAAGGCCGACGCTGTCCAATCGGCGATTCTCTACGATTGTTATGCCGAAGCTCTGCCCAAATCAACCCGTCCACTCTAGTATTATTCTCTTATGATGAAGTGGAGGTGCTGTCCCAGATCAGCCGAAGTTCTGAAACCTGATCTACCAAGAAGGCAAGTTCTGTCCAATCGACGATTCTCTATGAGTGTAACGCGGAAGCGCTGCCCAAATCAATCCATCCAAGGCAGTCATTTTCTTCTATAATCAAGAGGAGGTTCTGTCCAAGTCAATATCAGTCCAGTCAAGTCCAGTCAAGTCGTCCAGGTTGGGTTTGGACGAGTCCTCTCCGATCAACTAGCTTCTTACCGGCATATAACACTGTGAGTTGGTTATGTTTGAATTCCGTTTGGAATTTGGGTAGTTTTTGATTGAGTTCCACTTGGGACTTAGGATATAGATCGAGTATTCATATAGAATAGAATTCTCACGCTATTGCTTGATAGAGTCCTTAGGGTTACTTTCTTTTATCCAGCGGGTTCAAGGAAACCCCTTATTCGTTGGATCGGGAAGACTCAGATAGACGGGGTCATGGCCTATGGCTGAGTGTTACATGACGGTGTAACGTTCGGCAGTGACCCGAATGACTGTGGGCTGTCGCGCGGTGACCGGAATTACTGTGGGCTGCGGTCGGTTGAAAGTTCCTTCTTCTGGCCTTTGTGGTAGGAAGTTAGGATGTTGCCGATACAGAGGATGAACGCTAAGTCACCAGGGCCCGATTTAGAGTTTTGTGTTGAGTTAGAGTGTTGAGTCGACTTTAGGATTATGGTACCCTAGGGTAAGTGTAACACTGATATACAGTGTTATGAGTTAGATCGAGTCGTAGTTAGTTATTATCTTATTATTGTGTTATTGGTGCTTGATTTTTTTTGCGGGTTTCTAACATTGAGATCTAATCCTGGGTTAGCTTCGGGGTGACTTGGTGTTGTTTGGTTAGTGTAGACCCGACGTTGGCCTGTATTGTTTGAGTGATTTCTTATGAAGGGTGGTGGGTATTGAAGTTATGCGGTATCATTGATTGGTCGATCATGTTCTTGTCTGATTGTTGGTCGACCAGTTAATGATACTTGTATAGTCTAAGTGTCTAACACTACATGAGTACTGAACTCAGACGTATACATGGTTAACCAGGGATTGGTTGTGTAGCCTTAGCTTTGATTGCATGCTTAGGATAGATTTACTGTTATTTTTGGATTGTCTGGGTTAGTTAATAGGTTGCGGGTAGAGGCCGCCAACTCAGTGAGTAACATTAGGTTACTCATCCAACTCTGTTGTCTTTTTTGTAGATATCTTTAGATATGGGTGACCGTGATAGCATGGAGGTGGACATTAGGACCACCGGAGTAGATTTTCTTGCCTTTTGTATAGGGAAAAATGTTAAACAAATCCTCAACTTGTTGATTTGGACCATTATAATCCCCAGGTTTCAGAATAACCAGAAAAATACCAAAATTTTCACCGAATGGATCAGTTTAGGCACGGCGTTAATTAGACTAACAGAACCTTTAAACAACGTTTATTCCTGTCGTTAATTAAAACGACTGCGTTTCCTTTTAATTAAAAACACAACTCGTCTTCTTCTTTCCCAAAATCGATTTGGGGATTTTCTCACCACAAACCCTAATTGCGATTTGGGGCTTTTCTCATCACTCTCGATTTGGGGCTTTTCTCATCATTGTAGAGAGAATAGATGGGTAATAAGAAGAACAAGAAGTCTCGGCAAGGAAAACTCGGTGGTGCCAGCGCTCTAGTGTCTGATTCAGCGGCGTCGGGACAATCTCATGGCGGCGTCGGGACAATCTCATGCCGTTGTGGCGAAAAGAAAAAGTGGAGTGAACGATGATGGAGGTAAAAAGAAAAAGAGCAAAAAGATGTAATTGACAGAGAAGAAGAAGAGGAAATCAGTGAGGATGACTGTGGTATTGTAGGTGATGACGAAGCTGATGAGCGTGATATTGTTGGTGACGACGAAGCTGTTGAAGCCCCAGTCAATGAAGAAGTCCGTGATGATGAAGCAGAAGGTCATGGTGGAATCGAGGAAGAAGTTGGTCGTGATTTGACTGTCTTCTTCAGAGAAGAAGCAGCGATGAATGATAATTGTGAGAATGATGAAGATTCTGGGGACGACTTGGTATGGGAGGATGAAAAAGATGAGAAGATTCCAGATCCTTTATCATCAGATGATGAAAATGAAGAACAATCAATTCCTAGTTTAGCCTACAGAGAAGATGTGGATCCAGAGGAGTTGCTTGGACTAGGAAATACTTTCTCCACTGCTGAAGAATTCAAACACACCCTTCTCAGGTATACACTAAAAACCCGGCGTAACATCAAGCTTTATCGGTCCACTTCTCTGAAGTTGGGTGCGAAGTGTGCTGATGAAGAAAGCTCGTGTCCCTGGAGGGTGTATTGTTCTTATGAGAAGAGCAAACAGAAGTTGATGATCAAAGTCTATGTGAGTGAGCACGAGTGTGAGAAAACATGACACTCAAAGTTTTGAAGTGTTCTACAATAGCTATGTTGTTCGCTGAGAGGCTGAGATTGAATCCGAAAATCACGAAGCATGAAATGGCTGCTGAGATCTAGAGAGAGTATAGGATGTTTGTGAGTGTGGAAGCTTGTGGGAATGCGAAGACGAAGATTATGAAAGAAAGAAAAGCAAGCCACGAAGAACATTTCAACAAGATTTGGGATTATCAAGCTGAGATTTTTCGCACTAACCCTGGTTCTACAATGGAAATTGAAACTATCCCTGGGCCGACTATAGGAAGTAAACAAAGATTTTTTCGGATGTATGTTTGTTTTCATGCTCAGAAGGAGACTTGGAAGACTACTTGTAGACCAATAATAGGGTTAGATGGAGCATTTCTGAAGTGGGACATTAAGGGTCATCTCTTGGCTGCTGTAGGGCGTGATGGAGACAATCGCATTGTTCCTATTGCATGGGCAGTAGTAGAAGTGGAGAATGACACGAATTGGGACTGGTTTGTTGGACACCTCGCAAAAAACTTGGACTTAAAGGATGGCAATATGCTATATTATCTGACAAACAAAAGGTAAGTGTCTGATTTCTTAAAGCATTTCATTGTTTTCATGGTTTGTTAGTTGTATTTAACTGTCGCATTTAATTGTTCTTGTAATTGGCAGGGTTTAGTGAAAGCAGTGCACACCATTCTTCCAGAGGCTGAGCATAGACAGTGTTGCAGACACATTTTCGAAAATTGGAAGAAAGGCAGCCATGACTTGACGCTAAAAAGACTCTTCTGGCGTATTGCAAGGAGTTATACAGCTGGGGATTATAAAATGTGGAGTGAGAAGCTGAAAGAGTACAATCCAGGCGCCTATGCTACTCTTCAAGTCACCAAACCAGAAACTTGGTCCAGAGCATATTTCAAATTAGGGACTTTGTGCAACGATAATCTGAATAACCTAAGCGAGTCCTTCAACAGAACCATCCGTGAAGCAAGAAGAAAGCCATTATTGGAGATGTTAGAAGACATAAGGAGACAGTGTATGGTTAGAAACGCGAAAAGGGCTGAAATAGCTAAGAGGGCTACGACAAAGTTCACAAAGAGGACGCATCTTCGGTTGGCTAAAGTGGAGTCGAAGTCTAAAGATTGTTTGAGCTTTCCAGCAGTTGGTCCAGTCACAGAGGTGGATTATTGTGGAGTGTCTTATGCTGTAGATATGGATGAGCTAAGTGGTGGGTGTATCCAGTGGCAAATGACTGGTATTCCTTGCATTCATGCCGCCTATGTGATTCTTAAAGAAGGTAAAAGACTTTCTGACTTTGTCGCTCCTTGCTACACCATATCTATGTGGCGTCAAACCTATAGCTTGGGAGTAAGACCTGTCCAAGGGAAGAAGCTATGGCCTGAGACGGGTAGATTAGGTGTCCTCCCACCACCTTGGAGAAAAGGAAACCCGGGAAGACCAAAGAACCATGATAGGATGAAGAGCAAGGATGAGACAAATTCTAAAAAGAAGGGCCCGACAGTTTCTGCAACTGATAGTACGAAGTTAACTCGTGCTCATCGAGTTATTACATGTTCTAATTGCAAGCAAGAGAATCATAATAAGAAGACATGTAAGAATGATTTTGTTGAAAGCCAGCCCAAGAAACCACGAGGTCGCCCTAGGAAAAATCAGGTAAGCTTAAAGATGTGGTTTGTTTCTAATCTTGTTATTCTCACTTGATTTTTTTTTTTAATTGTAGGTTCAGTCTCATGCATCCTCGCCACAACCAAACCAGGGACAGTCTCAAGCATCATCATCACAACCAACTCAGCCACAAGAATCAACACAACCAGAAGGTTCAACACAGCCACAAAGGTCAGATGCGTCAGGATGGGGACAATGGTTTTAGTGATTTCGAAGTTAGAAGGGACAAGGGTCAGAAGATAGTATTTTCTGAATGGTTTGTGTATCAGTGTTATCGGATCTATTTTGAAGTTTTAATGCTTTGACACTTATGTAATGTTTCAAAACTTGTGTCTTGTGTATTAGTATTTTCGGATTGGTTCTACTACTTTCAACTTTAAAATGCTTTGTCATTTATGTTATGTTTCAAGATTTGTAAGACCAATTGTTCTACTACTTTAACTTTTAAATGTTTTGATAGTTATGTTTCAATTTTTGTAAGACTAATGGTTCTAGTTAAGAACACCAAAACTAGTACAGAATAAACAACAAAATGGTCATTGAACAAACACAAGCAACAAAATGGTCACCACACAACAGAGACCAACGACTTAGGTTTAGAACTCAAAACAAATAGCACCAACAAACAGAGGTTTTTACCTTGAAACAAAGACCAACAACTTAGACTTAAACTCAAACAGCAACAACTTAGTTCTTCACCTTGAGCCAAAAACTAACTTAATTATACATCAAACTAACTAGGACAACAATGGTGATCAAACTTATGATGACAAACACAATCTTTATCTTGACTTCACATCTCTTCACCTCTACTTTAGTTCTCACAAGTTCTTCCATCAAATCATTTATCACGCCCTTTAAATCCTCAATATCTGAATTTCCTTTATTCACCTCGGTTTCAAGTCGTGCAATCTTTGGTAACGCATCTTCAACCTCTTCAAGAACAGCATCCTCAACCCATTTGAACAAGTGATTCTTTGCAAAACCCACAAGAGTTTAGGTTAATTGATTTCAAACTCAATTTTAATAAAAATTCAGAAACTACACTATATAATCAAAGGGAAGAAGCAAAATCATTTACCTTTCCTCTTGTAAGACATCTGTAGAAAGGTCTCCCCGGATTCTTTGCAGTATCCGCCGTGAAGGTTGTGGTCGCAATCCCGCAAACACATTTCCTCGGAATTCCACGAATATCAAACGTGACCACCGATGAGCTCTCTGAAGTCGAATCCGAACTCATCTTCCTGCAGAGTGAAGTCAATCAACTGGGATTCGAGAGTGATGAGAAAAGCCCCAAATCGCAAGTAGGGTTTGTGGTGAGAAAATCCCCAAATCGATTTTGGGAAAGAAGAAGACGAGTTGTGTTTTTAATTAAAAGGAAACGCAGTCGTTTTAATTAACGACGGGAATAAACGCTGTTTAAAGGTTCTGTTAGTCTAATTAACGCTGTGCCTAAACTGTTCCATTCGGTGAAAAGTTTGGTATTTTTCTGGTTATTCTGAAACCTAGGGATTATAATGGTCCAATTCAACAAGCTGAGGATTTGTTTAACATTTTTCCCCTTTTGTATACGGTATTTTGGTTTTTGTTTAGTTGACTCGATTTGGTGTTAGGCCAGGACCGGTCTCAAATTATTCAATGTATGAATATTTCTTTGAATCAATAAAGTATTTGTTTATATGCGCATCATGAGTACTCTGATATTTGACTAGTCTGTTCTAACACAACGTTAGGTCGTCGTACGGGTTGAAATGCCTTAGGCCTCGATCTAACGGCAACGCTAATTCTTGGTGCGGGTTGCAAAGCCTTATGCCTCGATTTAGTGGGACGAGGGTCTAAGTCGTGGAGTTAATTTTATGACTCTGACCAGATTGTCCCGAGCCCGTCACGTAGTGCTTCAGACCATGGTGTTGGGTTGGACGGTCAGTCATGTTCTTGTTTGATTGTTGGCTGGCCGGTTAGCCTTTCATCTCCAACCCTGAGTGTTGGTTGGTCGATCGGTCATGTTCTTGTTTGATTGTTGGCAGGTTTATCGACCATATGTCTAGGACGGTTAGGGGGTGTTACAGGTAGGATGACCAAAAAGTAGATTGAAAAAAGCTTCAATGCCATAGCTGATACCATGAGGGATGGTTTTGGGATCTGCCTAAGGGATATCAAGTTTCTGGGAGATAGGATGGAAGCTGTGGAGAAGAAGGTGCGAGTTACCAAAAAGGGACAGCATCTAATGATCTTCAAATCACTGCAAATGTGCACCAACCCGGGGTTAGTACCAAACGCTCTTCCCAAATCACAGTGACGAGATTCACTAGGAAAAGTGTTAGGAATCAGAAATAAAATTTTGACGTGCTTTGTTTCTTGTGTGTGCTTGGATGAACCATTGTATGTCAGAACTTGTGTGCTTTGTTTCTAGTGTGTTTGGATATTTGCAGACTGAAAATGTGAATGGGGCAAAAACGGGTCATCATGACGCTGAAGAACCGAGTCGGTCCACACAACCGAGTGCCTCAGAAGAGCTGAGTCTTGTGAAAGCAAATGTCCCGGAGGATAAAGCTCCAGAACTGAGTGGTGAATCTAGTGTTCTTCTATTGGACAAAAAAGTACCCACTGTTTCAGATATACAGCAGGGGAAAACTAGAAGGAAAACAAAGAAGGATGAGGCTATGCTATGTGCCCATGAAAAGAGTGAGCGGGCAAGGAAACTTGCTGCCTCACAGAAATCTCCTTTTCAGTTAACATCACTTCCAAAGTGATCATTTCAAACACTAAGGATGGTCCAGGCTATGATCCTTTTGCACCCGCTGACAAGAAGAGGTCGAAAGTGCTCACTGACATGCTGAAACTTGATCCGTAAGTGAGAGAATGTCCCATAAAAGCTTAATTTTTTCTACAAAAAATGATTGCTTCTCTACATTTTCTGTTTGCAGTTTCTATAAAACACCTGTGACCAAAAAACCACTTGGCTGCCCAAATCTGTGGTATTACATCCTCTAAGCTTGGCATTTCTTGAGGTAGAGAAGAACTTATTGAGGAAGACTTTCTTGCATTCATCCCATGTATTGATTAAATTTCTTGAAAGATTCTTCCACTACAAGAAAAATGGACATTCTTAGCGAGAGTTTTATGCTATGGTAGATGTATGATAGCGAATTCATAAATGCTATGTATACAGCAGCCATCATAGGTACCCCATTTATAATAGCATTTTTTTTTAAATGCTATGAAATATACAGATACGATAGCAATACTCGAATGGTGTTATTAACTTATCTATAACACTATTTTTTTGCTACAAAATGATTACGATTCATATATTTGTGTTATGATAGGTCATTTTATAATAAAATAAAATGAATTATAATTAAAAAATAATAATTGAAAGTTAAATCAAAATTTCTTTTATAATTAAAATAAATAAATTTTATTTATAACTAAAATTTCTTTACATATTTATTCTGGTTTACCTAACTAAACTAGAAATTAAAATAAAATCAAACCACTACAATTTTCCTATCTTGGTTTACACTAAACCAAATTAAAAAAAGAAAAAACCTAAACCTAAAAACAAAAAGAGACTCCAGCCGCCTTGATTTTCTGTCTCCTCCAGCCTCTGGCTCTGTCTTCTCTCCGACTATCTCTTTGCCTCCGGATCTGTTCTCTCTGCCTCAACCCTGAGCATAGAACAATCTTAAGTAGCAGACTTTAACAACTACAAATACCACTACAATCCAATAATGTTAAGAGATTAAGAGAAGTAAAAAGAAGTGAGAGGAGGGGGAAGAGAGACCTCGGCGATGGAACAGAGACCTTGGCGATGGAACAGAAGAGAGACCTCCAGTCACCTCGTCTCTCACGCCTCTTGTGCATCCTCTAGCTTCCTTTACCAAAAAACAAATCAAAATAAGTTTTAAAGGAGAGAAAGAGAGAGGGAGAGAGCACTACAAGATCCGTAGAGAGAGAGAGATGGCGGATGGTGGTGGTGGTGAGGAGGTCAACGTGATGGTGGATGGTGGTGGTGAGAGAGAGAGATGGCGGGTGGTGGTGGTGAGAGAGAGAGAGAGAGAGTTGGCGGATGTGGATGGTGAATTCGATCAGTCTGCGTTTGATGACTTCAATGTGTGATGTTATTAGTTTTTCGATTTCGTCGTTGTTTTTCCGGGACTGGCCGTTGGTGGCTTTGAATCCCTACCGCTGGGCGGTGTGTACTTGAAGGCTTTCTAATAAGAAAATATTTTCTAAGTATGAAATTCGTGTTTTGTTTTAGATGTAGAGGGAAGAATACGAGTTGTCATCTCGTATCTAACTCTTTGGTGTAAATCGTCTGATTCGTGTAACTCGAGATGTTTCGATTTTCGCGAGTGTTTAGATGTGGGCGAAGAGACATGCCTTTAGGATCTCGATTCATGCCTTGAGACGTTAGCGACCAGTGTGCTGGGTTTAGGGCAAGACCTAGGTTTACTTTCGGATTGGGGCTATGCGATGACTAGTCGGCTTTCGTTTTGCCCGTTGCGATTTTAACCTGACTCCATACCGATTTAGAATCCGCGATAGGTTCTCGGCTTATACGATTTGTATGGTTGGAATCGAGCATCTCACCGGGAACAATTTCTAAGTTGCCCGGAAGTGCTGACCAAAAATTTGGATTTCTTTTATAGCGCGCTATTTTATCCTAGTCGGATATATGCGGACCGATAAGTCGATGCGTTTGTTTAGGACGGCTAGCGTGCTCGACGGGGCCAATCGCCAAGCGTTCGTGTTTTTATAGTCGCAGACGGACTTGGGGAAATATTTTTCTTGAGAATTTAGGCGACGTCTCGCCGGTTCTCTCCGAAAATATTTTGATATGCAAGTTTTATAAAAACGATTAAATAGTTGTTACTGCGGAAGCGATTTTCCGGATGTTTGGAATTTTTTTTGCGTTTTCGATAGTAGCGGAGATATTCTAACTTTGTATTTATTAAAAATTTCGAAAATTATTCGATTACAAAGCGAAAATTTTTTTAAAAAAATTTGGGAGTATACGAATACTCGTATACTCACCCACTCCCCCCCCCGTTTTGGAAGGGGTGATACCTGAACTCGTCTTTAGGCGAGCTGCCTACGTATTCCTTTCGGAAATAAAGCCATCTCGTAGTTCTGATTGTTTGCGCGAGTGTGCTTACTCGGCTGTTGCAGACTTCTCGATCGCTTCAGTTGCGGGATCGATGTCTTTGTCCGGGATTGTCTCCTCTGGCCGGGTGGAAGCGATGGGTGCGGGAACTTCTGGTTTCTCGACCGTTGCTTGCTTTGGGTCATTCTCTGCGGGCGGTGGCGTGACCTTTGCCCGTTTTGGTTTCACGATTGCTACCGGCAATTGCCTCAGCTTATGTTCGGCCAGGAAGTAGGATGGCGATTGTCTTTGGCATCCCCAAATTGCTGCGACTCCCGTAGGTGTTGGGAATTTGATACCTAAGTGCTATGTTGACAGAAGCCTTCATGGAATTTATCCAAGGTGTTCCCATGATCACGTTATAGATAGCCGGGAAATTGACTACCGCGAAGTTAACGATTTTCGTCACTTCTTTTGCGGCAACCGGTAGTCGGATTGATCCCAGGGTCATCGACGTCTCACCGGAGAAACTGGTCAACGGTTTGCGGAAGATCAAGTTGACAGTAGTTACGGTATCGACCAAGATCCGAGCAACTTCTAAATCGCTTATCACTAAGTCGATGACAAGAGGATCGGCGTGAGGTTGGTTGATTCTGCCGGTTTCAGCGTCGTTGAATAAGATCACCCCTTTCAGAGAGTCATCCGTTGGCACCTTCCAATTTGAGCCGGTTTCGGCTTTGCGTTGGTAGGATTTGATAGACGAGACGGTGTCGTTATAATATTGCGATTCTCCGATATACATGTTGATTTTTCGGCGGTTAGCGTCGTTACCCTTCTCGTCTTGTCTTCGTCCGCGTTTTTCGCCCGACTGGTTTCCCTGAGGTGGGGTTTCCGCTCGCGCGTTCCTGTCGTTTTTTGGAACGCGATCTAAATCGCGGATGAGATCCTTGACACTGGATATCTCGGAGAGTTCTCCCACGACCAATTTTGCGGCAAGTCTGGCGCCGAGAACTTTGCAGTTCACGGTGGAATGCCCAGGGTTTGGTGAAGGTCGCAGAAAGAATTCTCATCGTAAATCGAATTTCTCGTCCATGTGTTACCCGTGGTTTGCCCTTGCTCTGATCCGGATTTGATGGAGTAGTTATGCGCCCGTTGGAGATCCTGTTCCTCGTGATGGACAAATTTGTCGTTACGAGAGTTCCTCTTTTTCTGCTTCTGCTTGGACGCGTTATCCTTTGCGGACGTTTTCGTCGGCTTATGCTTTTTGGACAGGATTTTAGTCTCCTCCTCGATGGTTATGTAATCGGTAGCTTTGTGGAGCGCGTCATGGATCGTCTGCGGCTTTCTGAGAGTTATCCACTTTCTGAATTTTTATTTGTACCAAAGCGACTATCTGAGCGCGTCGATGGCGGCTTTGTTGCTAATTCCGCTAACCCTAGCCATGACGAGTTTGAACCTACTCATGAAATTGCGGAGAGATTCGTCCTCCTTCTGCACCAAGCTCCAGAGGTCGGTGTCGGAGGTTTCCGGGTTAATGAACATCGAGTATTGCTTCAGGAATTCCGAAGCTAGTTGACGGAAACTTGCGATCGAAATTCGCCTAAGTTTAGCGAACCATTCGAGCGCTGCTCCTTCTAGGTTTTCGATGAAGAGATGGCAGTAGCCTGCGTCTTTTTCGTAGTCCTTGACTTTGGCTCGACCCATGGTGATTTGGAACGCCTGTAGGTGCGCTTTGGGATCAGATGTCCCGTCGTAAGTTGGCACCTTCAGTTTTCCGGGATCGGGCAGCTTGACCTCGGTGATGCGAGCCGTGAAGGGCGTTTTCTGAGATTCGTACAGTAGCCGATCTATTTCGGGTGCGGTGCTGGTAGCGTGATGAATCTGAGATTTCACCACTTTTACTGCTGCGGCCGTTTTAGTGATGTATTCGCGGAGATCGCGAATCTCGGTCAGATTGCCAGCAGTTTTCCGACCTTGTCGGCGTTTGCTGCGAGTAACCGGAGATCGTTCTTCCGCAGTTTTTGCGTATCGCGCATAGTCGAGTTCCTCCTCGTCTCCAGTAAGAGAACGTTCGGGAGAAGACTCCGGTAGAGGACTTCAAGTTTTTCTTCTCCTATGATGGACGTCAGCGTCTGACGAATCGGCCTGGTCACTTGTCTCCAGGTTAACCCTTTCGATGCCATCACCCTCGGTCTCCTGTTCGCGAGTAGGAGGTTTCTCCGATTCGTTTGGCGTCACGTCAGGGTTATCTTTTCCGGAATCCTTTTCCGGTAAGTTACCCTGCTTGGTTCTGGGACGATCCGTAGGAGCGCCGAAATCGAGCCTCCTTCCGCGGATCTTAGTAGTTCCGCGGGGGCGAATTGCTCGGGTTTTCATGGTTAGGGTTTCAACCCGTTTCGCGAGCGAACCAATGAGCTTTTCCTACTCTTCCGATTTTTTGTTAAACTCGGAAAGCATCTTTTCGATGGTCTCGGCGTTAGCTTTGTAGCGTTGGCCGCGGACGCATCTTGTGGTGGTGTTGTTTTAACGTTATCGCGTTCGTTGTGAGTTTGGTTGTCACCAGTCATCGTTTCTTCGTTGGACATGTTGCGGCTTCGGTGAAAGATAGATCCGACCCCCCCTCCTTCTAGCGCCAAACTGTGGGAACCGAAATCCACCTGCTATCAATAAATCGTAAAAAAGGAAACTTCGGGAAAACCCTAAGTTTCCAGAGGAACCGGCTATCTACAGAACCGCACAACGAAGATTAAGAAAACGATAAACTTAGGATTTAAAAGAGAATAAAGGAAATTGAGAGCAAAGAGGTTCTTATTCCGAATCTGCGTAAGAACTGGTACAAAAAGAGTAGCCGAAAAGTCTAAGAACGAAAAACCCTAGTTAAGACGCAGCTCGCTAACAGAAAACGAAAATATTCCTAAATGCTAATTTTTGGTGGTCAGAGCTCTGAAAATCGTGTCCCAGCTTCTGCCCTACGCCTCCTTATATACTCCTCCTTAGGCGGTTTTAATCTTTCCATTTCGCCCGAAACCGAATATATCGGGAATTTTCCATTTCTGTCGATCCTTCCTTTTCTTCCGCGGAAATCTTCTATTTATCTTCAAACTTGCCTTTTATCTTCTGTCCGCGAGTAAACCACCAAAACGTTATCGTATCTTTGGGTGTTATTTCGTTAATATCGCGAGGTGGGTTTTTATGGTGTTTTAGGACCTTTCAGGCCGTTTTACAATAAAAACCGTTTTACGACTTTATACGAGACCGTTTCCTGATCCGATGCCGTTTTTACGATCTTCTCGACGTTTTTTTATTATTAAAAACGCGTTTTTATGATCTTAACGAAAAATCTCGGATAAATCATATAGTTTAGGCGATGTTCGGTGTCTTGCTTAACCGTTACCGTTTTATATGATTTCTTCGAGTTCTCTTCGAGAAAGCGGAGTTTTCTGGTTTTTATCGTAGAATTCGAACGATAAGTCGGATCGAGATGAAACGAGAGACATTTCGGCCATGGTTCAGAATGTGACCGTGTCGAAGGACGTAAGGTTTGAATCGGGGCTGCGGGAGAACCGGGAGATCTCTAGTTCGCCTGCTGGCGAACTGGTCGAGGAGTTCCTAGTTCGCCTGCTGGCGAACTAGTTGGAAGCTTCTAGTTCGCCTGCTGGCGAACTAAGCCAAGCTGGCTTAGTTCGCCAGCGGGCGAACTAGTCCGGGACCGTCTAGTTCGCCTGCTGGCGAACTAGTCGTGACTAGTTCGCGTTTCGTGGCGGTTTCAGTTTTTCGCGGTTTTGTAAAACGATTTCTCGAGTTTTATAAAACGATCTTCGAGTTTTATAAAACGGCTTCTCGAGTTTTATAAAACGGCTTCTCAAGTTTTATAAAACGGCTTCTCAAGTTTTATAAAACGATCTTCAAGTTTTATAAAACGGCTTCTCGAGTTTTATAAAATGATTCTCGAGTTTTATAAAACGGCTTCTCGAGTTTTATAAAACGATCTTCGAGTTTTATAAAACGATCTTCGAGTTTTATAAAATGGCTTCTCGAATTTTATAAAACTGTCTTCGAGTTTTATTAAACGGCTTTTCGAGTTTTATAAAACGGCTTCTCGAGTTTTATAAAACGATCTTCGAGTTTTATAAAACGGCTTCTCGAGTTTTATAAAACGATCTTCAACTTTTACAAAACGGCTTCTCGAGTTTTATAAAACGATCTTCGAGTTTGATAAAACGGCTTCTCAAGTTTTAAAAAACGATCTTCGAGTTTTATAAAGCGATATTCAAGTTTTATAAAACGATCTTGAGTTATATAAAACGGCTTCTCGAGTTTTATAAACGATCTTCGAGTTTTATAAAACGGTCTTCGAGTTTTACAAAACGATCCTCGAGTTTTATAAAACGGCTTCGGGTTTTATAAAACGACTTCTTGGGTTTTATAAAACTATTCCTTTTGTATTTTTGCGGGGAATTTTGGCTATTGATTCCGTCGTACCGATTTTTACCCCAACAAAGACAAAGAATCCTTCTTGCCAATCTTGGTCACTATATGGAACCCCTTGGATAACATGATGTCCTACGCGCGGCGATACGAGGAAAGTCCCAGGACTCTAATTGTTCCTCTTCATCAAGCATAAGTGCTGCAGCTCCTCCAAACCAAATCACAAACCCTCTTCGCGAGCTCTAACTGCACGGGCAACGAGATGCCTCAAGAAGTGTAAGCACATATGAGTGAAAGATATGCCCAAATTGGACACGATTTCTAGGATTGGCCTTGGAATTGAGAAGAAAAGACCAAAAGATTCAAAGAACGAGAGATACGCTCCACAAAACCCATCGCGAACGGTTTCAGGGGTATCAAGCGTAGATGCCAGCTCGAGTTTGATTCTTCGATCAACGCCATGTGCCGTGTACAAAGCTTCAAGATGAGCAGCAGTGGTCGTTGGAAGACGAAAAGAAAACGATGAATCCATCTTTTCTTAAGGAGAAATCGAAATCGAACAAGCAAGAGTGGGAAAGAGAAAGAAAAGATTTAGGAGAGAAAGAAGAACCTCAAGTATTTAAAGGGCATTTGCCAACATAAAAAACGGCTCTATCAATAAAAACGAGAAAGCAGTGTTTAGGTTTTACCTCGAATACGGCACACATAGCCGTTAGAGACAAGAGATACATGCCAAACGGACGGAAGGGTGACACATGTCAGAACTATGCCATCGCGGAAACCAAACCGATTCTCGCCAATTGAGTCCGAATGGGCCATCTTTATCTTTCAATAAAAGAAAAAGATTGGGGGCAAATGTTGGACCCAATTTCAGCACCTAATTAAGTAGGCCCAAGCCCATGTAAGATTACCACAAGCTCGACATCGATCGGACCCTACGAGGTCGAGATGGTACCCCGAAGATCGCGGAAGCAGTTAGAAGAGGAGAAAAGAGAGCAAGAACAGAGAACAAAAGGATACGGAAAAACCCTAGAGCATATCACTAATCAAATCGACCTCACTCCATATATTTATTGTTTTCTTATAACTCTTACTTTTCATTGTTGTTTTCGATCTTGTTTACTACCTTGTAACAAATTCCACATTCAATAAAGCCCATTTTTGTCAACCGAATTCCGATTGTATCGTTGTGTTTAAGAGCATCTTTGCCCACATCATTTGTCTTCCCCTGATTAAACTCTTGGTCACTACAAAATACTTAGTATGAATTTTAAGATCTACAGATACCTTGTCATCTTCACTGGATTCATTGAAGAGAGAAAGTATTCAACTGATACAAGAGCTAGTCTTGCAAGGCTAGTTATGGATTTATAAGATTTTAAGAACTATCCATGGGGGAGAGTGGCGTTGAAGGTACTGATGGACTCTCTGAAGGGAAAATATTTGACTGGATCTTACACTGTTGATGGGTTTATTCAAGTTCTTCGGAAGAGTCGGAGTCACGCTAGACGCGATCCGAACGGGCAGGAGAGCGAAACCGAGCAGCAACTTCGGGATCAAGTTGATTCAAGTTCGATCCGCTCGGGTCAAACTCGGCATTAGGAGCCTTGTCGTAAGCAGCCACGATAAAATCGAAAAGCAACTCGTCGGCGTACTTGGAGTTCAGCACAAGCGGAGACAAGGAGTAGTCGCCTTGTTAAGGCGATCCGGGGTAAAGCTTTTCAGCCTCAGCCTTATGGGTTTTCTCTTCCTCCGGGAAAGAGTTTATCTTCTCCTGCGGGATGGCCTCCCCCTCATTCTTCAGCATTTCCAGGCACTTTCGCGTCCCAAAAGCCTGGCTCCAAAGGCATTACGCCTCATCGTAGTTCTCCAATTTTGCTTCGTGGGCCTTGCTCCGCTCAAAGCGAGCATTCACCTTATTGGCCATTTCGGCTTGGACCTTCGCTCGCTCTCGAGTGACCTCGAGAAGCTGAGACCCCCTCAGATGAGAAACCTTGTCGTCTCTTTCTTTGGCGAGCTTAGCTATCTTCAGCTCGAGTGCAGCCTTCTCCTTCTGAAGTCCATCAGATGCGGCTTCAACAGCCTCCAGCTTGGCAGAAGCATCTTCAAGCTCCTTCACCCGGGCCTAAAGCCTCAAGTGCAGCAGAACTCTTCCGCTCAGCGCCGACGGTATCCGGGCCTCAATCCGATTTTTTTATTTTTTTTAATATGAATCTACTGAACTACTAGAGTCAAAACAGAGAGAGAAAAGGTGATAACCTAGCTTCAAGCAACGGCACAAAGAACACCATGAAGACAAAAGCTACATCATTCATTGGGAAGGAACAGATTATTGAAGTGCAAGCACAGCTGGATCATGTACACAAACAAATCGAAAAAACACGACCCTATTTACTTGGCAAACAATCGAACTACGTTTAGACTTGATCCCTTGACGAGGGTACGTAGGCAGCTCACGACCTTAGTTCAGTCACTCATCACAAACAACTTTCTCGCAAGGAGATCAAATCCGGATCAGGAAGCAGCCTATCCATACATCTTTTTCTGTTATGTAATGCAAAGTTCTATACGAAAAACCATCTCTGAATGATAAAGAAAGCTAATTTCTGACTTTTATAATTCGATTTAACTGCATGAAGAGACCCTGATCAAGTCTATGGAAACAGTTAGGATCCCGCTTAAAACACTGCGCATCATAATAGTAATTTTATTACTCAAACACAACTTATCGACACAATATGTGTTAAAGTCGATCTACGACCACAAAATAATAAAAAAGGTCGCACGCTCACAGTAAAATGAAATAAAACAAGCCAGAATTATTCATCCTCTATTGAAATCGCCAGAAAGAGACAAACACAAAAAAGAAAGTACGAAAAGATAAAATTAATCATCGGCATCAAACATGCCAATCTTCGTAACGATCCCTATTATGCCCCTGCTCGCCGCCAGACTCATCTCCACCAGGAGGAACCTTAGAGAAGAAACCCTCGAGTAAATTCTCAGAAATCAGAGGAAGGTCCAACTTTCCAACCGAAAAATCCGACACCGCAGCCACATCAAGTTCAGCTCCTTATTCGACCTCCTTAGCTCGAAGACGCAATAACTCGTCAGAAGCAAGGAGATTGTTATTCATTATTTCCTTAATGAGTTCGATCTCTGACATGACCTTGTTCAAACTAATCTCGCAATCCGCTGCCGCCTACTTCTTCTCTCACTTCTCCTTCAAAGGCATCAAAACATCTAGGTAACCGTCGTCTAAAGTGTTCTTAGCGTCATAAGTCGCATGACAAAGTTCATCCGCGTGACTCGTGGTTAGAGATTCGATCTGCATCTCCAGCGTGGCAACCTTCTCTAGTGCCAATTTCTTTTCATTCCCGACGACCCGAAGACGAGCTTCGAGAGAAGCAGCCTGATTCCCCAGTTTCATGGCTGCTGTCAACTGAGCGACACTGATATGCTCCCTGTCTTGAGCAATCTTCAAACTAAGCTTCAGCCCGAACAACCTTCTTGACCTCGTAAAGTTTGTCAGCTCGAGGAATATCTCGCAAGCGCCTTTCTAAAGTCGCCGCGAACTCGTTATTAGCTTCCATAGCCTAAAGAACACATCAAGAATACACATAATTAGAAAGTGAGCATCAAAGATCAAAAGGCCAAACCAAATGACCTTAGCATGAGTGACCACCATCTTTACATAGGCGTCGCGCTCAGTCATGTTCCACAAAGAAGGAAAAGGACACCCGCCGGCTTGAAGGGCCTAACCAAGTGAGCGACACTGTCAGGATCTTCCGTTATCGGAGAATCCTTGGTATGGCAAAATTGCCAGTGAAACGGCTTCGCGACCGCACCTTCACTCGAGGGACCAGAGAGACCATTGTTCCCCAAAATCTTTGCTTTCTTGTGAGGACAATCACGCCCTTCCGAGCTGTTCGGACTACCAGAACTTCAAAAAGTTGCGGTCTTCGGTTCTTCACTATCTTTGGCTTCGGATCGAGCTTCTACACGAGGAAGCCGAGGCTCCTCGCGAAGGACCTCGGTGAGTGCTTCACTCACATCACCAAAACGGATCCGTCCTGCTCCATTGTTCCGGTTACGACTTCTTTCAGACTCACGGGAACTTGTTTTCCTCGATGTCATGATTGACGATAGAAAGAGAGTAACTTTCAGAAATACGAAGATCAAAATGAATGAATTCAACATTTATAAAAGAGAAGTAAACAGGACAATATCAACTAAAGAGAATAAAATCTCAAAAATTCGGAGAAGGAAAAAGATACCATAAATCTGTGGTTATTAATAGAACATTCAAAAAAACAAGGAAAACATGCAGCACGAAATATCCGATTTAAAAAAAAAAAAAAGAGAAAGAATCTAAGAATCAGCCCCGTCTTCGGAAGAATATTATCCAATCGCCGAATCACCGAAAACCTCAGGAAGATCAAGATCCGAGATAGTCCAATCCACAACTACAGCCAGTTCAACAAGACATTTGCAATCCTTTTCCATCTCCCTAAGACGAGCCAACTCATCATCGATAACCAATCCACCGTCCTTAATCTCATTAAGCAAGTCGATGTCTGCTATCACCTCCCTCAACTGGATTTCTGCGTAGGTTTCTTTCTTCTTGTCTGACCACTTCTTCTCCACAAGGGACATGACCTCCTTGTAACGTTCAGCGATCTCACGACGCATAGCATGAGATTCGCGACGGATGTCTCGCTCCCTCTCCGCAAGGAATTCTGCAACCATGGTTTTTTGATTTGCGATCTCGGTCTTAAATACCATCCTCTCCTCACGAGACTTCCTCGACGTCAGAAACCAGAATTAAGATCAAAGCCCAATCCTTGAGATATCTTCTCCCAGCGACAGATCTCTTGTTTTTGAACGATGACCTCCTGGCAAGCTGTCTATCCAATCTGGCGGAAGAAGGAGGATCGCTAGAAGTCCCCACAATATCGTTGAGCTTGATCGAGCTTCTTGTAATAGCCGGCGCTTTAATTGTTCCATCTGGAAACAAAAAAGCAGCATAGACTCATTCTCGATCGAAAGACAACCAGTTCGGCGATCTCGCCGCAATACCTTTAACATACCTCAGAGCTCATTCGCTCCCAGAATGCATTGAAAACCCGTAAAACGACTCAGAAGTCAGATATCAAAAAGAAAAGTAGCATATATAATACAAGAACTAAAGAAGTCAGAACTAACCTATATCGTCGGACCAAAGGCGAGGAATTCTCGTGAAGTCAAAATCGCCCATTGACAGGTGATTGATCTTGAAGACAAGGAATCCTTCTTGCCAATCTTGGTCGCTATATGGAACCCCTTGGACAACATGACGTCCTACGCGTGGCGATACAAGGAAAGTCCCTGGACTCTAATTGTTCCTCTTCATCAAGCATAAGTGCTGCAGCTCCTCCAAACCAAATCGCAAACCCTCTTCGCGAGCTCTATCCGCAAGGGCAACGAGATGCCTCAAGAAGTGTAAGCACATATGAGTGAAAGATATGCCCAAATTGAACATTATTTCTAGGATTGGCCTTGGAATTGAGAAGAAAAGAACGAAAGATTCAAATAACAAGAGATACTCTCCACAAAACCCATCACGAACGGTTTCAGGGGTATCAAGCGTAGATGCCAGCTCGAGTTTGATTCTTCGATCAACGCCATGTGCCGTGTACAAAGCTTCAAGATGAGCAGCAGTGGTCGTTGGAAGAGGAAAAGAAAACGATGCATCCATCTTTGCTTAAGGAGAAATCGAAATAGAACAAGCAAAAGTGGGAAAGAGAAAGAAAAGATTTAGGATAGAAAGAAGAACATCAAGTATTTAAAGGGCTTTCGCCGACATAAAAAACGGCTCTATCATTAAAAAAGAGAAAGCAATGATTAGGTTTTACCTCGAATACGGCACACATAGCCGTTAGAGACAAGAGATACATGCCAAACGGTCCACGGACGGAAGGGTGACACATGTCAGAACTATGCCATCGCGGAAACCAAACCGATACTTGCCAATTGAGTCCGAATGGGCCATCTTTATCTTTCAATAAAAGAAAAAGATTTGGGGACAAATGTTGGGCCCAATTTCAGCACCTAATTAAGTAGGCCCAAGCCCATGTAAGATCACCACGAGCTCGACATCGATCGGACCCTACGAGGTCGAACCTCAATCCATATATTTATTGTTTGCTAGAAGCAGTTAGAAGAGGAGAAAAGAGAGCTAGAACAGAGAAGAAAAGGATACGGAAAAACCCTAGAGCATATCACTAATCAAATCAAACTCACTTTATATATTTATTGTTTGCTTATAACTCTTACTTTTCATTGTTGTTTTCGATCTTGTTTACTACCTTGTAACAAATTCCATGTTCAATATAGTCCATTTTTGTCAACCGAATTACGATTGTATCTTTGTGTTTAAGAGCATCGTTGCCCACATCATTTGTCTTCCCCTGATTAAACTCTTGATCACTACAAAATACTTAGTATGAATTTTAAGATCTACAGATACCTTGTCATCTTCACTGGATTCATTGAAGAGAGAAAGTATTCAACTGCTACAAGAGCTAGTCTTGCAAGGCTAGTGATGGATTTATAAGATTTTGAGAACTATCCATGGGGGAGAGTGGCGTTGAAGGTACTGATGGACTCTCTGAAGGGAAAATATTTGACTGGATCTTACACTGTTGATGGGTTTATTCAAGTTCTCCAGGTGTGGGTGTACTATGCTCTGCCAGAATTGGGTGTTACTTATTGAAACCCATATCAAACAAACCGTGTCCATGGCTTACAATGGTGGCAAAGGACACATATGTTTTAAAGCGGCTATCAGCAGCATGTATTTAAACTTCACTCCTCAAGACTTCGTAGAAGACTTATAGTTAAGTCGTCTGGAAAGTCTTCCAGAAAAGACTTCGTAGAAGACTTATAGTTAAGTTCTCTGGAAAATCTCCCAGACGACTTAACTATAAGTACAAGTTGATGTCTTTTCTTTACTGCAAACTATCTAACTTGATATATTTTATTTACTGCAGACTAGCGTGATCAGCTTTGTTAAGAAGGAAGTTGATGAAATGTTTCCAAAATGGAACTTTAATGTAGAGGACCTGGCCTTGGAGAACATGGAACCTAAATGGAAGTGGACCATAGATTGCTGGAAAGTCATCGGTACTAACCCGTGGGTAAATCCAAAGCCGNGCAAACTATCTAACTTGATATATTTTATTTACTGCAGACTAGCGTGATCAGCTTTGTTAAGAAGGAAGTTGATGAAATGTTTCCAAAATGGAACTTTAATGTAGAGGACCTGGCCTTGGAGAACATGGAACCTAAATGGAAGTGGACCATAGATTGCTGGAAAGTCATCGGTACTAACCCGTGGGTAAATCCAAAGCCGGTGGTTGTGAAGAAGGAAGTGAGTGCATCGAAGGCAGAGATTATTTTGAAGCACAAAATTCGAAGACCAAAGAAGAAAGCTCGTAAAGAGGATTCTATTGAGGCATATGCTAGTAAAGAGGCACCTACAGAGGCTCGTACAGAGGCTTCCCCGGCTGTTGGTGGGATGACCAAAAAGTAGATTGAAAAAAGCTTCAATGCCATAGCTGATACCATGAGGGATGGTTTTGGGATCAGCCTAAGGGATATCAAGTTTATGGGAGATAGGATGGAAGCTGTGGAGAAGAAGGTGGGAGTTACCAAAAAGGGACAGCATCTAATGATCTTCAAATTACTGCAAATGTGCACCAACCCGGGGTTAGTACCAAACGCTCTTCACTAGGAAAAGTATTAGGAATAAGAAATAGAATTTTGACGTGCTTTTTTTCTTGTGTGTCCCTGGATGAACCATTGTATGTCAGAACTTGTGTGCTTTGTTTCTAGTGTGCTTGGATATTTGCTTATGTATGGATTTTTTTTTTCAAAGTGTGAAATGGATCTTCGGTTAATATTGTATAAACCCATCTTGTACATCAAAATTTCAGACTGAAAATGTGAATGGGGAAAAAACGGGACATCATGACGCTGAAGAACCAAGTGGGTCAACACAATCGAGTGCCTCAAAAGAGCTGAGTCTTGTGAAAGCTAATGTCCCGGAGGATAAAGCTCCAGAACTGAGTGGTGAATCTAGTGTTCTTCTATTGGACCAAAAAGTACCCACTGTTTCAGATATACCGCAGGGGGAAACTAGAAGGCAAACAAAGAAGGATGAGGCTATGCTATGTCCCCGTGAAAAGAGTGAGCGAGCAAGGAAACTTGCTGCCTCACAGAAATCTCCTTTTCAGTTAACATCACTTCCAAAGTGATCATATGAAACACTAAGGATGGTCCAGGCTATGATCCTTGTGGGAACCGAAAGTCACACTTGTCGATTTCCATTAAATAAGGAAACTTAGGAAAACCCTAATTTTCCAGAGGAACCGGATCTCTGCGAAAGCCTACGACAAGTAACCAAATATATGCGGAAAATATGAAAAACATAGTAAAACGAATTTATAAAGAAAGTCGATCTTATTTCCGATTCGCGTAAGAGCGTTGCGATCATTACAAGGAATTACAAAGGCTTTGGCCGCAGGGGCCATCAGCGAGTTACAAACATAAAACCCTAGATCTAGTCGAGTCGCAGCTCGATAACGAAAACGGAAAAAGATAGGAAAAAAGGTTTGAATGATTTCGGACTGAACCTTATGAAAGGCTGCCTACGTACCCCTTTCGGGGATCAAGTCGAACGTAGTTCAGTTGGTATCTGGACCAGAGATCGAATTGCCTTGGCGAGTTCGTCTAGTAATTGAGCGCCAGTCATAGAAACCGAACTTGTCGAGAAAAAGCCTAAGTTTCTAAGTGCGGAAAATTCTACGTCTAGAAAAGTTGTGAAAGTCTCAGATGAGAGCTCTGGATTTCGTCCCTCTCTTCTGCCCTATGCCTATGGTTTATATACTCCTTGCCTTGACGGTTCGATCTTTCCATTTTGCCGGATTTAAATATTTCGGGAATCTTCCATTTTTCTCGATCCTTCCTTTTCTTCTGCTGAAATCTTCTATTTATCTTCAAACTTGCCTGTATTTTTCTTATGCGAGTAAACCGTAAAAACGTTATCGAATCTTCGGGTTAGAGTCCGTTAAGATCGTGAGATGGGTTTTTATCGCGTTTTAGGTCCTTCCGGGCTGTTTTGCGATAAATCCGTTTTCCGACTTTTACGGGATCGTTTCCTGATCTGACATCGTTTTTAATAAATTCCTCGAGTTAATTGTAAGGTTTTACGATTTTTTTTTATTAAAAATATGTTTTTTACGATTTACTCGACGTTTTTTACTAAAAACACGTTTTTTTATGATTTCAACGAGAAATCTTGAATAAATCGTATAGTTTAGGCAATGTTCGGTGTTTCGTTTAACCGTTACCGTTTTATACGATTTCTTCGAGTTCTTTATCGAGAAAACGAAGTTTTACGGTTTTTATCGTAAAACTCGAACGATAAGTCGGATCGAAATGGAAAGAGAGATGTTTCGGCCGTGGTTCAGAACGTGACCGTGTCGTAAGTTTCGAATCGGGAATGCGGGAGATCGAGGCGCGGGATATCCGGGAAATCTCTAGTTCGCCCATCGGCGAACTAAGCCGGTTCGGCTTAGTTCGCCCATGGGCGAACTAGTCGTGACTAGTTCGCGTTTTACGGCTTGTTTCGGTTTTTTTGGGTTTCGTAAAACGATTCTTTGAGTTTTATAAAACAATTCTTCGAGTTTTATAAAAATATTCTCGGGTTTATAAAACGATTCTTCGAGTTTTATAAAACGATCCTTCGAATTTTACAAAACGATTCTCGAGTTTTATAAAACGATTCTTCTAGTTTTATAAAACGATTCTTCAAGTTTTATAAAATGATTCTCGAATTTTATAAAACGATTCTTCGAGTTTTGTAAAACGATTCTCGAGTTTTATTAAAACAACTTTTCGTTTTAATAAATGACTTTTGCGGAAAGTAATGATTCCAGAAGTTATCGTAGACGTTGATTTCGAGATTACGGTTTTTGACACCAACATCCTCGAGTTTTATAAAATGATTCTTCGAGTTTTATAAAACGATTCTTCGAGTTTTATAAAACGATTTCTCGAGTTTTATAAAACGATCTTTCGAGTTTTATAAAATGTATTTTTATTTTTACTTTTGCGGATACTTTTAGCCATTGATTCCGCCGTGACCGATTTTGGCACCAACAGTTAGCCCCCCAGCTTGCTAGAATCTTGAGCTTCTAGCGTTAGGTTCTTGCGAGTGGTTTGCCAGTTTTAGTTAAATTAGGCGGAATTAATGGTTGGAAAGGTCCTTTGAGAGTGATCTTTTCACTTTCCGGGGAGCGGAAACCGTATAAGATTAGGGTTGCGCCTTGTGAAGGCTGCCTACGTACCGTTTTGAGGGGATCAAGCCTTTCGTAGTTCGTTTCGGATTTAAGGTTCTTATGACCCGTTTCCTAGCAAGACCTTTACGGTCTAGTTACATGTTGTGTAGGAATTATCGAGCATATTGATGTTGATGTCATCTGGACCTTTGCCGGCCTTGAGACTAGCCTCGTAGGCCGTTTGATCTGGCCGAGCGTGGCCGTTATAGTTTTCGGACTGGCCGTGTGCGGCTCTGAGTCCCTGCCGCTTTTTAGGCTTTATTAAAAATCAGTTTGCGTTTTTAAGAGCGTGTTTTTATTCGTATGAATGTAGCGGGAAGATTATGAGTTGATATTGAGGGATGTCCGCGAGTTGTCGTCTCGCATTTCTTTTTCCCTTAGTGTATCGCCTTGTTCGTTTGCCCGTTTTAGGATGTTTAGTAAATCGAGTGAGCGTTTAGATATAGACGAAGAGACATGCCTTTAGGATCTCGATTCATGCCTTGAGACGTTAGCAACCTGTGTGCTGGGTTTAGGGCAAGACCTAGGTTTACTTTCGGATTGAGGCTATGCGATGACTAGTCGGCTTTCGTTTTGCCTGTTGCGATTTTAACCTGATTCCATATCGATTTAAAATCCGCGATAGGTTCTCCGCTTATATGATTCGTCTAATTGGAACCGAGCATCTCCCCGGGAACAATTTCTAAGTTGCCCGGAAGTGCTGACCAAAAGTTTGGATTTCTTTTATAGCACTATTACCCTTGTGTCGGGTGTTCGAGAGCTATCTCTGCGAGATAACTTAAGTTTGTTTAGGACTGTTGCGAGTTCGTTGTGATCAGCAACAAACTATTTTTAAGTGATAGATGTTTACGTAGTTTGGGCCTTTGCGAAGGATACGTATGTTAAGAAGTTTTGCGTATTTTATAGTCGCGAACGGACTGTTAGGTCTTCCAAGAAAATGACTTTATCGAGGAAGGTATTTATGTCGAAAAACTAATCTCCGGGCGTCTGCGACGTCTCGCAGTGCCGAAAGTTGGTTTTTATTTTATATGCCGCGTTTTGTGTTCGGAACGTTTGCGGGCTAGAAGATGTTGCGCGGTGTTGCGAGGGTTTTGTCTTAAATCGGCTTTGCAGGAACACTTTGGTTCGTTTGCGGATATTCGAAATTAAAACTTACATTCCTTTTTCGATGTTAGGTAGTTTTACGATTTGTGCTAGAGCAATTAGGACCAAGAGGTCGCGTAAGTTGTTTCCCTGAAACAAAGCATTTTTCAGTACGGTGCTTTGTGAAGTGTTGACCTTCCGAGATTCGTACGGCTTTAGGAGCTCTGGTACGAGTGTTTTCTTATACATCGGATTTTGTAGGAAACTTGCTTCGGGAATAGAGTGAATCGAGAGAATACAGAACTTAGCCGATTTCCGACAAGTTTGCATTATCCGTTGAATGTATTGGCTTGGTGTGAAGGTTGTGTTCAGCCGCACAGCCAAGGTCGTATTTGGTAGAGGATTAGACCGCGACACTTTCGTGCTATCGAAAAGGTCGAGTCGGTTTTTAAACTTGGCAATGAAGTGAAGCGCGATCGGACAATAGCCAAGTAGTCTTTGTCGAGCTTGATATGCCAAGTATGCCTGTGTTTATAGAAAACGTTTTTCCGTTGTAGGTTTGATTTATACGGTGAAAGTTTCGTATAAACTTTCCCTTGTATGGAAGTTTTTTTTTTTTTTTTTTTTACTGGAGGGAGACAGATACTAAGAAGCTCGATGCAGAGCCCGTGCGGAGTCGTTTGCGGGGCGATCTCATACTCGGATGTAAACGAGAGGAATGAGAGCGGATGCTTGTGAACCGATGGGCTAAAGAGTGAGATCTTTCAGATCGTGTCGCGAGGAGGCAAAGTTTAGATTGGTCGCTCAGTGCCGGATCGTATAGCTTGGTTTTCGCTATAAGGAATGTACTTTTCGCACAACCTGTTACGTTCATTTTCGAAAGTTACTTCGTTATGACATGATCCTGACTATACGAAGGATTTCTCGCTTTAGTAACGGGTGATGAATTTAGTAAATCGGCACGACGCATTGGGTTAACAATGTTTCCGCAGATTTTTCGAGAAACCTTTCCGCTTAGTTTTTGATTCTTCGGTGATAGTTTTTTCGGAGTCACTCGTGGAATTTTACAAAAAGTTATTTCACCGAGATCTAGTCGCAAAATATTTTAGCGGATTTCTCGGGCGGAATGAATCACATGACCAGCAATAGGATCAGTCGGCGAGACGGAAGGACATGTTTTCGATTGCTGCTTTGTGTTCTCGATTTTTCTTTCGCAGAAAATGTTCTTGACATTATTCCGTGACTCACTTGGTTTGACGGAAAATGAGATCAATGCTTTGATGCCTAAAGATTTCGATTCTTATACTTGTTTTATCAAGTTTGAGAAGATCTTTATGACTTCGGAAAATAATCGAGTTTCACTCTGAAGTTTCGCAGAGATTTTCTAACCGCATGATTGCGACGAGAGATGCCGTATATTCCTCGAGATTATTTCCCAGACGGTTTGGATCAGTCTTTAGCGCTTAGAAGATTTTTAGATTGTCGTTTGCTTTTGTGATGATTTCGACGAGGCGTTGCATCGTCCGAATATTTTTCCGCCTATTTTAGAAAGGGTTTTCTTGATGCGAGGAAAAATTTTCGGAGATTAAAGACGAGTTTCGTTCGAAGGATTGGGATGATCGACAATCCGAGTCGATTAAAGACCATGGTGGATCGGAGATGATTTGGAGTATGTCTGATTTACGAAAACTTCTAGGAGCGAGTTGGTTTTAAGAAAACGTCAGCGTCTCTAGCTCCCT
>CAKOAT010220155.1:0-43789 GCA_932364175.1 Eruca vesicaria subsp. sativa | reverse complement strand
AGAGGTTAAACGAACATTCTCATTGTTTACGTTTAATAGGGTGAATCATCGCAGTGAGGTCGTCGACGAAAACAGAGAGTTTCACGCTTACTGCTTCTCTCTCGCTAAGTAAGTCTGCTTAGTATTTATCATCACTCTGCATTTTAATCTTTTGAGAATATTCGGTGGAATCTAATTAGGGTTTGTTTTGTGGTGAATTAATTGCAGTCGAATTGATGCCTCTATTGGGAAAGATGAAGTTCCTGTGGATGCTCAAGAGCTTGCTACAACCCTCATCAATCAAGTTTGTTTACTTTTTTTTGGTCTTATAAAGTTTCAATTTTTCAAAGTGCTTCTTTAGTAACTTAGTATACTCATACTAACTGTTGTTTCGGTGTTGTATGGTGAAGGTGTGTCGACGACATAGATGTGATGATGAAACGAGGGCTGTGATGATGGTGTTGATGATCTCTGTTAAGGTAATAGAAGAAACAGAGTTAGAATTAGTAACTCTTGTAGTAGTTATGGTCAGATTTTGGCAGAGCCACTACACTTATTTCTTTAAAAGGGTGATGATTTAGATATTATAGGTGTGTATGTATATAATAATGATGTATTTATGTTTCTTGCATAGACTGCATGTGGGCTTGGATGGTTCCCGGAGAGAGAATCTCGAGAACTGCTGGCTCTTGTAGACTCGGTATTTGTAGTTCCAGACGAACTTTTAAGTTTTGAGAATATTTTGGATTCTTTTATTTAGTGATGTTTTTCTTCTTGTACAGATGTGGAAGGGTTTCAGCAGTCCTGAAAACGTTGCCTCTGGTCTAAGTAGTGCCGTCAATCTAATTCCGCAGGTCATGGAGAGGTAAGTTGCTGTTTCCTTGTGCAACTTTAACTTATGAGGATTTAGTAGTCGATGGTAGTCCACATATCTGACACTAGCAAGGGTTCTAAGATTTGAATGTTGGTTTGTTTGATTCTGTAGGTTCTATCCATTTACAAAGCTGGGGCAAATACTTGTTTCTACTGAGGCGGAGGTGGCTTTAATTTATTCAGTTCTATGCACCTTTTAATGCGTGCCTGAGTTACCTTTTTCTCTTCTGGCAGGCAGAATCAAACATATTGATGAAGGACTTCCATATTTCTAAAAAGATGCTGCAAGATTCTCCCAAACAGAAAGTAGTACGTATTAGAATTTATTTTATGGATGCGTTTTATCACTCTGCGTCTTCATTTAAATTCGCTTTTGTCGCTCATATTGTATTGTGCTTGTGTGGGTTCTCCTGCATTCAAGTTTTTGGTGCAACTAGGTATGTAGATGCATGAATGTACTTTTAAGCTTAAGTATTAGCTTTTCTGGTCGTGTCACTTGACTCACTTTAGCCTTTTATATGTTTGGATCTTTGTTCATGTATCCTCTTATTATACCTGATTGTTTATTACGGGAATCTTGCTTGCTCTTCAGGGATTATTTGTTTTTCGGGCAGAGGACATAAGCAAGTCTAGTTGTATTATACATCCTCAAAAAGTCAGGTGTGGCTGTATTGCTTTCCGTTTTATGATGCAGTTTCTGTATTTTAAGTTTTTAACTAATCACATTGGCTTTTATGTGAAATTACAGCTTTCTGTTGAATGGGAAGGGCGTTGAAAAGAGATATGGCTTATCAATGGTTTGTGCATTTGCTTTCTCGGATATGTTTTGAAGTACTTACTATCTATTTTACAAGTAATTGTTTATCGTAATTTTTTATTCAGGATTCTGGGCCGCAGTGTCCCACGAATGTTACTAGCCTGCTCAACCCTGGGTCAAACCTTCTGCAAACAATAGGCTGTTTTGAAGGTTTCCGTTGAATTGATATTCTAACCATCATCTTTTTTTCATCTTCTCATTTCAGTGGTAATGAACAGATTTCCATTTGCTATAGGTAGTTACCTCATTGTTATTGCCTTAATGGATAACATATCACTGCCGGCCAATCCGTTGCTGAAAGATTATGTTCATTCTGAAGTCATTGAATCAAATTCAGGTAATATCAAGAGCTTTCAGTCACTAGTATAAGAAACCATTCGCTTAATGTTTATTGCATATCCCACAATGAAGTCATTTTTCATTCGTACAATTTTTTCCGAGAAAATTCTTCTCTAGATCAACCATTGTTTGGGGTTTTCAAACTTTTTTTGTGTAGATTGTGACATAGTTGAGGGCCCATCAAGGATATCTCTCAGTTGTCCTATCAGGTACGGGGATTTTATACTAGATTTACATCTCGAGAAATTGCTTTCAAAATTACCTTAACCTTATAAAAAATTAATCATCACCATTGTAACAGCCGCACACGTTTCAAACTTCCTGTGAAGGGTCATGCCTGTAAACATCTTCAGGTGACGTATTTTCTGTTTAGTACGAGAAATGATAGTATCAGTCTTGTGTTTCCATAATTCATTAATACATAGATTTTAAGGCTCTAGTTTGCTTAACTGTTACCATCTATAACATGTCTTGTTGAATTATATATTGGTAAGTAAATACATTATAATTGTGTAAATCCTCATTGTGGGTTGCTAAGCAAATACAGTCCTTTTCTGTTTTTATCATTTCTCTGCATTTGACCCGCTGCAGCATTCAATTAGTGACCTCTGATTTCACCTGTGTTTTATAAATAGTGTATAAATGGAGGCTTGGCTTATCAGAACTATAATATATTGTTACTTTCTGTTGTAGTGTTTTGATTTCTGGAACTATGTCAAAATAAATACGAGAATACCATCATGGCGCTGTCCGCATTGCAATCAGTCTGTCTGCTATACTGACATCCGTGTAGATCAAAACATGATAAAGGTAAGTAGCTTACTACTGTTGCTTGGTGGTACATCTTTTGACATCTAACTCTGGATAAACAACGTTGTCTAATATCCACAGATTCTAGAAGAGGTGGGATGTAATTCTACGGATGTGGTTATCTCTTCTGATGGATCATGGAGTATTGCAATGGAGAACGGTGAGAATGTGGGAGCTGTGCCGGAAACCACTCATGAACACCGGGACGCAACTAGTTTCCAAAACATGGGGCCTACTGTTATGGATCTTACCATAGATGATTACGAAATGGAAACATCAAGAGGCACTCAAGTCAATGAACAGAAGCCTTGTGTATCCGAGATTCAGGGTCTGTCTTCTGCACTGCCAGAGTTGCCACAAACTTTGAATACTTTTGATGGGCAGCAATTCATCAACTCTCCGCAAGTAGGAAACACGCGAGATTCAGCAGCAAGGGATGCCATTCCTACCAACCTATATCCGCAAGATAGATTAGCTACAAATACGCCCAGCTTTCACACATCAATGCCTGGTGCTCAGTCTTCTCAGTTTCAAGGGTCACATGTTACGCCCCTCAGAAATTGTCTTGGAAGAACCACTGATTTGATGGAGCGATGGAACCACATCTATGGAAATAGCACAACTCAAACTCAATTGACACCCATGCCTCCTCCGTTGAATCACCAGTATGCAATGCAGGTTTGTCTTCCATTACTCAATGGTGTTTTTTGTTTTGTTTTCGATAATTTGTTTTGTTATCTTCACCTGATCTTAACCACCATATCTGCCTGAAGAATTGCTATCTTAATCTCTCATATTCTGTTCTTATCTGTTTGCAGAACCAGAGACTTCCCACCAGGAGCATGACCCCTGCACAGGACAGATCGATCCCATCTTCCGTTACACATCCCCAAACTTTAGGTGTCAACTATGGAGGGACCTCCGAACAGAGGCACATGCAAAGACGGAATCCGGGTGGCTCATCGCGTGAGTCCATGAACTTGACTCCTGCTAACACAGGAAACTGGCGCCCACAGACTCGGATGCGAGGCAGCCTAACGCCAGGTTCCACGGAGTATGACCACATGATCATTCGACCTACTCAGCCGGTTCAGACACAAGCTCAAACACTTTCTCAGTCAACAGCTTATAATTATATGCCGGTTCAGACACAAGCTCAAACACTTCCTCAGCCTCAACCAACACCTTACTATAACAGTATAGATGATGAGATTCAAGCTTATTTGGCTCAACAAACGGAAGCTGGAATCGGTTCAGTTCCCGTTGCTGAAGGTGTTGGGACGCTGGGGTCGTTTTGGTCAATGCCTCCTGAGACATGGTGATTATCTGATGGCACCACAACGGTTTGTAGCAATAGCACGTGTCCACTAACACAATCCAAACAGTATACAAGGGTTTCTTTTTTGTTACTAACCAGTTTGGCTTCCGGTATGTTTATGAGTGTATTTTTTATTTACTCAATGTGATAACAATTTGGTATCTTTTTAGAGAATCCTTTTGTTATTTATATACATATAAAACCTAAAAGGATTAACCTAAATCCAAAAAGTTTAAATTCGGGTACGTCATTTCAGGTGTTAGTAGTGCGTTTCTTAATTTAAGCAGATCTTGAAAGCACTCACTAGACATTAAACAATCAAATGATAAGAGTTTGTCTGATGTGTATATCTTTTTGTGGTTGTCCAAGCTATAGTCCATTCCTTCAACATTCATTTCATGTTGTCACAGTTCCTATCATGTTCCCTATGTCTCAATTCACCTAAAAGAATAACGTTTGAAATACTTTTTTGCTTACCTAAATTTTTCTCGTACATCTATCTCATATTTCTTCGGGCTTCAAAAATTAGAGAACATGTTAAAATAATAATGAAAAAAAAAGTTTATTTATGCTCATTTCACATCATCAACACCAGTTATGGTTGATTGTTTTTTCCATCGTTTTCTGTTATTAATTTAAGCAATTCGTACTTGTAAAATTTTCATTAAATCTTGGTCTTGAATTGTGTACTTGGTTCAAATATCGGACCAAGTACCACGGTGGAGTATTTTCAACCAATTTAATATCCTAACCTTAAAACCAAAGACAAACAAAAATACTAACTAAAGTTATATCACCTAATAACATAAGTAAAGTAGATCGAAGTTGTGCACTGGTAGGTACTTTGTTCATCATACTAAAAACGTGAACTAATCAAATAAAATAACACACGAACTTGTTGGTTGTGTTATTCCACGGACATCAAAGCTCACTTGGTATTCTATATCTTCTGATATTATAATCAAAAATACAATTATTTGAAGGGAAACCGATATAGGAAAGACGACAAGAGAACACCATATGAATGTATGATAGCCAGCCTCCTCCTGGCTGCTTGTTATTGAATATTGGATGTCTACAGAAGGAGAGATACTGGATCCAATGCACCACGAGATGATTCAGATTAAACAAATGAAGAAATAGTCAGTGCCGGCTAAGTGGGGGGACAATCGGTGCGACCGCCCCGGGTCCTAACCCATGTCCCCCCGTATATCAATGATTAAGGGGTCCAATTTTTTTTATAAATACATATTTTTATACAGAAAAAATTAAAATTTTAATAACTAATTTTGAAAAGGGGCCTAATAATATTTCACAAGTATATAGTTTTATTTTCTATCACAAAATATTACTGATTAAATTGTAAAAACAAAAAAAAAATTAAATATTGAAAAAACATAAATTTTAAAAGGTAAAATTTTTTTTTTGCCCTAGGGCCCCCGACAAAGTTAAGCCGGCCCTGGAAATAGTAGACACACTTTTATCTTTTAACCAAGTTTTAGTTCTAATACTATATTTTCTGTCTCAAGGTCCACTTGTCTGTAACTGTAGAATAGTCCCATGCTTGTAATGGATTTGTCTGTTTATTTTTAAAAACAAGTCGCATTCAAACAAACTCATGATTCCAATTCCAACTCTCACATCATATCAGTTTTAACTTTTAACTCCAGTTCACCTTATAACTGCCTGGAAAGATCATTTTCTATCTTGCCAAAAATGTAAATATCGTATATTCAGATTTTACAAACGTACAATCTAATACAGTACTCTGCCAAGGCAAAACAAATAAAAACAAGGCAGAGCAAAATAGGTTTTGATATATTATTTACTTTGATATATACTTTTCAATAACTATTAACTAATGGTATTTAATCAATTAAAAAGTATTTTCAAAAATATACAAAAATAATCTTGACCATTTTATAGGTTCAAAATACTCTTGGGTTAATAAAACTAAATATATAAAAACTATTTTTGTAGAACACAAAAAAAAATCTAAAATATTTCACTTTCGAGAACGGAATGAGTATATCTTAAATTCTACAACGCCGTCTGTGATGTTCGAGAGAAACCAATCACAAGCAGTGACGATTGCCGAAATACTACTCAATTTGCGCAAACCTTACTGCTACATTTCCAAGCGTGTTACTCGGGTCTTTGACTTTCCTCAATCCATGTGCCATGAGACGATAAGATATACTCAACAAGTCATCGTATCATGGCATATGTATCATGACATGTTTTCAACAACTTCTAAAAATCAGTAAACACAAACACGATCGATATCTCATTTGATGAGTGAGTTTAAACATTTTTAACACACACTCAATACTTCATATACATCATGATTCGTGATATCATTTGAGAGACTCAAAAAAAAACAATTACACCTAATTACGAAAATTACATAAAATCTAGCACATTCACTTGGCTAAAAGCCTAGAATTACCTTTTAAATAAATAGAACAATAAATACCTTTATAGGGAGAAAATTGAAAGATTGTTGATGATTTCTTGATCGATGTCCTTATTTTCAAGAAAAGCAATTAAATTCTATCTTTATCAAAACTAGATTTGACAATATGTCATGATTTGAGATGCGAGGATATACTGGTGAGTACTATAAGACATTTAAATATGGCTATGAAGTTTCTAGCTTTGCTTACAATTAATCTCGAATTGGTTCATTACTCTAACGCAACAGATAACGTACACGGCTTTTTCAATGTAAACTAACGCGGTCACTATCTCATGCAACTATATATTCAATGTGACAACTCATTTCAATTCGTGATAAATTGATTAACCACGTACGAACATCTACGATTCCTAGATTGATTAATCACGTATGAAATATTATATTTTTACTTTGCTCCTGAATATTTTAAGACTCAAAAATGTTGGTCTTTTAGTCTACGGCAAATGCTGTTTTGACTTTTTTTTAAAAAAATGGTTGTCAATAAACCAATTACTAGGTAATATCAATAATTCAATATCTACTTCTTTTTTTACAACAATAATTCAGTATATACTACCTCTACAAATTAATTAATTCTTGCAATTATATTGTATTGTAGTTTACTTCTTTTTTTTTTAACTAGGAAGAACCATGCATGTGATCAATCCATTTGCATGTGATGTGACAAATAATTTTCGTTTTTGGGACAACAACAAATAATCCAATCATGTGTTTTTATGTTGGTCAGTGGACCGTGGTACAAAACATGTATTTTTGATGAAATTCTATGACAGTTGTCAGTTATTTTTGTTCAAAACGTTGAAACAAATAGACTACATAAACATGTATCGATAGATGATTCCTAATTTTTACATACGCAAACAAAATTTATATATACGGATAGTTTTATTTAATATTTCATTAATTTCGAATAATATAACAAATCATAGCTAGTTTTTTTTTTTTTGACAACACAAATCTTAGCTAGTTAGTTTATACAAATTAATACAGATTCATAAGTGCATCTAGACATTATCACATATATTATTCAGACATCAAAATTCAATCGGTTTTGACCGTGCTGGGGACCATTATCAGGACTGACCATTATCAAAGTTACCCAAAAAGAAGGGGTAACAGCCACTAAAAAAACAAAAGAACAAATAGATAAAGATGACACATACCTCGGTCCTCGAATAACAAAAAGTCTCAAGTAATAAAAAAAAAAGATAATGGAAATAGAAAAGTAAATTCAAATAAGGAAAAACAAATATATTTTTTTTAAAAAGGAAGCGTGACACAAAAGAAAAGATGGAAGCTGACCTCTGGCTTTCCTTCCTCCACTACTAAAGGAATATAAATAAGCTTTTTCTTTCGACTTAGTCTTCACGTCGAATCCAAAAAGCAAACCACAAACACATATCATAGCAAAAACTCTTAAAGAAAAATAGCAAGGCGAGATGACGATGTCGGAGAACCAAAGAAACCTAGAAGCTGGCTTGTTACTTAACAAGAACCGTAACGACATCAACGAGTGTCGTATCACTGCGGTTGTGCTCTTCAGTACCTTCGTCTCTGTTTGTGGCTCTTTTTGCTTCGGTTGTGCGGTAAGTCATATCATTCATCATCATCTTTGGTTCAACTTTGAAAAATAAGAATAAATCATATCAAAAATTATATGATTCATGTGTATGGTGTTGTCTATTAAAGGCAGGTTATTCATCAGTTGCTCAAACAGGGATCACAACAGATTTAGGTCTCTCTGTTGCACAAGTAAGAACACAAAACTATTTCATGATTCTTCTTAACTCAAAGTCTATCTTTTTTTGCTTACATTTGTCTCTTTTTTTACTTCTTTAGTACTCCATGTTTGGTTCAATCATGACTTTTGGAGGAATGATTGGTGCTATCTTTAGTGGGAAGGTGGCAGATCTCATTGGTCGAAAAGGGGTAATTTAAATTTACCATCTCTATCCTCAGTAGTTTTGGAAAAATCTTTGCCCATACTGAGTTTATCTTTGTTCTTTTCTTGAAAAATAAAAAATACAGACAATGTGGTTTGCTCAAATTTTCTGCATCGGTGGTTGGCTTGCAATAGCATTTGCAAAAGACACGATTTGGCTAGATGCTGGAAGATTTTCCACAGGCTTTGCAGTTGGTGTATTCAGCTACGTGGTAATTATTTTTTTTTACTCTCTTTTCCTTTTATATCTTTATTAATATAGTTGAAACTGAGATTATGTTAACTATGTTGCAACCAGATACCAGTTTATATCGCAGAAATAACACCGAAACATGTTCGAGGAGCATTTGTATTTGCTAATCAGGTAATTTAAGAATAATCAGGAAGTAATAATAATTTAGACTAATAATCATAATAAAAAGATAAATGTTTGTTACAGCTGATGCAAAGTTGTGGGTTGTCATTATACTACATCATTGGAAACTTTGTTCATTGGCGTAAGTTGGCGTTAGTAGGTAAGCTTAACTGCTTTTTAACCTTTTGTTTTCTAGCAATTTTGGTGATGGGAGAAGATTGATTTGAGTTTTATCCTCAGGTTTGATTCCATGCTTTTTGCAAGTTGTGACTTTGTTCTTCATTCCAGAGTCCCCTAGATTACTGGTATGTTTACAGTTTTTTAGTAAAAAGTTTTAATGTTTTTAGAAAAAACATGTGAAGTGAATAATTGTAATTTGGTTTAAATGGTACGTAGGGAAAATGGGGACGTGACAAAGAATGTAGAGCTTCATTGCAGCTTCTCCGTGGAGATGATGCTGATGTCTCTGAAGAAGCCAACACTATCAAAGTATTATATTTCTTTTCAAACATCTTTTTTTTTTCAAGTTCTTGTTTTATTCAACTCAAAACTTGGCTAATAATCTCTACTTTGTAACTGTAGGAAACCATGGCGTTGTTTGATGAAGGACCAAAATCTCGGGTTATGGATTTGTTCCAGAGGAGATATGCTCCATCTCTTGTTGTAAGTTATTCTATAACGTTTTGTGGTGAAGATGTAACTTTTTCTCTTTGGCCGTTTACTGAAAGTTTGTGAACATTTTCAGATTGGTGTGGGGCTAATGCTTCTACAACAGCTCTCTGGAAGCTCTGGGATTATGTTATATGTCGGTAGCGTATTTGATAAAGGAGGTAAAAAAAAAAAAACTACTCCACATAATGACTAATGACACCATTGATTTGTCTTCATTTTGGAATAACAAATCTTCTTATACTCTATAGGATTTCCAAGTAACATTGGCTCAATGATTCTTGCAGTCATCATGGTATGTCTTTGCACATTGATTCATTCTCTTCTCCAATACACCTGACTCCACTTAACTTATGCATCATGTTTTCTTGTTTGTAGATACCAAAATCTTTAATGGGTCTGATTTTGGTTGAGAAAATGGGACGAAGACCGCTTCTACTGGTAAATCTTTTTCTATCTTTTTGATCAAATGTGAAATGAAGCCGAGTATCATTTTTAACAGAAAATGAAATAATGTTTTGATTCCAGGCTTCTACTAGTGGAATGTGCCTTTGCAGCTTGATCCTGGCATTTTCCTTCAGCTTTCGGGTAAAATTAACAATTTGTATTTACCAAAAAGATAATACAAACTTTGAAATTACTCTGTTATATTTATGATTTCTGTTTTTATTTTCCCTTCTTTAACAGTCATATGGCATGCTCGATGAGCTCACTCCAATTTTTACATGCATCGGTGTAGTGGTACGTATAAATATTTTTGACATACTAAAAAGCAATGCTCTCTGAATAAAAAATTGATCTGACGTTTACATTCCAAAATATCAGGGTTTCATCTCTGCATTTGCTGTTGGCATGGGAGGTTTACCATGGATTATCATGTCTGAGGTTAAAACCAACTTCTTCTTCTTTTTTTTTTTTTAATTAAAACTCCTCAAAGTTATTTTTACAGCTCTAAAAAGGTAAAACATTTTGATTTTTTGCAGATTTTCCCAATGAATGTTAAAGTATCAGCTGGGACTCTGGTTACCTTAGCCAACTGGTCCTTTAGTTGGATTGTAGCTTTTGCTTACAACTTCATGCTAGAATGGAACGCATCAGGTATATTATTATATATGGTTAAGCAAAATGATCAAACGTTATTACATCTTTTATCTCATTTATGATCTTTATATATTTTCCAGGAACGTTCTTGATCTTCTTTAGTATCTGCGCTGGGGGTATAGTTTTCATTTATGCGATGGTACCAGAAACCAAAGGAAGAACACTAGAAGATATACAAGCGTCTCTTACAGATTTTCTACAATGAGATTGAGATTTACCTGTTCATAGTTATTTTTTGGATTCAAATGGGGGAGGTTTATAGTAATTTTTGTTATAATTGTTTCCTCATTTTATACAACAGGAACAAAGAGATCATTTGAAAAAAGGTTTTAGATCTCTATGTTTCTCTCTTTGTGTGTTACTCAGCTACTCCCATTCATGTATAGTGTAGTCCCACTTTATGAAAAAAAAAATGAATTATAAAATTAGTTACTTTTCAGTTGCTGTGTTTTTGCTTTCACTGTAAGTCATAATACAGTAAACTATGGCCGACTAATCAATTGGTTTGTAAGTTTTTTTCCATTTTTCCGGCCTCAATCATGTAATTTTATTGAATTTTGAGGTGTTTATTTTTAGACTATATATGTGTGCGCTCTCTAAGTTTGATAAAATTCTTTAAAACTTCCAAAAATGAGAATCTCTTTAATTCTTAACATTCATTAAGATATCCCTGCGCCAAACAGACATGTAACAGGCTTAACACATCTGATTTGGATAAATTATAGAAGATTAATCATTTTGAATGTCTAACCACTGTACCGACGTTTTAATGATGTTGACTTTTTTTGGTTATTTACAACTATTTTGAAACTTAATTCTTTATTGCTACTATCTATTCTTACAAGTGGTACCGACCAAGATATTCATTTCATTGTTAAACTATTCCTAGTTGGCCACTTGCACGTATCAGCATGATTTGTAAAACAGAAATGGAATCACTTTTAGAAAGATATATTTTTACAAATCAGAAAGGAACAAAGAGAATATATGGGAATGATTTCAGTATAGTCCAGTTAGTTACTAATCCTTGACTAGACCATGTCTCTCCATATGAAAATACTTTAGTAGATGATAAAAATAACTAAATAAGCTTAAATCTTAAAGATGAACAAACTCGAAATATAGATTAAGTTGTTAAGCATTACCCAGTTAGAGACAACTAAGAGCATCTTTATCCCATGTTGCTTAAGCAATTTTCACATTCTCTCTCTTCAAATTAAGCAACCCTTTCCTCCTAAACAACTCTCTAAGCAATATGAGATAAAGATGCTCTAATAGGTTAGTTGGTCGATTACGTCATAGTCACGTATGAATTGCGCACAGCATAGTTAGTGACGATAGTGATCTTAACAATAGTAAATGAGCCTATACTTAGGCCTGGGTAGTCCAGTTATTTTCAGACGAGATTTTGCAAGCAAATGGAACGACAGTCTAATGGGTGTTTTAGATAGTGTTTTTACCCAATAGCCGTAATTCTCATCCGCTTCATTAAAAGGCTTAATGGGCTTTTAGATAGTATTTTGTGGACTCTGTAAACAGCGCATGGCATTTGGTAATTTCCAAATCTGTCTCAAAAAAATTTCCATCGACGGTAACTAGAGCATGTTTATAGCATGTCCGTTAAATTGAGTATCTTAGTTTACGATCCCTTAACTTTTAACTAAAACAACTAAGGGAAATTCTTTAAATAAATAATTTAAGGGACGTCCCTTAACGATTTTAGTTAAAAATTAAGAGACCATATGCTAAGAAATCCAATTTAAAGAACTCAACTTAAAAGACCTGCAATAAACATGTTATTTAACTCCTAAAAAAAAGATGGGTCGACACTGTTAAAAGACGTGTGTATAGTGCATGTATCCAACGTGAAGCTCCTTTTCTACTTTTTCACTCTCTAGCTTGGATTTTGCATCTATGACCAAAAATAGTTCACAAGTGACCTATATTTAACAGCTATGCAATATAAAACGTTATTATATATATACATGCATATAGTTCAGTCAAATTTGACGAGATTTAGATCAATTTACATTTCATTAAAAGTACTCGTAATGGATCAACTTCAAAGCTGTTGATCCTTGGCTGTATCTACGTACATAGAGAATAGTCAAATATTTGTATTTAACAAACAAACAAAAAACAAAGAATCTAGTAGAAAATAAAAGTCGCGACGACTTTTCAATCCTCCAATAATTGATAACACCATATATAGATTTTTTTTTTTTTTTTTTTTTTTGCAATTTCTCACAAACTCAGCCATTTTGCGTGCATAAAATTCCTTTAAATCATCCTTTTTCAAGTATGCAAATATGGATTGACAAAAAGAAGTATATAAATATATATATCACACCATAAAACATATGATTTTACTATTTGCATGTATAAATTTTGGAATACACACAAATAAAACTATCACTGTACAACACAAGTATATGCAAAACAATCATAAAAATAAAAATCAAATTCATATTCAAGTTCAACGAAGATGACTGAATTTAAAAATCAAAGCAAGTTTTAATATAAATTTTGTAATTTTGAGCCACTTTCTCATGTAGTCATGTATAAAATCAATATTTACGCGGGAACGACCTATTCCAAATTATCTGATAATATTAACAAAAGCCATAACACAAAATAATAAGATGAAACTCAATGAGCACAGTTTGACCGCCCACCCTCGAGTACACGACCAAGTCCACTGAATATATAAAACCCACAAAAAACTAGACGTATTATAAAATGTCACAGCATAAAACAAACCCACTCCTCAGTTTGTATAAGAACCTCTGGATAAACTTCAAACTTCGAAGTTCTCACAACTCAACTTTTCAACAAAGAAAGTAAAATGGATAGACAAAAAAGCATGGAGAGAGGGTTACTGAGGAAGAGCTTAAGCATAAGAGAGAGGAAGTTCCCAAACGAAGACCTTTTTCTTGAAACCGGATTATCTAGAAAATCCCCCAGAGATATTATCAAGAAATCACCTAGAAATATTATCACGAAATCACCGAGAGATATTATCAAGAAAGCTCAAAACGACGATGGTGATTGTCGTGTTACCGCCACTGTTTTCCTCAGCACCTTTGTTGCAGTCTCTGGCTCCTTCTGCACCGGCTGTGGCGTGAGTCATCTTTTCTATATCCTTATATTTTGTTAGCTTCTTACCCGGTTTAGGAGTATCAGTGTTGCATTTTGAACTACTGACTGAACCGGCTTAACTGATTTTTGAATGTATCGGTTTTGTAGGCCGGTTTTTCATCAGGTGCGCAATCAGGGATTACCAAAGATTTATCTCTCTCAGTTGCAGAGGTGAATTTCATTTTTTTATCTAACAAAGTAATTTTAAGTGACTTTCTAATTTGACCCTTTCTAATTTATAACGCAGTACTCTATGTTCGGGTCGATATTGACATTAGGAGGTTTGATTGGTGCAATATTCAGCGGTAAAGTCGCCGACGTCTTGGGAAGAAAACGGGTAAATTTTCGGTTTTGAATTTGTCATATGGTTTAGTTTGACCGGTTTTCATGTACCGAACCGGCTAATACTATTCTTTTGTTGAAAAACAGACCATGTTGTTTTGCGAGGCGTTCTGTCTTACAGGCTGGCTTGCGGTAGCATTGGCTCAGGTTTGTTTCTATTTCTTGTTTAGTTTATTTGTGATGAATTATCTTTAATTATTGTTTCTATTCATATCTTGAAGGATGCATTGTGGCTGGACTGTGGAAGATTGCTACTTGGAATAGGAATTGGTTTATTTAGCTACGTGGTAATTCCTTCGTTTTCACCGCATAAATGATAAATTACTGACCTGAAAAGAGAAAAGAAAAGATATTCACTTATACAAAGTTGTTTTTCATGTAGATTCCAATCTATATAGCTGAAATTGCACCAAAACATGTCCGTGGATCGTTTGTGTTCGCCAATCAAGTAAGTTTAAATCGGTTTAAGTTCTAACTAAGATAATCTAACTGGTCCAGCCTGATTTGGTCAAGTGTTGTATTTGGTGCAATAACATACAGTTTTGTTATAAATGTTGTTACAGCTGATGCAAAATTGCGGCATTGCACTCTTCTTCATCATTGGCAATTTCGTTCCGTGGAGATTATTAGCAATAGTCGGTATGATTATGTCTATATAGTATTATAATCTGAAAATTAGAAGAATGATAGGTATGGTTCAAACCGGATTAATGTAACATTGTGTTTCTTATGTTACCATGTTACCAGGATTCGTGCCATGTGTGCTCCACGTTCTTTGTTTATTTTTCATTCCCGAGTCTCCGAGATGGCTGGTAAGTTTATTTATATATGCATATGATATTGGTTTCTGCCTTCTTGGAGTTTAACCTTATATAATCCGGTTTTGAAATTTTGTTTGAAGAATTTTAAACTTGTTTGGTTAATTCACATTTCTTTCACTAATATCATGTTATGTTTTTCTTTGGTGTAAACTATCATGTTATGTTGCAGGCGAAAAAAGGTCGCGATAAAGAATGTAGATCGGCTTTACAACGTCTTAGGGGACCTGACGTCGACATTTCTCGTGAAGCAAACACAATTAGGGTATGAAATTGCCATTCTTCAAAATAAAAAATCTTAGGTTAAATAAGAGTGATTTTCATTTATTTTTTCTCCTTTGGCAGGATACCATAGAATTATCGGAGCTTGATGGTGAAACTCGAATGGCTGAATTGTTTCAGAGACGATATGCATATCCCTTACTTGTAAGTATTTGAAATAAGTAAAAGAAAAAATATAGTTTCTAATGAAATGGGACTGCTTTCAATACAAGAAAATATGATATAATTCAATTGCATTTGAATAAGTTATTTGTGTAATGACATATATTTGTATACAGATCGGAGTCGGTTTGATGTTTTTGCAACAATTGAGTGGGAGCTCCGGTGTAACCTATTATGCCAGTAGCCTCTTCCAAAAAGGAGGTGAGAAGATCTTAAATATTGTTGACATTATCAGTATTGTATATTATGATTTATTGTTAACATTTTATGTGTAAATTGTTTAATATAATTAGAAAAGATTAACTTATATATTTTACTTGCAGGATTTCCAAGTGCTATTGGCACATCTGTAATAGCCACGATCATGGTAAGTTTTCAAGAAAAAAAAAACATTTATAATATCAGAGAAATCTTAATAGGAAAAATAAGGAATTATTCAATGATTTTCAGGTTCCGAAAGCAATGTTGGGAACAATCATAGTCGATAAATTGGGGAGGAGAACACTCCTAATGGTTAAATATACTTGAAACTCAAATTAAATACTATTAGCCATGAAGTTTCTTCATCTTGCTAACAAAAATTAAATTTTAATGTAAATTTGAACAGTCTTCTTGTGCTGCGATGGGCTTAAGTGCTTTGCTGTTAAGTGTTTCCTACGGTTTCCAGGTGATTTAAAGTCAATTCATATACTTATATGAACGTGAATATTTAACAGAATTGTGGATATAAACATGCAACCTTCTGAGCTAATTATTGTCTTACATTTTATTAAATGTGGAGCAGTCATTTGGAATTCTCCCAGATCTCACTCCCATATTGACTTGCATCGGCGTATTGGTAATAGGCCTAATTTTTTTAAAAAAAAATTGTATCAAAATGCAAATTTTATTTATTTTTTGGAACACGCAAATTTGTTTTATTTACAACCTCAATTTTTGGATTAACTTCTTTCAATTGCTGATTAGTTTTAGTTGGTAATTTGTGGTATTTATAGGGTCACATTGTATCATTTGCGATGGGAATGGGAGGACTACCATGGATTATAATGGCTGAGGTATTGTAACATTTTATATTCCTTCCCTTTGTCAAAAGAAAAAAAAAGTGATGAATGAACTATATATTATACACACAAAAAATGGCCTAGACTTGTGTATCATAGTCGTGTTGTGTTATAAGTTACCTGGTATAAGACATGGAGAATGTATGTTGGGAGTTGGTTGTGTAAATCTAATAAACATAATTTTGTATGCAGATATTTCCCATGAATGTGAAAGTGTCAGCTGGAACCTTGGTTACCGTAACTAATTGGTTATTTGGTTGGGTTGTCACTTATACTTTCAATTTCATGCTACAATGGAATGCATCAGGTAAATAAGTAGTTGATTATAAATAATTACCATTGCTACTGTTATGAATAGTCCGTTAATGGGTGTCATTGATTTTGATTTTTTTTGTTCATTTTCTCAAGGAATGTTCTTCATCTTCTCAATGGTCTCCGCATTTTCGATTGTGTTTATATACTTTCTAGTACCGGAGACGAAAGGCCGATCACTTGAAGAAATACAAGCACTGCTCTCCAACTATGTACAATGATTTCTTTTTGGTTAAAATGATCATATAAATCGATAATTGCCATCGGAAATAGGCGATTATTATAATTGGTGTGGGTTTGCATGAGATTTGTGTATGAATTGAATTTTGCATGGGAAAATGTCAACAATAAATTTGTATATTATTTCTTGTTTGAGAAAAACTTAGTTAGTTATGCAAACAAAATACTCCCTCCGTTTCAGTTTATTTGTCATTCTAAGATTTTACACACAGATTAAGAAAACATTTAATTTTACATATTTTCAATATAAAAACACAATTACCAATATACCTAACCACTTTTTAACCAATAGAAAAATAGAATATCATATAAACCTAATATTTTGTCTCGAAACTCTAAAACGACACTTATTTGAAACAAAATCTTTTCTCCAGAACGACATCTAATTTAAAACGGAGAGAGTATATAGTTTTTGTGTTCCTAGGTGATATAGTAAACTATAGATTAAAAAAAACTGATAACCAGCATCCGACCATACTTTCCAATGTACCTATTGAGTATTGATGATCGGTTTAGTTAACTATAGACAAAACGGTGGAAGAGTGCGAGCGGTTGAACACTTTAGGAAACTGCGAGTTCAGAGTGCTGGAGTTAGGTGCGAGCTGATCAGCTGAGCTACACTTTTGGGAGACACGACACCACTCTGAAGAAGAGATGTTTGTGTGGGATGTCTAGAGATATGATTGATGATCAAACAGGTCGTGTTTAAGGTTCTCGTGAAACATCCAACGATTGTTGTCCATTGCATCTAGATGAGTATTTCAATTTGTTAGATGAGACTAACGGTCAAGAATGACGCTGATTATATTGCACACTGCTAGATTTGTCTCATTTTTAGGTTGTTTTTCAGCTGGAATAAAGTTTAGTGGTATTGTGTTTTTTGTTTTGTTTTTGCTAAAGTAGTTTTGTGTTTGTTCAAGTATAAATTGGAAACCACATTTGGATACCGGTTAAATCTGGTTCACCCATGTGTGTAAATAAGTAGAATGTCGTTTTCTTAGGCTCTCTTACACTTGATTACCAAAATTTCACAAAATAACTATACCAAATGGCAAATGCTAAACCAATTATGGTTCTAAATGTCTTTTCTTATACTGTAGTCCACAAAAAATTACTGCAACAAGTTGAAACAGTTTAAATGTGTGACGATTGAAACAGTTTATTTGATTTATTCTATTTAATAACATGTAGCGGTTGGTTTATTACCAACCGATTCGTGTAATAAATAATTTGAAATGAGATTTTCATGATTCGGTCTTCTTAACGACATATACACGAACCCAACAAAACTAGTTATTGAAGCATAAAATATAACGACGACACAACTGCAAAGAAACCTTCAACGCCAAATCAACGACCAGTGTTTTCTTTAATTCATGGTTGATATTTAAAATTCAAGAATGTCACTCCAAAATAACGCTAATTAAGACTATTTTAAAAATTATAATACGCACCTATCTCGCGCATGGGAGTTTAATCACGTCCGTTGACTCACCTGAGTAATTGACTTCTAAGCCAACGTGCGTCCATGCATCTCAACTCAAGTGCTCACAATCGCTCACGCACGTATTTGCACATATAGGTATGTTTATCTTTTTTTTCTTTCTTCATATAAGTACGTCTATGAGAATATAAATGCATGCACATTATACGCATGTATAGAGAGATTTGGAGAAAAAAATGAGGTTGAAAAACAAAGGCTCGAGCAAGATATTTTTCATGTTTTATCTAATGCTAACGTCATTGTCGTTTTTGGGTTTGGTGTTAAAGTTCAAACCTCTGTTTCTACTAAATCCCATGATCACTTCTCCTTCGATCATCGAGATTCATTATTCTTTACCGGTGGTACCGGTTAACCGGAACCCAAGATGGCTCCGACTCATCAAGAACTACCTTCCGGATCAAAAAAAGATCCGAGTGGGTCTCCTCAACATAGCTGAAAACGAGCGAGAGAGCTACGAGGCAACCGGGACGTCGATACTTGAGAATGTCCACGTCTTGCTCGACCCTCTCCCAAAGAATCTGACGTGGGAGAGTTTGTTTCCCGTCTGGATCGATGAGGATCAAACGTGGAACAAGCCAATGTGTCCAGAAGTCCCTCTCCCTCAAGTAGAGGGTACGGCTGCTGACGTGGACGTGGTCGTTGTAAAAATGCCGTGTGATGGGTTTTCTGAGAGTAAAGGGTTGAGAGATGTGTTCCGGTTACAAGTGAATCTTGCGGCAGCGAAGCTGGTGGTGGAGAGTGGGCGGAGGAACGTTGACCGGACGGTGTATGTTGTCTTCATTGGTTCATGTGAGCCCATGCATGAGATCTTTAGGTGCGATGAACGCGTGAGGCGCGTGGGGGATTATTGGGTGTATAGACCTAATCTGATGAAGTTGAAGCAAAAGCTTCTCATGCCTATTGGTTCTTGTCAGATTGCACCACCAGTTACTAAACTAGGTAAGTCTTCTTCTTACTCTAATGGCAGTGTTCTAAAATGAGATTTACGCTTAAACAATACTCCCTCCGTTTCAGTTTAATTATCATTCTAGGTTTTTACCCACACACTAAGAAAAACATTTAATTTTACATATTTACAGTATAAAAATACAATTACTAATACACCTAACCACTTTTTAACCAATAAAAAAATAGATTATCATATAAATCTAATAAATTTTGTCTTGAAACTCTAAAACGACACTTATTTTGAAACGAAATTTTTCCTCTACAATGACATCTAATCCGAAACGGAGGGAATAGTTAACCATCTCGATTTCTTATTATACAAAATTTTCTACGGAATTATAATTCTCATAATTTTTTAGTACTTTTCCAAAATTAATGTATGTATAGATTAATTTTTATATATTATTTATAGAAAAATATATCCACCTAGATATATTTGGGAAGCACTGTCTAGTTTATTTGCTTTTTATCTAAATATACCATGTACTTCCCTAACTAGTATTGTTCTCGTTACATGTTAAAGATCAAGAAGCATGGGGACATCATAAGAACGCAAGTCTCTCAGCAACAACCACATTATCATCATTTCCTTCCCAACGTGTCGCTTACGTGACGTTGCTCCACTCATCTGAGAGCTACGTATGCGGGGCAATAGCTTTAGCACAAAGTATAAGGCAATCAGGCTCGAAGCATGACATGATACTCCTCCATGATGACTCTATAACGAACAAATCTCGCGTTGGCTTAAGCCTTGCCGGGTGGAAACTACGGCGAGTAGAGAGAATCCGTAGCCCTTTCGCAGAGAAAGATTCTTATAATGAGTGGAACTACAGTAAGTTACGTGTGTGGCAGGTAACAGATTATGATAAGCTAGTGTTCATAGACGCAGACTTCATCATCGCCAAGAATGTTGATTATCTTTTCTTCTATCCTCAACTTTCTGCTGCTGGCAACAATAGAGTCTTGTTCAACTCTGGAGTCATGGTAATGCTACTAACCCATAATTTCCTGTAAAATTTACACAAAATCCTTTTTTTATTATTTTTTATACATATTAATTTTACAAGATTAAGGGGTGATTAGTTGGGATATATAAGTTATCCTGAACTTTAATTTCTATCACAAAATCCTTTTTTATACATATTAATTTTACAAGATTAAGGGGTGATTAGTTGGGATATATAAGTTATCTTGAACTTTAATTTCTATTTACTTTTAAAAAAATTATGAATCATGCTTCATATTGATTTTTAAAGTTACAATCCAAAAACAGAAATGTCTCTATAAGCCTGCAAAGTAAAAATATGTTTTTTATTTAATTATTACCGTATATATATAGTTAAAACAAAAATACTACATATACTTTATTACACACCAAAATTTATACAGTTACAATCCAACCAAATATGAATTTTTTATTATTGTCTCAAATTATTTACAATCTATTCCTTTGTTGCTTAACTTCTTTAAAATACCATGATTGTACATTGTAACAAATAATAAATTTTCTTTAGGTTTTGGAGCCATCAACTTGTTTGTTCGAGGAACTGACGCAGAAATCATTCAAGATCAAGTCTTACAACGGAGGAGACCAAGGATTCCTCAACGAATACTTTGTGTGGTGGCATAGGTTAACAAAACGTGTAAACACGATGAAGTACTTCGGTGAAGAAACCAACATCGGTCCAAAACGCAACCTCCCTGACAACTTAGAAGGGATACACTACTTGGGGATAAAGCCATGGATATGTTATAGAGACTACGATTGTAACTGGGACTTGACAACGCGGCGTGTGTATGCAAGTGAGTCAGTGAACAAGAAATGGTGGAAAGTGTATGACAAGATGCCTAAGAAGCTGCAACGTTACTGTGGTTTGACTCGTAAGATGGATGAGGACATTGAGAAGTGGAGGAAAGCTGCAAAGGTTAAGGGTTTTCCTGAAAAGCATTGGAGAGTTCAAGTGAGAGATCCAAGGAAGAAGAACCTTGTTGATTAAGTCAGTGGTAGCGTTTGGGAGTTGAAGGTTCTCACTATACATATATATTAATTATGGATTTGTTAATTTTAGAGGAAACTCTATCCAAAAGTTCGCTATAGAGATGTTTTGGGTTGATTTTACCGTAAAATTAAAAAGAATATTTGTATTCCATACCTACAACATTTATCATATTTACACTTCATACTTAATTTCCCTATAATTTTTTTCCCTCCATCATCACTATTTCCCCACAATATTTAGACATTTTCTTAATTACTACATTCTTCTTGTATTTTCAGCCAATTCACCCAATTAAAAATTCTTAAATTAAATAATAATATTAATATATATATATACTCTTATGGGGGTGCTATGATAGGGCTTTTGAGCGACAGGTGGGCATGCATAAAAGCATTTGGATTTAGATTGGGCCTAGGAGAAAGAGCTGTATTTTCCCTCGTTTGGTCTGAATATATGGTTCTGAAATGCTCTATGAATGTATTAGATCTGTGTAATGATGTGAGTGTTGGGCGAATATGTAAGTGAACTAACTAATGACAAAACCTGTATGTGTGAATGGTTTTCTAGTAGAAATTCCGTGTTATAATCGTTTTGTGTGAGACATGGTACAGTTCACGCACATGGAAGTTTAACCAACCTCCAAAGCTTAAGGTATTTTGGTAGACAACAATTCATCTTCTGAATATGTGAATGGTGTTTTAGGAGAAGCGTGTTTTGGTGATTCTAACGGTGCAAGGTCTCCTCCATTTGCATGATTGCATCTATCTTCAAGTTGAAGTGGCTGCACTGGAATCTTTCCGGAGCAGAGCTTCCATCGCCTGCGTCTATGGATTTTTTTGTCCTGTTGCAAAAACGTGGATGTCTTTCTTGTGGAGCCGGTTAAGTATCGGTCTACTAGTCTGGTTTACCATGATAGGTATACGAAAATCAGTTATTTAATTTAACGTGTAGTCCCAAAATGGTATGCTCATCTGCCAAGATAAATCATTTTATTTTAGAGTATTTGTACTCCATACACATACAAAACTTCATAATTAACTACATATACTAAATCCTACCTAATGATACATTTGTTCATAAACACCAACCACTCCCATCAAGAGTATTTTCCTAATTTCAAATTTTGTTTTGGGTTTCTACCAAATTCATTCTTTATTTTACTCTGCATAATAATTTAATAGAAATCAGTTATTTAATTAAACGTGTAACGATAACCGATTTAGTACAATTAAATAACTAAAAATAATATTTTAACGATTCGGTCAACTTAACGAGAAACCATGGCACATAAAATAAAACGACGACTCAAGTGAAAAGAAACTTCCTGCGACCATGTTTTCTTTAATGGATGGTTGCTATTTGAAATACAAGAATATATTACTCCAAAATAATGCTAACACCTTGCCTAACTCGTGCATGGAAGGTAATTACATTCGTAGACTCAACTAAACAATTGACTTCTAAGCCAAAGTGCGTCCATGCATATGGACTCTCGTGTTCACAATTTCACACCCACAAATCCGCATATATTGTTTTCATTATATATATACGAGTATCTATGATATTATAATACAGACAAAAAATATACATGTATATATAGATTCAGAGGGAAAGGTAAGCGCATATTAATAGAGAGAATTGAAAAAAATATGGGGTTGAAAGACAAAAGCTCGGACAAGAGATTTTTCATGTTTTCTCTAATGCTAATGTCATTGTCTTTTTTGGGTTTGGTCTTAACGTTTAAACCTCTTTTTATACTTAATCTCATGATCAGTTCTCCTTCGATAATAGAGATTCATTATTCTTTACCAGCGCCAATTAACCGGAACCCAAGATGGCTCCAACTCATCAAGAACTATCTTCCGGTTCAAAAAAAGATCCGAGTGGGTCTTCTCAACATAGCCGAAAACGAGCGAGAGAGCTATGAGGCAAGCGGGACGTCAATTCTTGAGAATGTACACGTTTTGCTCGACCCCCTCCCAAAGAATCTGACGTGGGAGAGTTTATTCCCGGGGTGGATCGACGAGGATCACACGTGGCAGACGCCGACATGTCCAGAGATCCCTCTCCCTCAAGTGGAGGGTACAGCTGCTGACGTGGACGTGGTCGTTGTGAAAATACCGTGCGATGGATTTTCTGAGAGTAGAGGGTTGAGAGATGTGTTCCGGCTACAGGTGAATCTGGCGGCGGCGAATCTTGCGGTGGAGAGTGGGCGGAGGAACGTTGACCGAACGGTGTACGTTGTCTTCATCGGGTCATGTGGGCCAATGCATGAGATCTTTAGGTGTGATGAACGTGTGAGGCGCGTGGGGGAATATTGGGTGTATAGACCTAATCTAAAAAAGTTGAAGCAAAAGCTTCTCATGCCTCTTGGTTCTTGTCAGATTGCACCACTGGCTTCTATATTAGGTAAGTATTCTTGCTACTCTAATGTTAAGTGTTCAAAAATGTGGTCTAAGTGTCGTGCTTAGACGCTAGACACTGGTTGACCAACCAGATTTCTTTTCTTTTCATTTAAAATGGATTTAAATAATTCAATCGCATAATTTTTTCCTTTTTTTAATACTAAGTATACGCTAATTTTTATGTAAAATATACTATGTATATATAATATATCCACTATTAATTCTAGATTCAGTTCATGCGTTCGCATAAACGTTTAGGCGACAGATCGTCTAACGAGTGGCGCGTTTTAAAACATTACCTAATGTATTTGCTTTCCATCTCCAATATATCATATACTTTCCTAACTAGAACTATTTCATTACATGATAAAGATCAAGAAGCATGGAGACAAGAAAAGAACGAAAGTCTTTCATCACCAACCACATTACCATCATTAGCTGCCCAAAGTGTTGCCTACGTGACGTTGCTTCACTCATCCGAGGACTACGTATGCGGGGCAATAGCATTAGCACAAAGCATAAGGCAATCTGGCTCGAAGCATGACATGATCCTCCTCCACGATGACTCTATAACCAACAGATCTCGCATTGGCTTAAGCCTTGCCGGGTGGAAACTACGGCGAATAGAGAGAATTCGTAGTCCTTTCTCCGAGAAAGATTCTTACAATGAGTGGAACTATAGTAAGTTACGTGTTTGGCAAGTAACAGATTATGATAAGCTAGTGTTCATAGACGCAGACTTCATCATCGCCAAGAATGTGGATTATCTTTTCTTCTATCCTCAACTTTCGGCTGCTGGCAACAGTAGAGTCTTGTTCAATTCCGGACTCATGGTAATGCATCTAAACCATATAATTTTCTTTTCATTTTACACATAGGGTGAAACCTATTATCCTATCTAATCTGAGATCCACTTTCAAAAACACATATCAGAGTTGGGTCTGGATCCGGATCCAAAAATATATATGGATAGTGAATTTTTAGGTTCAAATATATGTAACCGAATCTAGACTCTAATAGATTAAAAATATTTAAAACTTAATTTTAATCATATATGATTCAGATCTAGATATCCTTAAATATCAATGGTTCCATTCCACCTCTAGATTTGAGCGTTCGGTGTCCTATTCGATTGATTTAGATTTTTGATATTATGTTCATAAGTCTTATTCAGATTTTACTAGTTCTAGGATTAGAAATGCTTGTGGTTTCTTCTAAGTTCTATTAGGACATTATAACCAATGTTTGAAATCACACATAATTCTTTTTAGAAACCTAAAAATTGATAAAAAAAAATACTCTAAAAATTTAAATTAATCAAATCTAATTAAAAACTAACTAAACTAAGTAAACTAACTAAAATATCCAAAATAACATATAAAAAAAATTACAAAAAACTTTAAAATATTTTGGAAATCTAAATTATCTTGATATATATAAATATATTAACATACTTGATTAATTTTGGCTTATTTTCAGAAAATTTACAATTTGATTTTGCTTCCATGTTTTCTTTAAAACGTTACCTTGGTACCAAGTCTAAAGATCTTAGTTTTGTTGATTTTACTTTGTAAAACCTGGATGTGCATTTTAAAAATTATATCTACACTATTAGCAAAAAAAAAACACCATGATTTACATTGTAACAAAGTATTTTATATTTACTTTAGGTTCTGGAGCCATCACCTTGTCTATTTGAGGAACTGATGCAGCAATCGTTCAAGGTCAAGTCTTACAATGGAGGAGACCAAGGATTTCTAAACGAATACTTTGTGTGGTGGCATAGGTTATCAAAACGTGTAAACACGATGAAGTTCTTCCGTGAAGAAACCAACATTGGTTCAAAACGCAATCTCCCGGACAACATAGAGGGGATACATTACTTAGGGATAAAGCCATGGATATGTTACCGAGACTACGATTGTAACTGGGACTTGACAACGCGGCGTGTGCATGCAAGCGAGTCTGTTAATAAAAAATGGTGGAGAGTGTACGACAAGATGCCTGAGAAGTTGCAACGTTATTGTGGCTTGACTAGTAAGATGGATAAGACCATTGAGAGCTGGAGGCAAACCGCAAAGCTCGAGGGTTTTCCTGAGAAGCATTGGAGAATTCAAGTGAGAGATCCAAGAAAGAAGAACCTTGTTGATTAAAATTATTTCTAGCCCTTTGCTTTAAAAGTATTAACAGTATATTTAACAAAGTAACAATGTAGTTTTAATTAGTTTCATTTTTATAAAGTTTATTTTTGCAAAAATAACCTAGCATTGATTTCTAATTTGTGTTGACAAGTAGACATGAGGTTTGATCTAAATATATGTGAACGTCCGACCGCCCACGGCTAATGGGTCATCCACGCCCGCTCTCTCGGCCCGTGGGCCCATTCCGTTTAACGGCTGGTCCGTTTATTTTCCAAGACTCTAAAGTCATGTTTACTAATCCTGCAATCACCACATGACCTTTCTCCGTGCTTTGGCCTCACTTACACGGTATCGCAAATCAGTTCCTGATAGGTCAGCCATCCTTTGACTACTCCAGCTCAATTCAAGCACACTTAACTCTGGAGTTCTCTAGATGTGTTCCCGAAAAAGTAAGTGCACTTTGGTGACATAAATAGCCAAATCAATTATCTTAATCATTTCCATATATCACAATTCGGGATGTTACAATATGATTTTGAAATGCTCGTTGAATGTATTTGATCTGTGTAAGTGAACTAACTAATGATAAAAACCTGAAATTTCATTTATTTATTAAAAAGGTTTGAGTTTGCACGTAGTTATGTTATAAAACACGAAAAGTAACTAGTCTTTAATTAGCCAAAAACAGTAAACCCATCAGGGAAGTTCCATCCCTGAAGCACAACACGAGGAGACTTCTTCATGCCTGTAGGAGATGCAAATGAGATCTTAAAAGACATTGATTCACCCGGAACTAGTGAGAAATAGTTATCCGAGTAGTGTACAGGTAGAATCCTCGTGTCTTGTTTCTCTATCTCTGGATTGTGTACTGAGAACCGAAGAAAGAAAGCAACTCCTTGATCAGATCCCTTAACCACTTTGAAAACACGGTTGCTATCTGCAGTAACACCACAACTTCTCAATAGCTTGTGGAGCAAACCCTCCTGAAGAGCATTGGCTCTAGATGTATTGTGGACAGTGATCTTCAGCTCGAATTTTGGACCGACCAAAACTGAATCGCAAGTGATCTTGAGTGGTATTTGCTTCTTTCTAAATGGCTCCAAGAGCGTGTAGTCTTTCCCAGGCAGATGTAGCCAGTAAAAGTTGCGGGATATAACCTTTTTATGTGAGACATGACACAGTTTGAGAAGAAGGAAATAGACATGCTTTGGGTTCTCTGATTTAGGGTACATGAACTCAGATACTTTCACAACTTTCTTTGGCGGTGCAGAGACTTTGCTGAACACTTTGTAGTATGGACAGTTACCATCTAAGTCCCACACTGATGCCTCTATCTCCACATCTGATAGCTCTTTAGAAGTAGTGTTTACAACCTGTGGGGGTCAAAGTACATACATATCAAGATAGAGGCATAGAATACACTTACATGGCATCACACTGACCTCAATGAAGTTACTTGCTAAGTTCAGTTGGACATGGACTGGCTCTGCAGCGGAACGGCAGCCATAGAAACTGGCTGTTTGGTCGAGAAGATGATCATAGAACTGACCTCTGAGACCAGTCCATGGGTTTTGGTTTTTCCAGATTAAGACACCTGTGTACTTTGTCCACATTCTCGAACTCCAGCCCTCCAATAGAGCTCTGTACTGAATGTAGTTCACCAGTTGAGCCTGTTACAAGAAAAAAAAATAAAGCAAGTATTTTACCAACAAAAAAAAAAATAAAGCAAGTCATAATGTCACTTGCAATCTAAACTTTCTATCAGGCATGCAGGTTCTGATAGTTCAGTTTTTGGTTAGTTCGGTTCAACATAAATCTTAATGAATAAACCCGAAATAAAATTCGGTTCGGTTTTTGAAAATCCTACCAAAGTTTTTGGTTTAGGCTAGATTTTGGTTTAATTTTGTTAAAATTTCGGATAAATTCAGTTAGTTTCACTTAGTTTGGTTCAAAATTTGGTTAGTTCGGTTCCAGTTTTTTGTATGGTTTGTTTATAACTTTTTAAAATAAATGTAACCGATTACCAAACCAAACTGAACTGAAAACCGTACTTGTTTAGAAGCCCCTACCGAATCGAACCGAACTAAACAATAATTTCGGTTCGGTTAGGTTCAGCGGGTTCTATTCGGTTCAAAATCCCAGCCCTACTTTCTATGTTAAGATCCCAAATGTACCTTCAAGCAGAAGTCATCAAGATCCCTTGGAGCACCATACATCAGAATCTGATCATGAACTTTACCAGGCTTCGAATAAGGAATGTACTTATGATACTCCCACATTCTATTCGGCACTTCTTTCACAAACCCGTCTGCACCCTTCTTAAACAAAGGAATCTCCCAACCTTCTCGTGGCATTATAGCTCTTATAGTATCAGCAACCGGCATTCCAACAGAACCAACCTCTGGATTAAACCCAAACTTATAAAACGTGTCTTTAAAAAAATCTTCAGGATACTGAATCTCATAAGGGCCATCACTAAAGTTTCCCTTGCCATCTGCAAAACCATCCCACATAGAACCTTGGACATAAACTCTAGCACCATCAAGATAAACACTAGGATCTGAATCCCAGTCTGATAATGATGGTGTTTTGAAATAAGGATGAAGCCTCAGGTCTTGCTTTAGAGCTTTGTTTATGTCTTTTGGTGGAACTTGTTCGTTTCCACCAACCCAAAGAGCAAGGCTGGGATGGTTTCTTAGAAGTTTGACGGTGTCACGAGCACATAAAAGGAATAAGTCATGGTCTAATGGTCCGTTTGGGTTTGATACTGGTACACCTCTTCCATCAACATCTCCAGTGATCCAAAACTCTTGCCAAACCTGAAGGTTTAAGAAAAGATAAACTTGATAAACAGCAAAGAGTATTGAAGAAAGATGATAGGGAACTATACTATATATACCAATAAACCGTATATGTCACAAAAGTGATAGAACTCTGGCCGTTCAGCTAACCCACCGCCCCAGCACCGGATCATATTCATGTTCATGTCTGCATGGAACTTTATGTCAGTTCTGTAACGTTCTTTGGAGAGGCGTAACAACCCATCTGATAGTATCCAGTTGCCACCGCGGATGAATATTGGCTCTCCATTGATCTTAAACAGCCTGGAAAGTTTTTAAAACAAGTTTGCAGAGCCTCCAAGAATCATTAACCCATTTTGAACTGAAACTATGTAAAGATTACCTTCCACCAGTGACACTATCAATAACACTCTCAATCTTACGGAATCCAAATGGCTGCATCCATGAATCAGATTCTCCAAACCCTTTCACAACGACAGTGATCAAGACGTCATAAAGAGTTTGCTTTCCCATACCATTGGGCCACCACAGTTCAGGTTTATACAAAAAGATCTGGTGTTATACTAACCCATTAGCTTATAGAATAGTATAAAGAGTTAACACAACAACAGTGGCACTCACCGGTTTAAATGTGTGCTGGATTTGTCCTCGAGCAGGGATGATAACATTCTCTGTATGAAGAATCTCTACTAAACAAACACCGTTTTCGAGTTCTGTTGTAATTTGAATAGTTACAGAACAGTGAGCCTTCCATGTGCTTTTGTTTTCCAGTTCGGTGGTCACATGCAAGTAAACCCTTTTGTAATTGTCAAAGAAGGTTGAGACCAAATGGGGATCAATTATTCTTACAGGCTGCAACCAACACAATCACTTCTTAATAGCAATTTTAAGACAGAAGATATCATCTCTTAACAATACTTAAACAAACTAAACTAACCCCTGTAACAGAGATTGACACTTCATCCCATATGCCAGTGTTCCTATCCCTAAGAAGAAAAAAGGTTATCAGAGAGAATGTCTTAAGCTATCTGAGAAGCTCAATCTACTAACAAAAACATTACCTTATTGGACAAATCCAGTCCCAACCTTGCACATACTGCGCAGCTACATCTTTCCCAATCTGTCAAAGATATGGTGTTTGCTAGAATTAGATGATGCAAAGAAAGAAAAATGCCATGAGCTTCACTACTCACACAGAGGGAGAGAGAAGGGTACCTCGTGATCACCACCTTGGCCTCCCTTGGGAGGTATAGTCCCAGGATGATCAGGGGGATGGACAATAACAGCAAGTAGATTGTTTTTCTCAGGATGCAGTATATCAGTAACATCAAGTGTATGTCTGCGAAACATTCCTTTGTGGAGCACAGTCTTGTGGCCGTTCATGTACACTTCAGCAGAGTAGTTGATGGCACGAAAATTCAAATGCACGTATTGATTCAACAACTGCAAAGAAACAAATGTCAAACAAACAAGAAAATTTAGAGGTAGATTGAACTGAATACAAAACGTGGCTCTCACCCTTTTACATTGGAACTTTGTGAAGAACCAGAAAGTGTAGTAGTCTCTTCCGGAATCAGCAATATCAGTGATGGTTTCGTTTTCAAGTCCATAGAAAGGATCTGGAATTGCTTTGTTCTTCAACAACGTACCCAAAACACTGTAAAACAGTAAGAAGAATCTATTATGAGCCCAAAGAAAAATTTCATTCACAAATATAGAGGCTATTCATCATTCAAGTGGTAAAAAATGCTAAGTTGACTTTGTTTAGTTAACTTGGCTTTCACTAGACTTAGTATCAGTGAGAAAGGAAGAGAATTGAGAAGAAGTGAAAGTGAAGATTACGTTCCGGGGACGACGGCTTCCATCCACTTAGATTGGGAACCGAGAGACGGTGGATTGGTGGTAGTGAGCTGCTTGCCGTTTTCATTAACCTCCGTTGATCTGGCTGCTAGCCAGCTGGAATCTAGTAGCGTCTTACCAATCTCCACCATTGTAGTTTACGGTCTAAACTTCTTCTGCTATGGGTCGTCGTCTTCGTCGTTGCAAAGACGACTTGGAAGTTTGAGCAAGAGACTTTTAGCAACAACAAAAAAAAAGTGGGCAAGAGAGAGATAGTCTAAAGGTAGAGAGTAGCAGAACGAGTACTTTCTCATTTATTACATCATCTATATAACATTACGTCATCTATGTAATTACCCACTGCTGCGGAAATAAAAGATGCAGTTTTCTCTATTCATGCCGATAAGGCCCCTGGCCCGGACGGTTTCTCTGCCGGTTTCTATCACGCTAACTGGAGTAGTGTTGGCGAGTCTATAGTCACCGAGATACAGCAATTCTTCACATCTGGAAAATTACCGGACAAGATTAATGGCACGCACATCCGCCTTATCCCAAAAGTTCATCGACCCCAGACAGTCATGGAATACCGGCCGATCGCGCTCTGTAATGTCTATTACAAAATCATTTCGAAGATACTGACTAAGAGACTCCAGCCTCTACTATCTTCGCTTATATCCGAGAATCAATCCGCCTTTGTCCCAGGCAGAGCGATATCCGATAACGTCCTCATCACCCACGAAGTTCTCCACTTCTTAAAAACTTCGGAGGCTGAGGTTAGATGTGCAATGGCTGTAAAAACTGACATGAGCAAGGCTTATGATCGTCTTGAATGGGAATTCATCTCATTAGTGCTTCATAGGATGGGGTTCCATCCGAAGTGGATTACACTGATCATGGAGTGTATTACTACTGTTACATACTCCTTTCTCATCAACGGCTCGCCTAGAGGAAGGGTTCAACCGAGTAGGGGAATTCGTCAAGGAGACCCTCTCTCACCATACATATTCATTTTGTGTAGTGAAGTTCTCTCGGGTCTATGTAACAAAGCACAAGCAGATGGGTCCTTAAAAGGTATCAAAGTCGCGCGAGGATGTCCAAGAGTAAACCATCTACTCTTCGCTGACGATACGATGTTTTTCGTAAATGCCACTGAGGCCAGCAGCAACACATTGGTACGAATCCTGCACCGGTACGAAGAAGCGTCGGGACAAACAATCAACCCGGCCAAGTCATCAGTCTCCTTCTCCAGGCGCACTCCACACCACCTAAAAGCGCTCGTAAAAGAGTCGCTTCAGATTCAAAACGAAGGTGGAGTGGGAAAATACTTAGGCCTCCCCGAACAGTTCGGACGTAAGAAAAAAGATTTGTTTGCCTCAATCGTGGATAGGATCAAACAAAAGGCTCGGAGCTGGAAAAATAGATTTCTCTCCACTGCTGGAAAACTGGTCATGTTAAAGAGCGTCCTCAGCGCCATTCCATCACATGCTATGACATGCTTCAAGCTTCCGGTGTCACTATGCAAACGCATCCAATCCGCACTAACAAGATTCTGGTGGGATTCAAACCCTGAGACAAAGAAGATGGCATGGGTTTCGTGGGATGACCTTTCACAAATCAAGTCCAATGGAGGACTCGGGTTCCGGGATTTCTTAAGTTTTAACGACGCTTTCTTGGCAAAACTGAGCTGGAGATTGCTTCATAACCCGTCCTGCCTTCTTGCGAGAACTCTCTTCGGGAAATACTGTATTGAAGAGGATTTCTTAAACTGCCCAGATAGATCCGCTGAATCCCATGGATGGCGAGGGATTCTCCTGGGACGGGATTTACTAATTAAAAACATGGGATGGTCGGTGGGTGATGGTAAGCAAATTAGTGCATGGAGTGACCCATGGCTAAACACCACACGCCAAGCGAGACCCATGGGACCCTCACCGGAGGCTTTCGTGGATCTCAAGGTTGCTGACCTTATGATTGGAGACACAACTGAATGGGATCACCAGAAAGTGCATCAAATTTTCCCTACTGAGGCACGAACTATCCTTGCCATCAAGCCAAGTGCGTTAGGGGCTCCTGATAAACTCTACTGGCTACATACGAGAGATGGAGTTTATACAACCAAAACGGGTTATGCCGCTGCGGTGGAGCTACGAACAGCTCAGGAAGAGAGATCTCAACCTCAACATGGAAACGGTTTCAACTGGAACAAAGGCGTTTGGAATCTGAAAACCGCCCCGAAGATTCAAATTTTTGTCTGGAAGACATTTAAAAGAGTGCTTCCTGTCGGGGAAGTGCTAGTGGCGAGACATGTCAACGTTGACCCCCTATGTAAACGATGTGGGAAGCTTGAATCTATTGACCATCTTCTTTTTCAATGTGATTTTGCCGATAAGGTGTGGAAATCGGCTCCATTTACTCAACAAGTTGATAGAAGAAGGCTACTAGATTTGAACACTGATTGGATGAGTTTGATAGAGAATCCTTGCCTACCACCTGTGGGTATTGTCGACGGGCAGTTAGCTCCATGGATCGCGTGGGCTTTGTGGATAGCCCGTAACAAAATGATCTTCAACAACAAGCTGGTTACAGTGGAAGAAGTCGTCACTCATGCGGTGGCGGCGGCAAGAGAATGGCTTAATGCGCAGGACAAGGAAAAATTGAGAAGCCCAGTACTGCGCGCGCCCCATGTGGCTACGCCTTCGGACTGCATTATCCAAACAGACGCAGCTTGGAGGGAGATGACTAACACTGCAGGTCTGGGATGGATAATTAAAAATGCAGGACAGAGCTCGTGTTTTCAGTCTTGTGTGGGTTTTGTGAACTCACCGCTTGTGGCTGAAGGACTTGCAATGAGGGAAGCACTCAAGAAATGCCTGACCTCTGGACTTCGACGTGTTAGATGCGAATCCGACTCTTCTCAGCTCATCTCGGCTCTAAATGCAAAGGTGGAACCCCCAGAGTTGTATGGGATTGTGTCTGATATTAGAATTGCTGTTAGCTCTTTTGACTTTGTGTCTTTTGTATGGATTCCTCGTGAAAGGAACTCTATCGCTGATAAGTTAGCGAAACAGGCCCTTGGTTCTGTTTCTGGCATGCTAAACAATGTACTCTGATGATTTCAAGTTCTAATGAAAGTTTGTGTTCCAAAAAAAAAAGAAAAGACACGAGAGCTGAGGATAGAGATTCATGTGTCTTTTTGCGTCAGACAGATGACAAAAGAGCAAACTCAGAGAAACATTTTGCAAATTACTCACACCATGTTACATTGGAAATGTCATCAGCACAGTTTAACTTGATTGTATGCTGGATAACAACCGCTCACTGGTTGAACATTGTTGACCTCTGATTATTCTACTATAGGTAGAAAGAATAACATCTTTGCATTCGCGTTTACATGTTATATAATAGTAGGGAATATGATTATTACTTGTTTGCACTGTCTTCAGTCTCTGGTGAGATTAAATTTGTGTTGAACGTTATTCCTCTGGCCTTCCCTTGCTGTTACGAACGTTGAATTCATAGAAAGAAAAAAAGAAAAAAAAGAGAGAAGAGATACTAACTAGTAAAGATTTCGTTAAGGCAATTATCTTTCACAAGAATGGAAGGAAACAAGTTCAACTAAAAACAACAAAAATAAATAGAAGAAAAACAATGATGAAGTGGGGTTCGTAGCAGATTTACATATTCCTTGCAAAGACCACACAAACACAAAAAAAGTAGATTGTTGGGTAGTTTGATTTGATGGAATGAGAAAACAGAGCTTGTTGTGGAGAGTATAGTCAAAGACCGAGCAGGAATCGGAAAACATCACTCAAAGATATGACACCTTCTACACGTTTGCTCCCTGCTTCCACTATCACCAGCCTCCTTACTCCTGTTTTTTTTTAAAGTGTTTTATACAACCAAACCACAGTTAATATACTTCTCATCCTCATGATGTGAGCAACAAAGTCTGAAGAGTGTATGCAAGGGAGATGGTGATACCTGGATTCGCCAACCGCTCAATCACTTTCCCAAGAGAGTCTGACCGCAAGCACATGTGACATCTCTGCCCGTTGACCATTCCATAAGGCGGACTCGCATCTTGCCCTAACTGCAGCGCCTGTAACCCATACAGTTTTTCAACCACATTGAAATACTTTTTCATATGCAGCTTAGCCTTTGAGAAAACTCTAGGATGAAATTTTTGTTGAGATAGAAATGGAACGAATCTTGGCTTCTGCTGAGAGGTTTACCTGGTGAACCGTCATGTCATCAAGATGAATCTGTGCGTATGCCTTATCTTTAGCCAGAGCAGTTATGTCACTGGCCAGTAGAAGATATGTGATCAGAATACATGGATTCAAAAAATGACATATCATATCAAGTGATGGATATAGATGGTTTACCTTCGGGAGTATATGTCAATAAGCGAGTCATTGTCATCCACTACTGGAATTGAACTGACTTGTGCTGTGAAAAACAGATAACACCAAGATGTTAGAGACATAGATGAAGCACGACTCATTTATTCCCTGTACTTGCATGCAATGTGTCATGTGAAATTCTTAAATCAATGCGCTGTAAACTCAACTTAGGTTTCTACTTCTCTAAACCTGGTTTGCTTAAAGCAAATCTGAACATGAATTGTAGCAACAATTACATATGTACTACACTTATAAAAGTGGTCATAGCATCTTAAGTTGGTGTGTATTGATTTGAATTGAAATGATTCTGTAAAACTTCGATAAGACAGGACGAAGAACAACACGTGTTTAGCTACAAGGTGATATCACCAGCTATGTCGAAATTTTATTTAAAAAACTGATGGAAATGTAGAGGTTATTCTCAAGTTGTGGATGAACTTTAAACATAGTATTGATGAAACAGGAGCAAAACGGATTACCTTGAACTAATAATGAGAGCGCAGAACCCAAAGAGGCGTTTGGTCTTAATGTCGCGAGAGGTTTGCTATTTGATTCTCCAATTCTAGGGACCCAAGTACCCAGGGGAATTGAACAAATGGGCTGTTGAAGGATTGGCAAAGAGCTAGACGAATGTCTAAAGTACCTGCATATACCTGAAATATTATGCGTAATTTAGAGTTAAAGTATCTGCTAAGAAGCATAAAGTTTCAAAAAAGTATTTACAGTAGGGAAAACTGTGTCTAAAGTTTGGGAGAGCCTATTCCAACTATAAAATTCTAGTTTCCCTCCTATACATCACATCTCTTCACAGAATATATGGAGAAACGAAGACGTAGGAAAATTTCGGAAATAACAGAATCAGATGCACGTCATGGATTGACAAGTGTGTATCGCTAATTTGGAGTACTTATTGGTGTCTTTTGATCTTATTACAAATGAAGGTCCTTACATTTTAATATGCCTGATAGCGAAGCAAGATGCAGTAACTGTGGATATGACCCATCCTGCAAAGAAGAATGGATAACTGGAACGGCTGCCACCTTGTTTTGCAAAATTTTGAGGGCAACGTCTTTCAGATTATCATAAGGCCCAACCTGATTGCAATATATGAAAACATTAATAGCAAGAGTGAAAATCTTTTCGAACTTTTTACTGTAACCCGCAACAGAAGTTTCTAAGATAAAACTATGTTAAGAACGCAAAAAGAAGCGGACAAATTTTTTTTTTTTTTTTTTAAAGTAAACACGTAGACAGGAATAGTTTACAATCCTAGAAAAATATGCCTCCCAATCCAAAATGTGGAACAATCATGCTATTCATTCTGAACCTATATATTCAAATCAACTTTAGATATATGTAAGTCTAGAGAGCTAAAACACTTGAGTAAAATTTTAGTCGACAGAAACGACAAAAGAATCATTTTCAAAGTAAAAGAAGATGATAGGAGATGATAGGAGATGATCTTCTAGAGGGAGCTATAATAGTAAGAGCGGTAGAAAGCAACTTTAATAGTTTCACCTGAACAAGTGGCCTCGGATATTGTCTGCCAATTCCATCATATTGTCTGCTAATTTGAGCCTTTCCCTCTTTCCATGCTGCTATTGTGTGCGTCTCAAGCTCTTCTTCTGTCAAGTTCGATCCATGAGTTCCAAGCTGCAATTTCACAGAGTTGCTATTACCACGCTAGAGTGAAAAACTTCATACTGAGAAAGCTAGTAAAACGTACATAAACTCCAAATTAAAATCCCATGTTTAGACAATAAAGCATATGAATATTTGTGAACGCAAACTAGTATATTACTATTAGACAGTAAAGCATATCAGCACCGCCTTCCAGATATCGATATTTAGATAATTTGCTCTTGGAATGCCTAAAATGATACATCGGTCACTCGAAGTGAAGTAGAGATAAACAACTTTAGAAATGCCAACCTCTCTCAGTATCAGAATGAAGTCCAGTGGACCAAGAACTCCAACAAACTGGCCTTTACCAAAGTCCCAAAGAGGAGCTAATGGGATTCCCTGAAAGCATCCAGAATTAGAAAAACCAGAAAGCCAGACAATTTTGAAATAAACTTAGACAAATCTAGTTCTTTTAAGTTTCACTTCCTCCCCCTAGTCGGGTCTGGATGCAACAACATTACAATGTCATACATGACTGTGTAGGACAGAGAGAGGAACATCCCAAAAAGAAAAGAGGCAAACGCAATGGTAGAAAATATAGCAAACCTGCTCATGAAGTATATGGAATGCTTGCTTTACTGGTAAAGTTACATCCAATGCAATAACCTGTAAAGATTTCCAATCACCTTAGACAATTTCCTACTAAGATAGAAGAAGTTATTCTCATCGATTCTTTATAGAATATGAAGACAAAAGTCATCAAACAAATAAAAAATGAAGAAACCAGACCTTGCCCGACTCTGGGAGCAGTTCATATGCAGTACGGGTTGACAGTAAAACAGATATACGGTGACGAGACACTTCCAAATCAACTCCTGACACCCTAGGGATAGATTCCTGGGATGGATCAGCCTATAATATAATCACCATGTAAAAACAGTCAGAATTCAATTGGAATGTAGTCTTCAGAGAATTTTATGGAACTTTAAGGCTCCTGCTTTACACATCAAATAAAATGCTATTAGCAATTTAGCATAAACTATTTCTAACACACATGTAGGACACTACATCTTTCCCTTTTTGGAGAAACGGTTGTCTCTTTCAAAGGTGTCAAATTTGCAATAAAATAAAAATAAAAGGAAGCGTTGTATTACAAAACTAAGATACTGATAAATAGACAAACATACCAATAGATTGCTATTTTAGAAAAGGTCAAATTCCTTACCGCTCGATGGGAGAAATCATCCACATCCATGTTAGAAGAGTTAAAACCCGTGGGAACCATATCTGGTCCAGTAATCAATATTGTATTCACTACTCCACCATTCCCGGTTACAAATGGTTGGTGCTCATCGTGCCGCCACTCCCCATCAACATAAAACTTATACTGCATAAAAATGAAATAACTGAATGTAACATCAGAGGCTTCTTAAGCATACCTCATGTCTTAATAATCAACCTCAAGTTATACATACTACGTCCAACACATAAAATTCCAGAAACTAAAACAACCACTAATCTAACTCCGATATGCAGTTAACAATCTTCAATGGCTACACAAATGTTCTAACGCTAGAGCCACGTCTAATATGCTACCATGGATTACATACTATCCAATGATGACAAATGTACATATGATTCTCAAGCATATTGCATTTATTAGCATCAAGAGGCTAAATGTATGAGTATCAAATGATGTTATTTCACCATTATTTACCTGATGATATCCGGGAGTCAAGTTACAAATAACTTGAAAAACAGTAGCGCAGCCCTCAATTGGAGACATTGGCACATGTTCTGTCCACCTGTAAAAAAAGCACAAAATGTATCGAATAAACCACAAAACAATAGTAAAAAAAAAAAAAAAGTAAACAATCTTAGTTCCAGCTCATTCATCTCACCTAGTGAAAGATCCACTTAGGTAAACCCTTCTACCTCCATAAGGCCACACGAACCGTGTTGGAGTAAGTATCTGCCCTGCCGCAGCACTGTTTCCACGACTATTATCCATTGTAGAACCAAACATCCCCCCCTCCAAAAGTCTTTATAAAGTTACAAACTCTCAACAATCCACAGATAACTAAAACCCTACCAAACTTCTCAATCGAAGAAAGCTTCCGACTTTAAGGCTTACAACATGCAGAGAGTCCCAATTCGATACACTAGCAACCGAAACCCTAAATTCCCAAATCACGATCTACAACGAGATGAGAAATTACTCAACTTCCCCGAACCTAGCTGAAGAATTCGCGGCTCCTGATGTTGAATTCGACGAGTAGGGGGGCTCGATGATCGAGAATCGAGATGAGATTGGTGGAAGCTTGAGGAATTTAGGGATTGGAGAGAACCCTAAATTAGAGATGGCATTGATTGGATCTGGGGAAATAATGTGATTGGGTCTTTTTCTTTCTAAGGTGAAGAATCTGTGAGGGCGAAGAAGCGCAGCTTATTGTTTTGTTGTTTTTAATCCATTGGTGATATGTTTTTTTTTTTTTTACTATATACAAAAATAATAGTTTCCCGAAATAAAAATATAACATTTATATTTTTTAAATTATATACCCTGTAGTATATGTTATTTTTGGAAATATCTATATGAATTATGTAAATAATCACTATTATTTTGCGACAGTATCCATCAAATAAACATATTTTTATTATAGCAAGTTTATTTACTTTGAGAGTTGAAATTAATTTATTTTTTTGTCAAATTAATAGTCAAATTAATATATTTACTTTTAGAATGAATGAAGTTGTGTTTGATCAAAAAAAAAATTTTATTTTTTTTGTCTACATCACTAATTTGACTAAGAATCACCTTTTCTAATATATTTGTTTTGCCAATATCACCTTTTCTAGTTTCATACCAAGTATTTGAACCTCAAACTAAGCTAAACTATCATAACTTTGTAAATTGATGATACACCATTTTTCCTCTGGAATATTTTTAGAAAAGAATAAAGAAATTATGGTATGCATGTTTTCTAATTCTCATTTAGATCATTCATTTATACAGCCAAAACAACCTTTTTAGAGGTCATTAGAGAAGAAAACCGATATTATAGCCCTACTCTTTCTCATTCATGGAAACTTCTGCCTTTGGCCCAATATTAAATCTGAAGCCTCAAAGTACATTCAAAATTAATCAAATCAGAAGGTTAAGGCGTGAAGCAATAGTAAAAAAAATGGTTTTCGTGACTAATACACGTATGAATTGTAACGTCCTGACTAAAGACTGCCACTGGCTGTGGCCTAGTTAAATTGATAGACCTATCGACATAGTATTAGCCGTGTGGTTGAACAAAAAAAGTGTTAGACGTTTTACATGAAGTGGTCATAGTGCTAGAGCATTTGCATTGGTAAATGTCTTCAACATTGATGTCTTTAAATTGTTATATTCATATTTTATTTCTGTAATTAGAATTAATTATTTAATAACAGATGTAACAATTAAAGAGAAGTAAAAGTTTAAGTAGTCTCTCAATTTGTTTTGATAGTCTTTTTGGGAAGAATATTTATCCACTTTCCTATGTTCTTTGATAGCTTTTTTAGGAAGAATTATTTATCCATTTTTTTATACTCTTTCTCTTTTTAATTATTACTTAATGATGGTTTAATTTTGTTAAGAAACCCTAGCAGTTATTATCAATGCTGATGCCCTTACATAGACCTACTTATACACTTATACTAATCATATCTCAAATTATATCTATTAATATGAAATCCGCATGGTTGTGATCAACCGGTAGACGAAACCTTGAAATTACATGTAAGATCCAGATTTACCTTAAACAAAATTACAACTATGTGAAAAAATTTGAATTTGAGGTTCGGCCCATATAATTTACATAGTAATTATATGTTTTATTCGCATATACATATAAAATTTTCTGAGTTTGAGATTCGGCCCATATAACTTACATAGTAATTATTTGTATAAAATCTAATTATTTATAGTTTAGTCAAAAAATATTCCAAACTTACTTCAGATAACATCATAATCAGTCACCTTTATAGCATTAAATCTATAAATTTCATGGCTGATAGAATCAGTTGAAATACATTAGCATGAAGCCATGAACTATACAAATATAATTTGTAAACAAAGACTGTTAAAACACGTCAAAATGATAATCAAACAAAGCACATCCACAACTTTCAATATATTTTTTTAATACTTTTACTGAAAACAATAAGATTTCCAAGCCCTTTGTTTTTTTTTTTAAAAGGCAATGAAATTCCAAGAAAATGCATTATCAAAAAATAATCTTTATATAATATACGACTTGTATATTCTTCTCACCTTTGTGTTTTTCATTCTTCTCTTGAAGACTTGGTGTTGAAACAGCGACCAGTGCTCGTTTTCTCTCCCAAAACACGATACTTTGTTCGGATCTTCTTGTGGCTTTCCTTACCAACTTCACAATCTCACAGCACACCACAAAACTCCAACATTGCTCAAAAGTTTCAGACAGAAACTAAACTCCAGGTTATCAAATCTATCTTCCCTTGACGTGTTTGTCAATACACGTTTTCGTTCCTCCTCTTTCTGGGTTCCCTTTGTGTTGCAACGTTACTGGTTCATGTCAGAGGAAACAAACAATCGGGGAGATTAGAGTCCTCCTCCTTTTTATTACATCAAGTACAGAACTTTGTCGTGTTTCAACGTTTTTTTTTTGTGTGTCTCTGCGTAAAGTTTTCGACTTTGTGCTGCTTTTCTTACAGTACCTTTCATCTTGTTGGTTAATCCGTAACGAGATCGTTGTGATTTTACATGTTGTTGTTGATGGGTCAGGTTTTGTTTTGATCATGTCTGATTATAAATCTGGGTCTCTCTGTTCTCATGGAACTGGGCTGCTCTCAAAACTTTTAGCTTTTGTCCTTTTATGTTTCTGGGTTTTGTTAGGTCTTTGTGTTTGTTTCCAGTGATCATGTCTTGGGACTTAATCGAATGTATTTTGTATCTCTCTCACGATCTGAAGTAGCTGAATCTTCAGTTTTTATGCTGTGATCTGATAATATATTAGAGCTTTATACTTTACAATATTATGTTGTTCTTGGACAATGCATGTATGTTTTTTGTTTTTACTTTTCATACTTTTAGTTGTTAGTTTCAATGTTCGCTTAAGGCAAATAAATTTCTAGGTTGGATCTTGAATCCTAGTGTTTTTGCTTCTTGTTAATCTCATATCCATATCTTTATTTTGAAACGTTTGGGCAATGGGGTTTTCAGATCTTGTAATATATCTGCATTTCAATTTGATTGGATAAGATGTTTATGGTTTGTATGTTCTTAAGGTTTCTATACAGTCAGTGAAGCAATTTAAGATTCAATACTGAAAATGCACTTCTTTTGTGGATTTATGCAGACAAGTTCGTCCAGGTTTTTGCTAAACTCGAGAATGGTTCTTCTAATGGATGCGGAAAACAGTATTATGGACGCTTCTTCTGATGTTAAATTTGCATGTGGAGATCCAAAAGTTGAGCCTCGTGTTGGAGACGAGTTTCAGGCCGAGATTCCTCCTTTGATGTCTGCATCTAAACGTGCATTGTTTCTTTCGACTCCTCTAGCTTTGGATGATTCCTCATATTCCTTTCTCGTTGGACAACCTGTCCAAGTAATGTGGGTAGACAAGCATCAAAAAGGTCAAGGAAATGGAGATGATGATAGTATTGATATGAACCAGTCTTTGAAATCCTTAAGAGCTAAAAGAAGTCGTTGCTCTGCCAAGACCAGAGGCGAGACTGACACCAAGAAGCAGAGATTGAGTCCTGAGGCTGTTCCAGAGATACCATCCAGTTCGTGGGAAGATCTTGAGGTTGCAAGCTTTGTTCTTGGTCTGTATACATTCGGGAAGAACTTTGCTCAGGTGAAGAAGTTCATGGAGAGCAAAGGAACAGGAGAGATAGTGTTGTTTTACTATGGGAAGTTCTATAACTCCGCTAGTTACCATAGTTGGTCTGATCCTCGCAAGAAGCGGAGACGGAGATGTGCATATGGAAAGAAGCTCTATTCAGGTTGGAGGCAACAGCTGTTGTTATCCCGTTTGATTCCTTCTATATCTGATGAATCTCAGAAACAGATGCTTGTGAATGTGAGTCTTGTTTACATCTTAACAACTGTATATATGGTCTTGGTCATTAATCTTATTACCATATTGGTAGGTCTCAAAGTCATTTGCTGAAGAGAAGATCACTCTGGAGACATACGTAAGCGCGGTGAAGGATCTTGTGGGTCTCAGGCTTCTGGTAGACGCTGTGGGGATTGGTAAAAGAAAAGAAGATCTCACGATTCTTACAGCAGGACCTGTGAAGACCAAACCATGGTTCACGGTTTCTCCAAAATCTTCTTCAGTCTCAGGCATAGGAGCTTACACTTCACTCACATCTGCTGACATAATAAATCAGTTAACAGGCAGTTCACGTCTAAGCAAAGCTCGTTGCAATGATATCTTCTGGGAAGCTGTGTGGCCGCGTTTGCTAGCGAGAGGATGGAATTCAGAGCAGCCTAAGGAACGAGGCTATTTTACATCTAAGGATAACATTGTTTTCCTTGTCCCTGGCGTGAAACAGTTTACAAGAGGGGAGCTTGTTAAAGGCGATCATTACTTTGATTCCGTCAGTGACATTCTAACAAAGGTTGCTATGGAGCCGGAGCTTCTTGAGTTTGAAGCAGGAGGAGAGATAAAGGAAGCAACGGCCAATGAGTTTGTTGTTACAGAGAACTCTTCTGACCAATCAGATGAAGTGTCTTCACCATCTGATAAACAACGACATCGTTACCTAAAGTCTCCATGTTCTAACCGAGGAACTCTCCAAATGAAGTTCACTGTTGTGGATACTAGTTTGGTTGCAGGAGGGAAGTTGTGTGATTCACGAAATCTGAATTCAGAACCTTTAGTTTGTTCTGAGCCAAAGACTCGTTTAGAAGAAGATTTTAGTATAAAGCAGGAGGAGGAGACTTTGGAGAAGGTTAAGGATCCATCAAAGAGGCTGATCAAGCATAGGTCTAACCAACGAGCAGAAAGTAATGATAGTTCAGTAAGTTCTGCTCCATCGTTGAAACGGAGACGACTCAGTGCTTGCAT